>JAODUI010000013.1:3635967-3671161 GCA_027563995.1 Papilio gigon
GTTGTGGTCACCAGCCGCGGTGAAATGCCGCCGCACGCCTTCTGTATGATTAGCAAGAATTTGAACAAAGGTAAGTGAAGACAAAGGACCGGTTATCGTGGCAATCGATGGGGGAGGCCTACGTCCAGCAGTGGACTACACTAGGCTGATAATGATGGTGAAGAAGTATAGAAAAAAGAAACACGTTTAATACTATATAAATCTTAAATAGAACTAAAGTACAGATTGAAAAAAAAATTGCAAAATCGGTCTTTATAACATTATGATATAAATCATATTTATTGCTTAATTATTAATAATGGACGAAAATACTGATAGTTATTGTTTTTGAATTTGTTATCTGTATTTCAAAATTCATTTTTTTTAAATAGCTAATTAAAAATTGTCCATAGCAATTTAAAAAAAAAAGTTTAACGAGGCTTAATGTTAACGGTTGTAATGTCCTCGTGGTATGCATACCTTTAGTATGCGATCATATTACATATATGGAACTGATTCATTTCTACTTAGAATTGAGAGTATATTACAATTACGCAAGGTCATCTGGTTTGTATATTTAAAAAGGTTGAATATCGAAGAAATAAAACTAATTATCATCAGTATCCATGTCAGCACAAAAACTCTTCTCATATTAAGGATCTCCTCAGAAGAGTGAGGTAGAGCAACATGCTAACATTACTGCTATGAATAAAACTCACACTTTCATATGTTATTTTATCTTGGTCTTGGAATGTTCATGGAGGTCTAGGGTATGTTTAAAAGGCGAGAAAAATTAGAAAAACTCCCTTTTCCATTTCCCATAAGGCGTTTTTTGCCGAGGAGGAAATGTTTTTATTTTTGTATTTCCTAATAAATTCAAAAATCTGTTTTTTTTGTTGCCTTTAAGGCTAAACAGAGTTCACGGGGTTAGCTAGTATATAAAACGAAAGTAATTTAAGTGATTCAAACAAATATTTAATCTCGGATGGTAATTAATTCCTTAGACACAGTAATAAGTCTATTAAAACTAAATATTCGAGCGGCCGCGCTTTGACGACCACTGATCTAGATTTATGGGTTAGATATCAAGACGAAGTCGCACCCTGATGCCCTAAATTGGAACAAAAAGCGTTTGAGCATCAGCTGTGCTAATTGCAACGCCAGCAAAGTATGTATACCGTTTATCTGTAGACAATTAACACGTAAGTCGTTTTAAATTACAGGTCTAATAGGCAGCGACGTTTTCCTCTGCTACAAGAAGTCGATGAACCGTCCGCCTCTAATCGCCTACAAACCAGAAGTATTGTTCAGGTAAGTTTCTTTTAATTAGGTGAGGTCAGTTCTCAGATAAATTTCGTATGAACCTCAATAATTTTTTATTGATAAAATATTAATAGAATTTTGTTAATTTATTATTTCTTGTAACCATTCTTGGTAAGCTTGAAAAGTTTTTGTTAGGATATGGTTCACAACATTAATCGAATGGCAGGCTTCGATCCGACGACCGCTAGATCGGTAGTCCGTACCCATAATCATTAGTCTATTCGCGTTTCAAAGCCATTAAAAAATAGGTAGCTCTTGTACACATGCTTTCGTATTTTTTGTTGCCGTTATTTCAGTTTTCATTACAAAAAAATTTAGTCTGCAGTTTATTTAAACCGTGGCCTTAATTAATGGATGTATGAAATTAGCGTCAATTGATAAAACTTACGCAAAGATAATTAGCAGTGACCAGCACGAGGCGTCCCACATACGTCCTCCGACATATTTAGTTTATAGAAAGCTTTGTATATAAACACACTGAGAAGTAAATTAACCTTTTTGGAAGAGAATATATTAATATACAAATGACTGCACTTTCTTCTCAGAGTTGTTCAGTGAACACTTAATGTCCCTTAGTGAAAAAACAAACACGAAAAGCAGTTTGAAACTGTCTTTAACGGCAATTGAATTGAATTGAATTGAACCGATTAAATTATGGTCAACATTGAAAAAAAAAATTAAAACAAATTTACATTACAAGTTCTTTTAATAGTTGATGATGATGATGAAGTAATCGGAAATTTGAAAGAAACGACTCACCAATAACCTAATTTATACTATATCCAGGTATCCAACAGTAGACAGGCGTAGTCTAGCGTTCCCCACGTCTGTGCCTCTGTTCTGTCTGCCTATGGGCGCCACGCTGGAGCTCTGGCCGAACAACGCGGCAGCGCCAAAACCTGTCTTCTCTACTTTCGTTCTAACAGTCGCTGATGCTACCGACAAGGTTTGTATTTGTTTTTTTTTTATTGTTTTATGTTTTGATGTTTTTTTTAAATCATTTTAACGTCTCCAGACTCGCGGTTCATACTCTATTCTTCTCTATACTCATATTTATACATTCAGTTCTGAGTTCCTGAATTAAATGTATTTCTACTTATACAACTACATTTTTTTTGTGCCGATGGGGTGGTCCTCACTCTACACAGACAGCCAGTTATTGAGGAGCTGGTCTCAATTTCCTCGACACTATGTCCTCTCCCTAACACTATTAACTGACTGTGTTTTAAAAACTATACTGAAGTTTTGAATGTTAGCGGCTCGAGATAGTACGAGTCGTTGCGTAGACTACAATTTTGGGTATCATGGGGCGGAAAGCGACGCGAGAGGGAAGGGGTTTGCGCGGGGCTCAGATGACCTTGAGCTGCCATGATTATTGAGTCATATGCTAGTATAGAGAAATATTGTTAATCGGTATGTGTTTGTAAAAAGGTTATCGTGATATGGACATGTAATGAGATGATGAGCATAAAACAAGTTGATGAGATTAAATGTGGATGACTAGAAAGGTAGATCGAAGAAGGTGTGGATGGATTGTGTGAAAGATGTGCGTAAGAAGTGTGCAAGTTCAGATGTGACGGCTGACAGAGATGTATGGAAGAGTACGTATTGTGCTGTCCCTTCATACGGAAAAAAGCAGGTTGATGACGATAACGTGTTTCTTTGTAATTTTAATAGTATTTTTTCTAGGTGTATGGGTCAGCGGTGACGTTCTACGAGCGGTACCCTCACGAGCTGCTGTCACCATGGCAACAGGAGCAGCTCGGCTGGAGGGCGGGCGTCTCCCACACCTCGCATTCCACTCACGTCATCAAGTGCATCTGTGTGCTGTCGCGGTGGCCCTTCAGCGACACATTCGAGCGTTGGTTACTATACATACTGGTGAGTTTACAGCTTTTAATCTGGAAATTATATTTTTCGATTTAAATAAATAAATTAATGTTATGTGAACTTAATTCCAGGACATGTCATGGAGTGAGGAACCCTTACATATACCTATTGAGAGATATATTACGCATCTACTAGAAGAGGTTCCATTTCCAGAGCCAAGAATATTGCTACAGGTAAGAAATAGCTGTGACACATAATGCTACACGAAATTTAAAAAAAAACTTGGTTACATAACTTAAGTTATATTTCTGCAGTATTTAGTATTTTACGCAGCATAGGTCTCCCTTAAGATGGACCGATCTGGTCAAGTTGCCGGAGTATTCTGGATGAGGACTGAGGACCGATCATTGTGGCCACCTTTGGGCGAGGTCTACGTCCAGCAGTGGGCGACATGTGGCTGATATGATGATGATAATTTCGGTAGTTCGTATGTCCTGTTTGATAGTATAATATTTATGTAATCATATAGCTGTCAGCCACGCATGCGCACGAGCGCGTGATAGTTACTCGTCGTGACGAGCAGCCACTCGCCCGTAGCGGTGCTGGCTTCCGTCAGTTGTTGCTGAACCTCGGCCCCGACAACTGTCTGCTGCTCCTGGCGCTCGCCATCACAGAGCAGAAGATCCTCATACACTCGTTAAGGTAGCTACTTAAAATACCCATTTATGTTTGCTGAGATATACATTAATAAAGATATCCATTTTCTATATCTCTAACAATCCATATACTTGAATCATTGTATTTTTTTTTTAATTCGTTTTTATTCCAGGCCGGATACATTAACAGCAGTTTCAGAAGCCGTCTCAAGTCTACTGTTTCCTTTTAAATGGCAGTGTCCGTACATACCTCTATGTCCGTTAGGTAAATAATTCGCAATAAATAATGATTATTTTTTATATAGAATTTGTATAATTTTTATTTTTTTTTAAATTCCAGGTTTAGCTGAAGTGTTACACGCCCCTCTACCGTATCTCATAGGCGTTGATTCCAGATTTTTCGATCTCTACGAACCCCCGCCAGATGTCACCTGTGTCGATTTAGATACGAACAATATAACAGTAAGTATTAATATTGGTTATTTCTAAAATAAACATCACCGTAACTTCGAAAACCTTGAACCACCTCGAATGAACCTCGATGACCTTGAACTGCCAAGATATTTGAAAATACTCACATGTATTTTGAAGTATTTCTTGTTACCGTTACCATACTAGGATCTGGTTCCCAATAATCGAATGGTGGGATTCGTACCCACGACCGCTAGATCGGTAGTCCGTACCACTGACCATTAGGTTAAAGGCGCTTCAGAATTTGGTGGTAGAAATTAATTTTCAAATGTATTTCGATGTGTAAATGGATTGAATGTCAGGTTTTGTTATAGATATGCGAGTCGCAACGTCATATATCGCTGAAACTCCTTCCCAAGCGGCAGGCGCGCGTGTTACGCCACACGCTGGAACAACTATATGCCAACATACGTCCAGGTACGATGAATACGGCACATAGGGTCTATTAAACTCTCTTAGTATAGATTTAGTATGAAAATGAAGCAACAATCGACTGTGCAGTAGTAATTACATAGCGGAATTTTTATATTTAATTTTTTTTTCTTGCAGCATCACCAATACAACGGTCCGGTAATAAGTTCAATGGGGAACCGACAACAAGTCTGGATAGAGATTTTCAAAGGAGAAGAAAAGAAGTGAATATACATTTATTTGAAAGAATTAATTTTTTTGTTATTTATAAAACTAATTCTGAGTACAGTAATTAACGTATTTCCTAGTGACTAGTGTTAAGTAATTTATATTTACTTTTTGTAGCAAGCATTAGAATTGAAGATCCAAGAAGCATTCCTTCGCTTCATGGCGATGACGCTGCAAGGGTACCGAGGCTATCTGATACCTATCACCAAAGCCCCCACCGTCGGTACCACAGACCCGCACGCGCTGTTCCATATGGAAGCTTTCTTACGCTCCAGGGATAAGGTAAATTGTTTTTTTAAACACTTTTTTAATGTACCAATATTTCTTGTAACCATTACATATAAGCTTGAAAAACCTTGTGTTAGGATAAGGAACTTGAGAATATTCGATTGGATTGGAACCCACAACAGCTTGGTCGGTTGTCCGTACTCTTATGCATTAGGCTATTGGGGCTTCGCATTTTGCTGTAATCTTTTGTATTACAGACGCAGCAACGATTCTTCGCGTTAATGATGCGCACGCAGATGTTCACTCGCTTTATCGAAGAGCGTTCGTTCGTGTGCGACGCTGACGTCGGGCTGACGTTCTTCGACGAGTGCATCGAGCGTGTGGCGGCAGGCGACGGCCACCCACTGCTGGGGGTCGACGCGTCCAACCTCTCCGAGCGGACGGTCTTTGTGCTACCCCCTGACCCACCGCGACCAGGTATACTACAATAACATGATCATTTTATCACCGATTGTGAACTTCCTTGATAAAATAGGCATTATAAACTGTCGGTCTTATTAATTTTGTTTTACAAAAATAATTTTACATACAAATTAAGCCGTGCCATTTCAATCTTGTTGGTGGTTCAAGATCAGCGCGTTACGCAGCTTGAAAAAAAAATATTTTGATCTTTTCTACTGTAGAAGTATTCTGAAAAAAAAATGTCATTCATTCTTTATGATATCTGCAAAATTCAAAGTAATTATATTTTAAACACACCAACAGGCCGAGCTCACTCTAAATGTGTTTTATCTTAGATGAAAGCTACACATACACTACGTTCGAGCTGGATTCTGATCTGGTTGAGGTGTGCCGGGGGTGCGCGGGCGGGCGCGGCGGCGCGCTGCAGACACTGCCCGCGGCAGCGCTCGCTTCCGCGGAGTCCCTCGCCGACGCCTCGCCCATGGCCCGCCGCACCAAGCAGGAGATTGCAGCCGCACAGCGGTAAATAATTTTAACACTGTAGAACTTTTTAACACAAAATACACTGCCTAACATAAGATGGAAAGATGATATGGCGGTAGGGGGGGAAGGGGGGTTCTCACCATCAGTGGGCGTCATGAGACTGATTTAAATGAGTGGCGGTCTCATGTTTATAAAAAGTTAATGCTTTTTTTTTTATTTGTTATTTGTTTTACAGACTAGCTAGAAAAGCTAGTTTATCCCCGGAGGCGTGGGCGAAATGTCTGCTCGGAGCGTGCTACTCGCTGTACTTCCTAGCGTTGCCGTGCCGGCTGGCGCTGCAGAGGGGGCGCGAGCACGCCGCACTGCGCAACGCGTTCGAACTTCTAGAACGTGCTACTAAACTGAGAGTGCCTTGCGACGAGGTATACATCATTATCATAATCAACCTGTCCTTTTCCCTACAGACGGTCGGCACATACTACTTTTCAATACATCTCCGTCAGCCGTCATATCTGAACTCACACCCTTCTTACACATAACTTTCACATAATTCATCCATACCTTCAGTCGTCCTCTACCTTTAAAGCTATCGATATTCAATGTCATCACCTTATTTATGTGCTTATTACCTCTTCACGTAACATGTCTATACCACGATTACCTTTAAAAAATACTTTAATACTTGTATCACAGGTATGTTGTTGGTATGCAGGTATGTTACCGGGTGATGATGCAGCTGTGCGGCGTGCACTCGCTGCCTGTACTGGCGGTGCAGCTGCTGTTCCTCATGAAGCGCGCCGGCCTGCAGCCCAACGCGCTCACCTACGGGTACTACAATCGCTGTGTGCTTGAGGCAGCGTGGCCTAAAGATATGCCGAGGTAATTATAAACACAAAAACGTCTATTATTGAGAGAATATTAGACCTGGATTTTTCTGGACTAATAATGACGCGATTCTATCGTCATCATCATCATCATCATCGGCACTTGTCTGCCCACTGCTGGACATAGGCCTTCCCCAGTATCTGCCACTGTATACAATCCTCTGCCTTCCGCAACCAACGACTTCCTGTCGTCGCACAAGTCGTCGTTCCAGGTGGAGGACGGGAAGGACATTCCACGCAATTTTACATTACATTTTTTTTAATTGTTGTGTCATTTTGATTTAATTCTCGTCAAAAAATATACCGCTTAGAGAATGTTATTTTTTTTTCCGTCGGCTCATACGTCTCCACGCAGTCTCAGAGTACTAGGATGGCGTGGTTGACTATGGCCTAGTCACTGTCATATTAGGGTAGGCTCTGATGTAACTTTATTTTGATTCTCAGCGGATCGCAACTGCTTTGGAATAAACTGCGTATAGCGGTGGTGGGCGCGGCATTGTTCCGTAAGGCGGGAGCGTTGCGCGCTAGCCGCGCCGCAGGACACCTACAGCATAATCCAGGTAATTGTAGTTTTTTTTTTGTCTAAACGCCTCGGAACATAAAGTTCTCTAGTAATATAACAACACTATATTGTACATAGGTAGCAGTAATACGTTGCCGCGTGTGCGCGCGTCCGGCGAGCTGGAGGTGCCGCCGCTACACGAGCATGCCCGGAGCCGGTCCAGTATTGACTCTGGTAAGTCATTCCTATACAACACGCCTCCTTAGCAAATCTCTGAGTATACTATAACAATACAGTTTTAAAGCGCCAATAGCTTAATCATTAAGGGAACGGACTATCGATCTAGGGGTCTTGGTTCGTATCCCACCATTTCACTATTGTGAACCATATCCTAACACAAGCTTTTTCAAGCTTACCTGGAATGGTTACAAGAATTTTTTTTTATGTTTTTATTTTTTGTTCTTAATTTCTGACGTCAAACATAGAACTAAATAGAACTATTATAATACCAAATGTAAATATGAAATAATCAGAAAAAGAGAAATTGATGACGTATGTTGTTTCCAGCGAGCGGAGCGCTGGAGGCGCTGTGGCGGCGCGCCAACATAGTGCGTGCGGCGCCGCGCCGGCCGCGCGCGCACGGCCTCTCCGCCGCAGCGGGCATACTTATATCAGGTCTAGTTCAATAATACCTTCAAAATGTAGACATTATTTTCTGTCGAAATTGCTTATTACCGTATGCTATGTCAATCGTACAAACGTTTTACATTGTATGCGTCATATTAACTTTTTTTTCTTTTTAACGTTATTATAAACAATTCAAATAATTTAATAAAAGCAATATTTTATTACTTTTAATTTTTTTTAATTGTTTTAATGAAATTCTTATGTTAATACCATAATAATTAAAAATTGGACGTATCTCAGGCTTGCCATCTAATCAAGATTTAAGTGAAGTCGCCAGGCCGAGGAGTAACTCTCTGGGCAGCGAGGAGACAGCTCCACCGACGCCACTGTCTATTAAAGAAAAACGACAAGTATGTACATTTAATATAAACAATGTAATCATCATTATCAACCTTATGTAGTAAAACTAACCACTGCTGAACGTAGCTCTCCCCCAACGAGTGCCACAATGACGGTATTAGGAAATTATTTAGGATTATACAGGCTTTAGGGTTTTAAGGCCGTGGAAAAAACATTTATAATTAGCCTTTGTCTGCCCACTGCCGAACGTACGGCCTCCCCAATTCCTGCAACATTATCCAGAACATTCAACATGCCTAAATTTATAAGGCGTCATTGACCCAAAAATTACTTTTTCTTTAAAAAAAAAAACCCACCGCTGTTTTAATTAATTTGAAGTAAACTGTTCTATATAATTTTGTGTATTACATTACCAGACGATCCACGTAAGCCCCGACAGCCCGTCCGACCTGCGCATTCTGACGCGCTCCGAGAGCTTCGCGGGCGACGCCCAAATCGTACAGAACCTGCAGAGGCTATCTTTCTCTAGTGGTATGTATAATATATGGCATTCATTAACAGAACATCAAATTATTAATAAATAAACAATTGTAAATAAAAATTGAAATGTCATGTAAAAAATACGAAAATGTAACGAAAATCCATTTTTTGTGTCTTATCTCCGCAAATCCGCGTTTGTTTCAAGTAATCTCCGAAACGGCTGGACTGATTTTGTCGATAATCTTACTGTAACATAGCTGATGTATGCGAGAGTAACGTTGGCTATTTTTTTATTTTGCTTAGACAAAGTCTCGAGGAAATGTTACTTGATAATACAACACTGTGTCTTAGTGCAGAAGTTTCTACAGTAAATATTTATGACTAATGTCCTTTTTTACAGGTACATCGAATCCCAAGTCCCGGTGTTCGAGAACGTTAAGCTTCCCCGAGGAGACCGACAAGGAACTCAATGCAATGTCCAACAAAGATGAAATCAAAACATCTCCACTCAAGTACGTAGAGCACAATAATATTTTGAACAATGCTTGTCTAGTAAGTTTCAAATAAATAAATTTCACTACCCAAAATGTACAATAGAAAAGTCTATCTTGTTCTCAAATGAGAACTCCACGGTCTGTTTTTATGTCTTAAAGTTATCAGTTTACATTGTATACATTATAGAGTGTCGCCCCGCACGCCGGTGCTGGCCGACGACCCTCTGGGTGCGCTAGGACTAGAGGCGGAGACTGATGTGGGCGGGGCGCCGGAGGCCGTGCCCTCGCCGCCGCCCAGCCCACCGCAGCGCCGTCACGAGTTGAGCGCCAGCCCCAAGCTGTTCCGTCGCCGCGCGGGATCCTACGCTGACGAGGATAAGGATGATCAGCCAGGGTATGTACTTTTATATGTTTTATTATAACGTCCCGATTTTATCTGTTCCATTGTGATAACGTAGACCAAATAACTTTGAACTGACCTTTGAAGAATGAAATGTCCTTTATTTTATCTTAAGAATTCAATGCTGTCTTTTTTTTTTGTCTTCCCTGAATAATATATTATTCTCGTTCGTTTAAAATTAATACTCGACGAAAAAAATATATCTCGTATATCTACCTCCGGGATTTGACCTAGATAATTTTTAGGAACCTGCACAGAAGTGAGACAGCGCCTGGAACCATGTCTTCAGGACTTGTCAGTCTAGGAAATACTCTCAAGATCAGCTTTGGGTGAGTCGTCACACACGCACACGTACATAATTTACATCACCATCATAATCACCAGCCTTTGCCTGCCCACTGCTGGACACAGGCCGTCCCCAATGCTATTATAATAGTTACATCAACCAAATTATATCATTTACTGATAAATAGAACTCGAAATACATATATGGATGTTAATACGCTGTCGTGTAATATTTGGCTTACGGAGTTACTTAAGTTTGCGTAGGGACCGTCGATATATAGCGTACTACGCCGTAGACTTTGTAGACGTAAGCGTAGACGACGTTAATAGGATTGTAGGCTACGACGTCTACGGGTGCTGTAGTCAACGAATTTATTTAGTACCTCATAAATGTAAATAGGTAACGTGAAAATTTGTAGTATGTTTTGTGTGATTAATTCCATGTGTTCTGCCATGCTCATGTTTAGTGATATTGCAATTAATGTTTTTTTTTGTTATATTTACAAATTATCTTGCTTTAAATACGTTGTAAAGATTATTTTGTTCCTAATGCATCAGGTAATCTTAAAAATATTTTTTTTTCGTTTATTTATTTATTAATACTTATTAATTAATTTGGGTATAACTCTCAAATTAGTTAATTCACATTTTAAGATTGTCTGATATGTTCCAATAGATCACATAACTAAAGAAAAAAAGCATGATTAGGTTAACACATTTTTATCACTTAGTTGTTTATATGTAGTTATATAGTTAATATAGAAAAACAAATGTATCTATTGAGATTATAGGTATTTACAAGATTATGTAGGTATAGGTAAATACCTTGTCCATAAATTCCAATCTTATTCCTTCTTTCGTAGAATTAATTCATCTGTTGTACAATTTCCACTAGCTGAGAGCCTCAGCTTTGTGTACGGGTACGCTCCGCTTCCACTGGCGCGAACATCATCATCATCATCATCAACAGCCTTTGTCTGCCCACTGTTGGACATAGGCCTTTCCCAATGCCTTCCTCAGTATGCGGTCCTCTACTATCAATATTACATTTGCTTATTTAAAATGGGATCTATGTCTCTAAATACCCGAGAAACGCCAGTTGTCCAATGGTTAAAGGTACGGACTACCGATCTAGCGGTCGTGGGTTTAAATCCTGTCATTCGATTATTGTAAACAATACAAACTTAACCCTACAAACTTTATAAAGTTTGTGTTACGGTAAACATTAGTCAATTAACAAAAATCGACTAATAATTTCATATAAAAGAAAAATTATACCAATATTTCCTTTTCCCTTTAAGTGTAAAACTCTCCTTGTTACATATCTATTGATTCGATTTTTTAAGTAAATATAAAATTAGATGCATTTGTTTGTAAGCAGCACACGGCAATGCATTGCTAGACAATTTGTTTCCTTAGACGCTATTCGCCCGGCAGACTGTCCTTCCGCAAGGAAAACATGAAACTTGGCAAGGCTATGATCGAGAATTACTTCAGGTAAGACCAGTATCCTCCTTTCATAGTGAAGGTTTAACAGGTGGTGGTCTTTAAATTATTAAAACTTTCGGAAGGAATTTCACTATACTACATATAAAAACGGCTTAAGTCACGTGCAAATCGGTACCGACATCGGGGGCTCTTCTTCATGTTGAGTGTTCAGAGTGAGAAACAAGTCGGTACCGAGACCGATTCGCACGTGACTTAAGTCGTTTTTATATGTAGTAAAGGTGGTGGTGTTCTATAACTTTCCCATAAGCCTCTTAGATACTTGGCAAATATAATATAGAAATATAGTTAACGGTCCTCCGTTTCCTAACTAGATAAACTAAATTTCAAATTATAAATTATAGGTTAGAAAATTCTTTATCTGAATCTTATTTCATCACTGTATTTATATATTTAACTAATTCTTATTCTTATTCTTTATAAAAATCGATTCTATTCACAGGACCCTTTTGTTTTAAAGCCCACTACACATTCAGTTTTAACTGAACTATCGAACAGTTAAAACCTACGTGTGAAGGCAGAATCGGAAAAAAAATTGTCAACACTCGAAAGTTAACTGTAGAGTTTGATTTGTTCAGTTAAAACTTTGCAAATAAAACTGAAGGAGTGTAGCCTTAAAGGACATTAAGGTTGCTGTATTTTGCACTCTTGCCTGCTTGCTTGTGTTGTGTTAACTCAGCTTTTGCACACATTTATTTCTCACTCAATGTACTAACGGCTGTCATTAAAATATCGTGGAAATAATCTTGTAAATTTTCAATATACAAACTATGAGAAAATCTTAGTTATCTTACTATAATATTTTTTATTTAAAACAATTGTGTGTTTCATATGTTAATGATCTATATAATTTTTTATACCTTCCAGTCCCACGAGTATAGCGGGTAAGAAGTCAAACGAGTTATTACAAAGCGGTCTCAGTAGCCTGAAGTCGGCTGCCACCAGCATGGCGAAGAAGTTCGATGAGATGAAGGAAGTGATATCTGCCAACTCGACGCCCGTCAAAGGCGCCTTTGGGAACGCGACCAGCGCGCTTACGAGCTTCATCACTGAAGAGGATTCTAATGACGGATCTTCCGAATATAATCCCGATGGTTGGTGTAGCCATTTTATATCTTAATATTATTTAAAGGTATACAATGCCATTGTCATTTAAACTATTAAAACTTTCGTGAGACATTTCACTATACTAATTATAAAACGGCTTAACTCGCGTGTAAATCGGTGTCGGTACCGACTAGTTTCGAGCTCATCGGGGCTCATCTTCAGGGTGAGAGGGATCTACTGATACTGACACCGATTTACACGTGAGTTAAGCCGTTTTTTTAAGTAGTATAGTGCCATTGTCTTTAAGAATGTGTACAGATATAGTGAGAAATGATTTTCCTGCCTGATTTTTCGGCAAAGTTTGTATATACCGCGCTCTCAAATAGTTTCAGTACCCTTGGAGAATGACATTATTCCTTTTGACATTTGACACTAATTAATAAAGTTTCATGTTAATGTATTTGACAATGTCATTTGATAGAACATTCATTGAGAGTTCGGCAATCATCGTATTCCGAAAGAAAATAATTTCTCATGTCATTTGTACTTTGGTTAACCTTTTTTTTTTTATTAACACTCTTTTAAATATTTCACAGTTATTTTTAAACTTCCAATAAGTTCTGGTTTTTATGTTTTGTTTATATTATGTTTACTTGTGTTGTTCACAGAGGGATCTATCGGCGGCGGGTTCCGGCGCTCGTCCAGCGACGCCGAGCTGGCTTGCAGCATGGAGCGCGGCTCCCTTGCCACGCTGCTTTCTCATCTCCCCGACAACCTGTATCCACAACATACTGTAAGAGTTCAGAGTACAGTGTTAAAAGAAATTTCTATTGGCTGTCAGCGTTTCAATTTTTTGTTTATCCTATCAAACTATCGTAGGAGAGCTCTAGTCCTGAGAAAGCGTCAGTACGCGTGCAGCTGACGTCGTGCTCGCAGTGCCATCAGTGCCTGGGCGCTCTGTACGACGAGGACATCATGGCGGGCTGGGCGGCGGACGACTCCAACCTCAACACGCGCTGCACTGCGTGCGGCCGGCACACCGTGCCGCTCCTCACCGCTCAGGTACGTACTACACGAACGCACAGAGAGAAAGACTCAAAACGCACGCACACAGAAACCGGCGTACAACATAGACGGACGACACCCACACAAGCAGACATTGGGGTACAACACGCACACACGTATACGGTTACGCAACAGAACTCGCCCACATACGTAACACAGATACATTCTTATGTATTTTAAGGTTATAATTTATTGAGTTAATAATTTTTGTTTACAGATTTACCGGGAAGAGCAAAGTCAACCCGAAACAATTAGTGTACCATATTTGAATCCTTTAGTTTTAAGAAAGGAATTCGAGTCTATATTAGGTGGGTACAAATACTGCAATTTATTTATCCTATTTACGAAACTGTGTTTAAATATACGGAACTGCGAGTTTTATGTGAATTAACAGAGTAATGTATTAATTATTCCAATAGGCAGAGAAGGTGACTTATGTTTGGCGGAGCCAGAGTTCGTGGAGTCGCATCCTATCGTCTACTGGAACCTGGTCTGGTTCCTGGAGCGCGCTAACATCGAGAACCATCTGCCGGACCTGCTGTGTCCTAACTTCTCCGCTAAGTACCAGAGCTGCGACACACTACACGACACTGATAACTCGGGTAACATGATGATTTTCCTAATACTAATTATAATATTCAAAATTACGTAATTGTTATCCGTAGGACGGTAGCCTGGTGATCCATCACGCAACCACCTCAGTTTGGACACCGGTCCTCTGACCACTGGGGACAATAATTTTCTTTCAAATCTATTGCAAAATAATTTTACTGATGACACATAATTTACAGAAACTTGATAGATGGTTGCTATTTATTTTAAAATGCCGTGATTTTACGTTGTGTGCAGGTTGTGTGGTGCATTGCTGCTGGGAAATGTCGCGCGGGGCGGGCGGCGCTGGCGGCGAGGGCGCGGAGGCGGGTGCAGCGCTGCATGCGGTGTGGCGGGCGCGCCGCGCGCAACCCCCGCGCTCGCAACAGCTGCGCGCGCTGCTGCTCACCGAGCACGACTCGCGCACCGCCCACACGTACGTACTACTCTCATATAGCAAACATTGTGCAATGCGTTTCCGTATATTTTTGTCAAATTCTCAATTTTCAAGTTATTTTTGACAGATCGATGTCACATCATTTCACCTGTTTTTTTTTTCAGAGTGATACTGGCGGTGCTGGACGGGCTTCTGAGTAACGACTTGCCGGACGCGCTGCGCAAGCTGGCCGCTTGGCGCGAGACGTCCAGCCCTAACAAGCGGTACCCATCATTTTACAGGTACGTTGCATTCAGAAAGTAAGAAAAACATCCCGAATTCCTGCAATCTTGTAGCTTTTATTTGTGAGTTGACTTGATTTTTTTTTTTACTTCCGTGTCCAATTTAGACTGGAAAAATAATTACATTATCACCGTCATTAACCTTTGTCTACCCACTGCTGGTCATAGGCCCCGTTGTCTTATAATATTAAAAATATTTACTATATATAAATATTAGATATATTAAAATAAATAAGTAACGTTTCTATATTTCCAGAGATATAGTATTCCTGTCTATGTGGGCGCTGGGCGAGCAGAACATCGACCTGGTAGCCCTGCAGCGTGAGTACACGCGCGCGCTGGAGCAGCTGGGCGGCGAGGCGCGCCCCACCGACCTGCCGCCCTCGCCCACCGCGCTCTGCTGCCGGCATTACTTCAAGCGCCTAGCACTCGCGCGATAGTCTACCGGACACTTGACGGTGACCTCCCACAACACTATAAACCTAAGTCTCAATTGGCAACTCATATTAATACCTAACAATATTTAGTCCGTCACCTTAAGATGATTATATGAGCATCTCGCCTGTCATAATGTTTACCCCTGTCATCCCGTACCTGTAACCAGATGCCTCCCAAGTCCATCATGTATTTTCCCAGTCATATTAATCGCCACTAATGTCTCGCCCCTGCACTCGTAAGTGCATACCAGCTATCTAAATTTTATCGACCATCTTGAATGACAACCTCGTCCTCGGGTTGAAAGCCTTTCATGAAAAATTGCATACATATATTCATGTCACAATGATTTTAAATTTTTATTAACGATTTAAAACTTATCGTGTTATTATAAACATTATGTATGTATGGAGGATCGCATTATAAGAGAAATTCGCGTCCATAATTATTTCCGAGCCGATATACTTTGAATAGGCCATTGAAACTTTTTAAATCAATAAACATTTACAGTTAATAATAAAGCGACTGTTTCTAAAAATATGTCTTTAAATAGATATACAATATATTCTCTCATTAATTAATTCTCTTAAAAACAGTACAAATATAATACAAGTAGATAAAAACTTGTATCTAAAATGATTACTGCTTACACCTTTAATTCGTAGCGCGAGTGTAAACATAGATTT
Organism: Papilio gigon; assembly: GCA_027563995.1. Classification (NCBI taxonomy): domain Eukaryota; kingdom Metazoa; phylum Arthropoda; class Insecta; order Lepidoptera; family Papilionidae; genus Papilio; species Papilio gigon. The sequence goes on from JAODUI010000013.1 coordinate 3,652,079, forward strand.
TTTTTTTGTTAATATTAAACTCGTGCAAATAATATGAAAAAGCCTATTTTACTTCTTTATCAGCTTTTTTATAACTCTGCCTATCTACATAACCAGTGTAATTTTAGTGTATTGTTCATAAGTATTGGCCTAAATTAGATTGCCCCAAATTGTCGTTATTAATAACAAGTTATATTTAAAAATACTGTATAATTAAAAAAAAAACATTGGCACAGTTTTACTTATGATGGTAATTTATAAATAAACTCGAAGAAAATAATTAAAAAGTCATGTTCATAACATAACCTCAATGAAGGGGCGTTTTCACTAGTCGTTAGCACTAGCATTAAGGTGCGGGAGATTTTTTTTTTTAATTTACTTATTTATACCCAAAATTTCTACTCACGCATACCGTATGGCCTGATTTCTGCAATGGTTTGACTATTGGCGCTTACATGCGACGTGCGGGGAGTTTAAGGCGTGCCATAGCATGTCAGAACTCCTCGTTAGTCATTAGGACCATCATGCGTTCAAATTCTAATAGGACAGGTCAATAGAGTGGATTTAGTGAAAGAGGATACGCAGTTATAACATCATATAGGAAGTGCGAGTATAGATATAAAGGCTTACATATGGAAGAGAACATATTGTGCTCCTCTAAGGAAAAGGGCAGGTTGATGAAAAGGTCCCCGTGCGGCGCTTGGCTTTTTTTTATCATTGTTACCGTTATCACCGGTATATGTAGCAGAGTTAACGACTAATGAAAATGCCCCTTAAATTGTACGTTTGAAAATTAATTATTATATTTACTTTTATTTATTATAATTACGAAAAATGAATCGAAATAATCATTAAATTTGTAATTAGAATGTAATATATAAAAAAAATCATCGCTTTTGTAGCTTCGTCAAAGTTTTTTTTTTTTTTGTAGTAGTAGTTTTAAATTTGAAATATGTTTCCAGTTGTATACAGTTTAAATTGAACATTTTGCATCAAAAATGTAATTCAACGAATTAAATTTAGTAAATTTTAAACTTGGTCAATACCAACCGGTTGTACTGTTTTGGAATCGCCGAGAAATTGATCTTGACAGTACGACTCGAGTCCTATAAGAAGTGAGCGTACTTTTAAGAGGTAACACATAAGCTCCTCTAATGTTGCGGATGATTAGGTGTCGGTGATCACTTTGGTGTTCCCGTTAGCCCCCCTTCTCATATAAAACAAACTTGCATACAAAACTATTAAATTTCAATGCATTATGTTTTCTAATTTTTGAATAGTGGGTGCTAAATTGAAGTATTTTACATTGGATAAGTTGAAAACGAAATGTACATAATTATGAATGTTGTTTAGAATTAGGCATTAATTGCCGTTTAGTTGTATTGTATTAAATTGTGTTATATTTTTTATTTTATTAATAAAATGCATTATGAAGTAACAACTTGACATTACGTAAAAAAATAATCAATTGAAAAATATTTTTTTTGTTAAAAATAATAAGATTTTAAAATGAATTCAATATTTGTTAATACAAAGGTCAAAATTTGCCAAATGTTAAAAGTATTATGGAATCATTGGATATAAGTTTATTACTGCATAGTTCTGTAACCTATAGATATGTAATCTAGAACACAAAAATAGGGGGAAAAGGCCTCCAGAGGCCTTCTGTTAGAGTAAATTCCCTTTTCGAAAAATCGAGTCTTGATTATATGTCCACCTTGTATTCAATTTATATTGTACTCTAATATTTATAAATCGAATACTGTAATTATTCGTTATAACCACGGGCTCTGGCGCCCCCAGCATTTCTATGGCCTAATATTCACGTTACAGTGTTGATCAGAGCTTATCCACTTAAGTCATGATTTGAAGTAATTTGGAAGAAAATAATAATTTTAGATTATTCGCAACATATGTTGGATGAATTGAGTTACAGTAGAGGAAGTATATAAGGAGATTGGTACATTCATATACAATTATGTACCAATTTCATATTTGCAAGCTTCCGAGGTACAAAATGCTTTATGACCTGACACTTCAAATCAATTAATGCAAACTTAAATGTTTAAGATGAATATGTAACGCTATAATTTAGTTAATTTGTGATGATTGCAGCCATATCTTTTGTTTCATATTAAATACAAACGTTAGAGGTCTCGTACTGTATTTTTGTATGTTTATTAAATTATATGTAAAAATATAATAATAAAAGACACGCAATAACTTGGTGTGTACACACTCTAGCAATATAATTAAGTTATTTTACTGTAATGGACTATATTAAAATGCATATAATTTTTGTATAAAAGAATAAGGCTTGAACATTGATTTTTCATTTATTCTGATAAACCTAAAACTCTGTACAGAAATCTTCCATCGTGGTCGTAATAGCAATCCTTTATTTTGTATGTAGCACCTTTTTTGTATGCATTTTTAGGAATCCTTATCCGTTCTGGATAATCTATTGCGGTGATTACTGCATTGTCAGATTCTTTATATACTTTTAAATCATTTTCTTTATAACTAATTAAATCAATTTCTTTATAATTTACAAGTTTTGATTTCTCTGTGGTTACAGTGTCTATGATTATTCTGTCTGGTGCATCAACTTCGCCACCACTTTCCAATCTCTCCTTTATTCGTGTAGTTAGATCCTCTAATGTCATTCTTCTTGGGTCTTTAGTTACTTTTTTGTTAGCCTTATCCTCAATATCTTGCTCTGTATTTTCAGATTTTTCAGTCACCTTTTCATCATTATCTTTCCTTGCACACCTTTGAATGATTTTTTCAAACTCACCTATTTTTTCTGCCTGTGTTAAGTCAACTTTAATTGATTTCTTATTGAGAGGAGGTATTTGACGTTCAGAAAACTTTAAAAAATGTTTACATAAGTTGTCTGGTATAGTTAGGTTCCCCTCCTTAAGGTCTCTCCAATTCCTCATAGCAGATGCATCATGGCGTGCTATTCGTTGTTCAGTAGATGGCTTCCAAGGATATTTTAATAGTTTCTGAAAATAGGATTTCAAGAATCAAAATATAATAAAATAAGGCTTACTGTGAACTATTTGTAATTAAATCTCAAGATTACCACTTGCATCTTAAATAATTCATTTCCATCCTCTAAACATTTGTGTAACCTATAACAATATTTAAATTTCAACTTAAAACTAAGGCTAAGATATATGTCCTATTTGTTTGGATGGATTGAATTACACCAATCGATAAGCTAACAATTACTTGATAATTGACAAATATGTAAAAATATACTAAACCTTCACAACGGGTACTGTAACAGGGAAACTTTCGGCTATTTTCTCTGGCGTCCATTCGTCAGGTTGTGATGTAGCAAGGTGGCGAATTTGTTCTTTTTCACTCCAAGTTAAAAGATTTGGTAGATTTTCTTTGAAATACTTCTCCTTTACAATTTTATGTTGTAAATCATGTTTTCCTATTAAAGTTTCATTCAAATGTTCGTTATAAGATTCACCAACCTGCAAGAATAGATATACTACTGATAATCTGTTGTTAATCAGAACAAATATGGTAAATGGCATACTCACGTTATAAAAATTGCTGTTTGATTTTTCAACAAACTCCTCTACATCTTCATCTTCGATCTTGATTCCCTGCTCCTGAAAAGCTTGAATTCTCTTATTCAATCCCGGGTTTCCAGTAACCTCTGTTCGTCGCCTATTTCTTAAATTTCTTACAATAATCTTCTCAGTTGAATTTAAAAAGTACTTTAATTTCAAACCCAACATTTTATTAAAGCAAGATCAATGCATCAATGTACTAAGGTAACCATCAAAACAAACTTAACCTCTATTTTCATAAGTTTCTTTTAAATTAAAACACGAAATTATAAAACGTCAAATTAAAACGTGACATTGACAAAACTGAAAGCTGAAACTGACGAAGACAGAAACGCAAAATATGCATAGTTATCCAACGGTCGGTGGAATTAATTTCACAGAAAATTGGTAATGTTGTCTTTTTCATTGCATTGATAACATTAAAATGATGAACTTGTTTCGTAATTTTACAATACATACTGTTCACATTTTAAAGATTATTAGCACTTAATTTTATATATATCTATCTGTGGAAAATTAGTCTTTGGTTTTTATAACACCTGAACGTCAGTTGTCAACCCTTGTACATATATTGAGGTCCATATAGGTACCTAGTTATAGTTTTAATAATTTTTTAAATGTACTTTATTGACTATTATAGTTTTACAAATATATATTTATATTAACATCTATGAAGTTTATCTCTATTTAAAATGGACGAATCAAAAAAAGAACCTCAAACACTTACTGTGGAAGAACTTAAAAATAAAGGTAACGAGTGTGTAAAAGATGGAAAATTTATTGAAGCAGTATTACATTATACACATGCAATTAAAATGGATCCTAGCAATTATGTTTTATATAGTAATAGATCATTTGCATTTCTGAAACTGGACCAACACTATTTATCTCTACAAGATGCAAATGAAACCGTCAAATTACAACCTCAATGGGCGAAGGTACGACATTTTAATTTCTACATGTGGTAATAAATGTTTACAGTAACGAACAACAAGAAACGTAATATAGTAAACTATACTACTATTTAAATTTCTTTACAGGGTTATTTTCGACGCGCTGAAGTAGAAGCGGCTAGTGAGTTGTATGATGAAGCAATTGTTTCCTACACTATTGCTTTACAACTTGATCCTCAAAATCAAAAATTGATGGAATCTATTAAAAATATAACTGACATGCAAAAGCGGAAGATACAAAGTGAGTTTTCATCATTTTTTACTGATTTGTAATATGCAAAAGTGAACTGCCAACACAAGTCTATAGTTCTATTAAAACAACCTATTTTTTGGCAAAGGCAACATTTTCGTGTTTGCTTAGCATTATATTTTCTTTCCTAAGAGAATTGAAGTACCAAAGCCTACATGACTTATAGAAGCTGTGTGAATGCAGCACTTAAAAGTCTTCATGTAGTAGACATATTTATTCGTAATTTTTAAGTAATGAAAAATGTTGAAATACGATTTTAAATAATTATTTTATTACTGAAATTACCAAATTTATGACTTATCCTACTATAAGTCTTATGGTCTTGTGAATGGAAAAAAACTGTTGGCAGAATTTCAAGTGGGTGATGTCACATAAATTTAAACCACTGAGTCCTGAAATGGCAGCCACAAATAGGTTGATGCAATGTAGATAGGCCTTGTAAGACTGACTGATGGTCTGATGAAGGTTGCGGGAGTATCTGGAAGAAGGCAGTTGAGGGCTGATTATTGTGATGACCTGTGACTGATATAATGATGAAGCCACATGGGGACAAATTTTAATCATTTTATGTTACGCAAAACTGATGTACTTCATTCTGTAACTTATTTTTATCTTTTTACCAGGTAATCAGAACACTATTTGGATATGCACATGTTTGGGATTTGTTATTGGCATAGCAGTTGTTATTCTGGATTATTGTTGCACCACCAACCCTACATTAGGGGTGAGTATACTGGAACTGGTAAATAAAACAGTTGCCATAACTTTGTTGTTTATGTTTACACAATGTTGCCATCTACCTGAAGACTTCCATTTCATACAACATTCCATACATACCATATATTAAAATATGCTTGCAGTAGTCATGGAATTTGTGAATGATAATTTCAGTGCTACGAAACATAAATATGGTCTATATTGTGAGATAAAGATAGATTGCATTTTAAATATTCTCCTTATTAAACTATTTTTGTTCACTGTAATGAAAATAAATTAGTAAATTTTGCTTAGTAAACATTTCTTGTACCATGATGTCAACCTTTATTTTTTTAGCATCCTTTTAGTATGGTTGCATTTTCAATAGCCTTAGCTGGTCTAGGCTGGTCTATTGGGAAGTCTGTTACATTGATGAATACATGGGGCGCAGGCAAGTCTCTCCAGCCACCTGAGGATTTAGGTAACTTATTCACATTTATTACCAACTGTTGTTTTAATCTGATTAATGTAAACCCGCAAAGGCTTAATCTTTGAGTACATATGCCTTGACCTACATGGCATCGAACTAGTTTATATTTGAATATGGATGAAAAATGCAAATGGTGTCACTTTTAAATCATTAGATACCCATGTTTAGTTTATGTACTTTACACATTGTAAAAAATTAAAAGGACGGAACCGAGAAAAAACGTCTGTCGTCCATGAAGCCTTAAAACAATCTTGTGGTTTTCTTTTCAACTGTACATATTATCATGTCATTCTGAGAACATCATTTCGAAAATTCAAATTATAAAATGTTTTTAAAAGATTAATGTAAAACTGCCTGCATAAAAACTCCTTTCTGTTTACACAAATTAACATATTAAAATTGTCTTGTATATTTATTGTTCCATATATTGTGTTTCAGTTGGAAGTGATAATGCTAACAAGGAAACAGCACAACCAGAAAAGAAACCAAAGTACAGTAAAGCGCAAGCAAGACAGAGGTTTAAACAAGGAAGGCTCTAGTGACTTATTTAATATTTTAGTTGTAATGGGAATACGGGAAATATTGTAAGAATTTGTTGTTTTTTTTTTTAATGATATACAAAAGACATGATATATTTACCATTCTTTTGAATGTTTGACCTTAAATACCCTTAGGAAGTAGATGTTGCGTGTGGCATGTCTGTGTGCCAACTATCAAGATTTTTTTCGTATTAAATAGGATGAAGTTTCTATTTCATACATAACATCTGACAAAATTATAGTCACAATGTGGTGTGACTGTCATTTGTAAACTTAAATGTTACTAGTATGTTTTCTTGACCAGGAGAGGCGGGGAAATAAATGAATAAATTCATTTTAATATCAATTTACAGTACATCTTTTAAATACCTAACACCTTTTGATTTACCCAACTTTATACACATATGTACAATTTTTTTTATTATTTCATTTTCAAAATGATATAAATTTTATTGCAATAAAATATTGTAGTTGCACTTTTAATGGGGATAACAAAGTTGGACAAGATTTTTATTTTAACAAAAGTGGAATATCATAAATTCTTTATGCCTTTGTTAATTAAAAAAAATAATGGTTCTTACACATTGTATATATGTGAACTTCAGATACAATACCAAAAGGTTATTGTTTAATAGAAATGATATTCTTAGCATATAAAATATATAAACATTCAAAATGTTTGTCGTAAATTAAAAAAAAAATACGAATCCAAATAAAAACTACCTAAAGGGAAAATATTTTATTGATCCTAGTGTAAAATATTTTTTTTTCAAAAAAAAAAATGTTATTTATACATTTTTATCCATACAGTTCTTGGTCTCATGTCCTTAAACGATTAAAAGTGGGGGACTAAAGTTCTATACAACAATAATCTATTATTTTATCTATTAATGGTCTAGAAATTTACAATGCATTCAATGATTGACTACCACGGACATTGTCCAACATATTGCTCAGAGAAACATACCTTGTAACCATACAAGTACATTTGTGCTAATATATTTTGACATGTTTCATACCTTTCAAGTTATTGTATCCAGCAAAGTGACAATTTGTAAAAAAAAATCGTAGATAAAGTTTACACCGACTGAACATTGTACCAATAGATTGAAGTCAGTGGTCGTCACACTTTTTAAAACAGTTGAAAATCTCGTTTTTAAAATGTATTGAAAATATTCATAGTTTCTAATAATGGTTATGCCTTTGAAATATGTATATAATACGAAAGTAATGTTACTCGATGACACAAATATTTGTACCGGATGAGAATTGATCCCACGGGACACACTTCTACGACTATTAAAACGAAATGTTCCAAAGTGCGCGGGGCCGCAGTTTGACGACCACTGATTTAATTTCTATGAGCGTTTACTTCTGTTCCTAAGGTCATATATGTAATGAAGACTTATGTCATATATTAGTTATAAAAAATCAAAACTCCTAATTCTTTTATATTTATTACATGCGCCATCAAACCTCATTTTATTTTTTTGACAAAAATATGTACTTACCTCATTTAACAAGTATAAAAACTATTCTAATATTATATACATAAAAAAATGATTGTTCTCGAGAAACTATTAAACTACGTCATCTAATATTGTCACCCAATAGACTATGGGAGCCTTTACCTTTTCCCTTCAAAGCCTTAATTTGATAAATTTATATACAGACATAAATCTTATTTATTGAATAAGGAGCTTTGATTTTGTTTTGAATATTATAAGAACATTGTATATGTTTTCCCCAACATTGTATTTCCGTGTAAAATATATTAATAATAATATTTAATAACCAGTACTGCAACGTGAATGTTCGTCATTGTTCAACATGTGGTAACTAATTGATAGTTTCCTTTAGATAATCAATATTAAAATCGATTGTGTTTAAAAGTCGAACTTTTCCGTTTAAATTTACCGAACTTTTTAAAAAAGTTTCGTCATTCACTGTCTGATATTGCTTTTTTTCGTCTCTTCGCCTGTTTAGGTTTCACAATCTCTTCCTCCTGAAAAATAAATACAATAAATTAGTTAAATCTAACAAATTGTATTTTTAATTATAGGTTTTATAATAAATAAAAAATACCTCACTGTCCTCATTGGAGGAATGTAAATTTTGATTAAGCGGTAAAGAGTTTGAAATCAACTTTCTGGCTCTCCTCGATATCGGTAGCTCATCTTCCCAGGCCAAAGAGAACAGCTGACTATATTGTCTCTGAAAGAATTTTTTTTTTAAATTTCCGCAACAGTTTTAATATTTTACTAATTGTAACACTTACTCGTAAGCTGTCATTGCTATTGGACTGTGAGTGTTGGAGAGCTTTTTGCATACATTCCATGTTGAAAATAGACATATCATCTTGGTCCACACAACATACCCTTATTTGTTCCAAATGACCTAAAACCTTGTTGAGAAAAAATGTACCCAATTAGAATTCTATCACATTTGAAACATTCAAGTAATCAAAAAGAATAAATAAAGAGGATAAGCAATAAACAGAAGATAAAATGTCACGCTGGATTAATCTAAAAAGAAAAACACATACTTGTTCCGCTGAAGGTGGTGCATTGGGAGGTATGCTCTGTTTACCAGGACGTTTTCTCTTATTTGGACTTGTACCAGGGTATCGAGTGCTTAATAACACTGCGAGTAAGTCTCCAACTTTATCTTCAAAGTCTTGACACCAATACATAACAGTGGACACGACAAAGGTGTCATCATCATCCACTGTCCTACAAAACATTTGACGCAAAACGTCCGCCGTCGGACGCTCCTGCTTCAACATCAACAAGACCGAAGTAACGGCCTCAGCATGACCTTTGTATGACAACTTGGGAATGATTGGTAAGACATCCTCAACGGAAATATCATGAGCTGTTAAAAGTTGCCACAGACAATATTGTTCGAACGTCTCCCATCCAAGACTGGTAGAAAGCATTGTAGTGATATCATCCGATTTGAACATCATCAAATTGCCCTGCAATGTGAGGCACACAAGACGCTGCAGCTGGACCGCATCCAAAGTTGAAACTATGACGTTCAGCAACTTGATGTGGTTCTGGGCTTGATCTTTGAACTCTCTGTAAATATCTGGTATTAGCCACACTAATAGATTGGCATCACTTTCTTGACACTTCTCAAAATCGTAAGCCAAATTGTCAGCCAACTTCAATTCTAAGTAATTACAGTAATTTTTATATACATCAACTTTAAACTTAACATTTTTTTTTCTGCCACCATCGCGCTCTGTCTTTTTCTCTCGTTCATAACTTACTTTCAAGTAAAATAATAAACAAAATCCTATATTTTGAAAAGAGCTTTGTGCATGTATCTCTTTGAATATGTCCAGTACCAGTTTCCGCTTTGCCTCTGTTCCTTCAGTCAAATAAGAGAACATTGCAAAGACCGGTGAGTCTAGTACAGCTTCTACTTCTGAAGGTGTTGGATTAGAAGTGATTTTGACAGGAGGAGCATCTTGGAAAATAGCTGCAAATAAATCTGCAAGTGCCGATGCTGTTGGCATTGGACTGCCACATGCGTTAATGAAAGCTTTAGTGGCTGTTGTAGATCTTTCATCTAATAAGGTTTCAGCATATGGACGTAAAATTAATGGAAGTGCAGCAGCCAACTCTGGCCTTTCCCTTGCTCTCACTTCAGATAGCGGGATATCATCATCGTCAGTGTCTTCTGTTACATTATTATGAGGCTCATCTTCATCATCTGAAAATGCAGGTTCATCTGACCCTATCTTAGGCAAATCATCGAGACCTTCCTCTCGAGCACCAGAAGCACCTTCTCCGTTAGTGTTGCTGCAGAATTCTTTGAATGTTTCCCTAACAGTTGTCCTTAATTCCCTATCTAATTTGGGTGAATCAAATAATGGTTGCAGATTGGGTAAAACCCTTTTCTCAATAATTTGCTGAAGAGAATTGAATATACCTTGTCGAACTTTATCTGAGAATACTGGATAATAATTTGGGATAATCCGACACAGGAAATCTAATAAAGTTGCCGTTACAGCTGGATGTGATCTCATGGAATGGTGCATTACCAAGATGGCTGGTTCAATATTCATTATGTTGTCTTTATCTGGATCATAGAACAACCAGTCATAAAAGAGCGCAAGTTTGGCATTAGATGCTGCCACATTAGATGTGCAAGTTGTGAGAAGCCATCCAATTACTGCCCATCTCGGAATGATGTCTGAACAGAGCAATTCATTAGTTGGATGAATGACGCCTACGATGAATCTTATCATATCACTACGTAGTGACTGAGATTCGGGGGTAGCTAAATATTGCCTTTGGAACCATTCTTGGTACTTTTTATGGTGTCCAAATCTCACTTGAGATGTAAGAAATACAAGTTTCCTTTCCATATCTGGTGTTATCCTCGATTGTAAATATCTTCTGGATGTTCTGGTGTTCAGTATTTGCAGGATGCTTGTAAAATTTGGACACAATGATCTAGGATTTGTAAGAATATCTTGCCATAATTGATGGAATTCAGGAATGCGAGCCACATTTTGCAGTAGCCTCACCAAATCCCGACCTAAAGATAAAACATCTGTGAAATGTTCTCTTATAAGAGCTATCACAAAATTTACTTCTTTTTGTCGCAATGCCATTAGATGTGGTACATTATGATCTTCAATCAACCTCAAGTATGTATATACAACCATACAAATTAGCACAGGAAATTTCTCTAACCATACTTTATTTTCAATGTAAATATCTAAAAGAGATTCTACTAGATAAATGTTTTTTGGTGTTATATCTCCTCCTGATGCATATCGCATTAAATTCCAACAAACATTATCCACTCCTGTAACAGCGTTCCTCATCATTTCTTTTATAAGCCATAACAGCTGATTTCTTGTAGTATCATGAAACCTTAGATATCTCTCTAGAATTAAATTTGACAAATTGTTAAGCACGCATGTTAGTCCATCTCTAGTAATAAGTGTTAGGTCTCTGTAACATTTGGTTGCATTATGGGGTTCAGTGAGAATGGACAGCAGCATCCCCAGTGATATGTCTTCATGATTTTTACAAACAGCATTATTCAGTGCATCATGAGCCTCCTTTTCACTACAATCTGCTACAAGGGACTGCAAAAAAGTGTACGCCCTTTCATATCTCTGTAAAAAAAAAGTTAGGTTAATGGAGCAAACATTAAGTTTAATAACTTATAGGCATTTTAAAATTTCGCGCCATGACTACAGCGCCGCCGGCGATACTATAGGGAAACTGCGTTTTACATGGCCGACTAAATTATTCTTTGTTGAGGAACAGCAAATTTTTAGTCATTACCTCTTCAATTTCATCCTTGTTTTCAATAACAGTGCACACAAAAAGTTTTGGTATGTTAACTTTTGTCTGCTCCATCATTACAATATTTTCACAACTATTTTAAAGATCCAAAGTATGACTGCATGGCTATTGCCCCTGCCACTGCCGTGGGAGAAAAATACACATATACATCCAATATACCATTGCAGTGTACTCTACTTACAGATTAAAATTCTAGTTGACATGTTGGTGGTACAACAAAATGATAGCGCGTTTTTGTGTTGCTACTAAAAAAATCCAATTGGTTGCGTTACCAACTAACATTTATAAAAAAATAATGGAATCAGTAATTTTAAATACACGTAAGTTGAAAGTGCTTTTAATTAACGTCCAAAATATGTTTCGAACTACGGGCTTTTACTCCATCTTTTAAAATATTCTTATCAAAACAGGTAACATTGGAAGTTTGTTGGAAATTGCCAAGCTGCCATTACGCGACATCGACAAGCGACAAGTAAAAAAAACACGGTAAAACGCCATTTTATTAAAGTTGTAAATTCAGTTTCCCGCTTTTCATTATTATAGTAGGTTGATAATCAAAACATAAGTAAGGTAACTTATTATTTGATATTTGCCTTCTTTTAGATGTAAATGTAACTTGCATTTCGAACACCGGCATTTCAACTCTAGTTTTTCCTTTATTTAAATTAATGTTTACAGGGAAATTATTATCAAGCAAATATCATGGATAATCAGAAAGAAAAGGAACGAGACCGATCTAGACGTGGAGATAGGCCTTCCCGCTTTTCAGATGTTGAGAGAGATCGATCAAATGACCGTGAACGTACGGAAGGAAAAAGATTGTTTGTGTCAAATATTCCCTATGAATACCGATGGACTGATCTTAAAGATTTATTTAAAGAAAAGGTTAGAATGATCGATAAGTTTCATGAACGTTATACTCTGACTTTCTAATAATCAAATATATGAATAAATAAAATTATTTTTCCAAACATACAATGTCAACACTTGCCATACAATGATATCAACAAAAACTGCACCTGTAGGCAACAAACTTAAAAATTCACAACCATTTAAAATCAAACATATTCAAGATTCATATGATTTCAGGTAGGAGATGTGGCATTTGTTGAATTGTTTACCGATGATCATGGAAAGCCCAGGGGATGTGGTGTTGTTACCTTCTCTACAGCAGAAGCAGCAAAGAAAGCGCTATCTGTTATGCACAGATATGAATTATTTGGACGGAAACTTGTATTGAAAGAAGAAATGGGTAAGACAATTGAAAATTATCATTTATATTGGATATAAAAAAACAGTCAAATGTTGAAGAGTTTTAATCTTATTTAATTCTTTGACTCTACTTTTTTTTTTACAAGTTGGAGTTTCCTTGGTTTTATATTAAAGGTTGTGTTATAGGTAATAGTGATAGGACTAGAAACAATACAAGATCTGGTGGAGGAAACTCAAGAAATACTAGAGATGAGAAAGATAAGTGCGTAAAATATTTTAAAGCTTACAATCAAAAAAGGAATATATGAAATTAAAGATTGAACATGTCCGTTTGTTTAGTTGGGGTCCAAGTAAGCCAAGGGAGTCGGAAAATTATAATACCTATGGCTTAAGTCTACAGTTTCTGGATTCAATCAATGTCCAGCCACCACTTGTCAAAAAAGTATTTGTTGCTAATGTAAGTATGAATATTATCATTTTAACCTGTTTCAGTATATTCAAGTATTCTTTTACTCTATGATTTTAATGAATGGAAGAAAATGAGAAATAACCCTAATGCAATTTTTTTTTCGTTTCTTTTTGTATTATTATATTAACACTTATGAATTTATCTTTAGTTGGACTACAAAGCTGATCGGACAAAGATAAAAGAGGTATTCAAAATGGCAGGAAAAGTTTACAATATTGATTTGGCCGTGGACAAAGATGGGAATAGCAGAGGCTTTGCTGTTATTGAATATGACCATCCCGTTGAAGCTGTGCAGGTAATTTTTATGCTTTTTACTAAGATTGGTAATTCTAAAATCCTTTTAAAATGTTAACTTAGAGGAAGTGGATCTTCAATGTTACCGGATTGAGTCAAGTCGCTTATCAATTTCTAGGCAATATCAATGTTCGACAAGCAAATGTTATATGATCGTCGAATGACAGTCCGAATGGACCGTGGGACTTCAGATAAAAATGAATTGAAGCTACCGGAAGGCCTGAAAGGTATTGGATTAGGTTTAGGACCTAATGGAGAACCGTTAAGAGATGTTGCAAGGAATCTGCCCCAAGGGCAGAGTACTACAAATATAGGTTTGTCGGGCGCTAACACGGCTCTTGGTGCGGGAGTGCTGGGCGCCGTGCCCACCGCTGGAGTGGCACTAAATGGCCTCGGTACTGGCTTGCCTGCAACCACACTAGGCACTAATGCTGCACTCGGCAGTGGCTTGAGCTTGCAGGTAATTTTAAATAAGGTGAAAATTGTTTGTTTTTTTTTTAATTTCGCTTGTAACTTGAGTCTTCCTTTGCGCTTTCCTTGTAATGGACTTTTAACTATTACTATAGATAACTTAGCTTTTCTTGATCCGTTAAAAACCTTCACTGCTCGCTGCTAGACAGCTTTTAATTTGATTTCTCTAGTTTATAAGGCATTAATAAAAATGTTTATTCGCTTTTCATTTGGGTTTTGTTAAAACCAATCATATATCATTTCGCTACTTTGGTTACAGGCTCTAGGGTTGACAGGTCTAGGCGCCTTACAGAATCAGTTGCTCCAACAAGGTTTGACAGCGAATGATCTTGCTACAGTCCTCTCGGCACAGGCTAATGTTAATACAAACAATCTAGCAATGAACACCACGGATATGACACCCAACATGATGCCAAACACTAATATAAACAGCAATGTCATTGGCAACCCTGGTCTCAGCAGTGGGCCGTTATCTGGTATGTGTTCTTTAAAACCTTGCGTCGATTATCCGAATTCCTATATTATTGTTAGAAACCGCTCATTCATTTCGTTTAGGTTCCTAGATTTTTTTATTAACATGACTAGCTGACCCCGCGAACTCTGTTTCGCCTTAAAGGCAACAAAAAATAAAAGGATTTTTGAATTCATTAGGTAATACAAAAAAAAAACATTTCCTCCTCGGAAAAAAACATTTGTATGGGAAATGGAAAAGGACTATTGTTAAGGATTTCACGGGAGTTTTTCTAATTTTTCTCACCTTTTAAACCTACCCTAGACTTCCGCGAACATTTCAAGACCAAGATAAGATAAATCCTTTCAGCCGTTCTCGAGTTTTAGCGAGACTAACAAACAGCAATTCATTTTTAGATATGTATAGATTTTTAACAAAATGTACCTTTGTCTATTATTCATCATTCATTCGTCATCATCATCATCATCACTACTATGTATTGTATCATCATCATCATCATCATCCTTTGTCTGCTCACTGCCAACATGACTTCCTCGACTATGTTCTAAATCCTCGTAGTGGGGTAGAGAGCGCCCACAAGACACTACCAGCTTCTTCTACCCTATTTAAACTTTATTAAGACATTTTTATGACCTAAAAATAATTACTCTGAAGACCTCGAAATTACTTAATGTTGACACTTTTTTTTTAAATAGTAGGTTTTTGTCAATTTACTAATACTTTTTGTAACCATTCAAAGTAAGTAAGTAAAAAAGCTTGTGTTAAGATATGGTTCACAATAGTTCAACGCCTCGATTCGAACCCACGACCGGTAGATCTCTAGTCCGTATCCTTAACCATTAGGCTATTGTCAATTCACTGTATATACGTGTTTGTTAGCAGTTTAACATTCAGTTTGGATGATCGACGCTTGGTTATATTTGATTATTAAATTAAATAAAATGTTTTGATATTCCTGTAATAGGCTTCGGTCCCGTTCCAGGTCCCAACCGGCAGATGGTGAACACCTCGGTGCAGAGTCAGAGCTACGTCAGGGACTCGAGGCCCGAACAGAATTCAAGGGACAAGATTTCTGATATGGTCATTATTACTAATGTAAGTATGATTTCTCCTAATCTAAGTCTGTAGTAGATTTATGAGGACAACACTAAAATTAGTGTCAAGTTTTCACTACTTTGATTTATTAGTACAAAAAAAATCTGTACCAGTTGTGTTTTTATAGCATTGGCTTGTGGAAAGAAATTCTTAAAACAATTTTAACCTCTATATTTGTTTTTATATTGTATACTTATAAAAAATCATTTCGACGGTTCCTATATATAATGTTATTTGTTCGTTATGTTAATTTTTCAATAGAGAATGTTTCCAGAATTTTACATTAATATACACATACAACATACAGTTATTTAAATCTGTGTTATTTATATAGAAAATTGTATGTGACTTGTCCAGCTGCCGCCCACGGTCACGTGGCAGCTGATCCGCGAGAAGTTCAGCGAGTGCGGCGACGTCAAGTTCGCGGAGATGACCGCCTCCGACACCGCCGTCGTCCGCTTCCACAAGGAGTGGGACGCCGAAAGGGCTATTAGTATCCTTTGTTAAATAGTTTTTAAAAATATTTCGTAATGTGTGAAGTTTTTTTTTATGCAAACTAAACTAACACTTTACCATCCCACCTCATGCCGAGTTATAATGTGGTTGAAAGATGGTCCACTTTACTCTACTCTTGAAGGCCCCTGTTGTACTTGAACGGAGACACTGACCAGCAACTTGTTCCACTTCTTAGCTGTGATCACAATGAACGATGATACAAATGTTTCCATTGCTGAAACATGTTTGTTGGCGTTTGAAGGATAGAAATGTTGATTTAAAGCAATTATTTCCCTAACGAATGTTCCAGAAATGTTTGACAGGACACGAATCGACGGCAGGACGATTGATGTCCGTTTCTTCTAAGACGACAAAGGTTTGAACTTTTATCTTGATAATTTTGTCTTTATAAACATGTATCATGAATTATTCACATGTCTGTTGTTATTTGTTATAAACGATTATAGTTTTTATATGTAAAATTTTACATAAAACCCCATTTGTGATGGAGAACTGTATATACTTGGAATTCGATATTTAGGTGAAAGGCATATTTTCAGTTATTGTGTATTACGGACCTTGTCCTCTAACCGCAATTACATCATTAGTTACCTGTTTTTTTTTTTTTGTAAATATCGTGGTCTCATCAGACTTGTACGTAACTTAACAATTGTGAAGTGACTTGGTGTTAGTTTGAAGATTGAAATAATTAACTCGAGTTCTCCGGCTGAGTGATATAACGACTGCCACAGCCAGCCCGTGGGTCACACGCCCTACGGTGCAGTGACGTCATCGCTTACATTTAATTCTTTAAAACTTGGGTGTGTCATGATCGACAGAGGTCGCGTTATTCGGCAGCCAGGTGCCAGGTCGTGTTGACTCGAAGTAGGAACACGGATTCGATTTACACTAGCGTTATTTCTTTGGTGTGTCATCCTATTTGATGTTACATGTATTAGGCAACGGGTCCGTATAGATTTGAATTTATAATTTATAGTTTTATTCTGCGTTTTACGAAAAAATTTGTTGAAAACCCATCGTTTATGTGGTCTTTATTATTTATGTAATAATTGGTGTGTTCCAGTCCACACCAATTGGATAAAAATACGTTTGATTTTTCTCTATTTAATTTATTCAACGCTTAGACTAAAAAAATCGATTTGAGAACGAGTTGGCTTTATCGGCGACATCAATCGGTAATCGAGACATTATTCGATTTCAATATCATAGTTGCTGGATTGGTTTAACTCTATTTCGATATATGTATATCGCATTCTAATTAGAAAAAACTGTATTGTGGTTTCCGAGAGAAAAAAATATATGCAATGATTTATGCGAGCTGAACGAGTGAAAACGTCCCTCTCTCACGTCAAATTTAAGAATTGATTTTTTTTGTGTTTTCAGGGATGTGGTATGGAAGTGTGTAGTTATGAGGGTGTTGTCGTCGTCTTGTCCGAGCCGCCGGCGCGTCTGTTCCACTCTCCTCTAGACTCGACCTCCCTATCTTGTATCCCGGACTAGCATAGTGTACAAGTGTCTTATTGTTTCATGTACGAGGTTTTTTTTTAAATAAATAAATAACGCTTGCGACGGATGTATTTCATATTTTATTGTCGTGGCACATCGAAGGACCGTTTGTAATTTTTTTTCTTTAACAAAGGCAAGTATTAATTCAGTCTTTAGGTAATGTATATTTTAAATTTTCATTTTCGCCACGTGCCGTAGTGGGATTGGAGTGGATGTTCTCTCTGTGGGTGAACGTGGAAGATGACTTTATACAATTTCAATTTCTACGACTGAGTTGAAAAATCGGTTGCTTTGGTCTATTGGCACGTTTCAAATATACGACTAAAATTGGTTATTGCGACATTTTCTAAGGTATCTTATTTATATTTTCTTGACAGTTCATTTCGATAACAAAAATCAGAGTGACGTAATAAAAATGGCAACGTACTTCAAATTGGTATACAAAGAATTTGTACATTGGTAGATGTTTCCCTATGTTTCTAATTCATCTAGAAATTTCAACAAATGAAGTTAAGAATTGGGGAAATTAATAAATTTACACGTGTTCCGTTCTATTGGTTCGTACGTGCTTAGAAAAAATTAATTACTGTTGATCTGCTTTGCACTTTACCTTTATTTGAATGTTCTTCACAGTAAGAGTAAACATTTCCATCGTTTGTTTCAATGATCACGGTAAGTTGAATCACTCGAATACGGATCATTTCTTATTTGTGTTTTGCATGGACTACAGTTAGACTGACGCGGACAACTTGGATATGTTTGAAAAATCGTAGATTTTGGAACTTTTAACTTGTTAGCAGTGTCCAGCTTTCTCCGGTGTTCCGTTATTGGTTGTCGGTGGGTTTTTGATGATTTCTGCAATCCTCACATTGTCTATATTGTATAAAAGTCAACATTTTACTTTGTAACGATTTTTTTATTGATTTATTTTACTTCATTTGTATATACTTTACAGGACTACCAGTGAATTTAATATAAAATATATCGTGAAATACATAGCGATATGTAACAACAATTCATGTACGGACACTATTGAGGGTATTTGAAGAATATTGCGTGAACAGGTAAGCTTTAATGATAGCGCCATCTGACGATTCCGTAACATCACTAAATGTATCTTAGCGAGAGAAGGTTCTCGAAATCTGTAGGCTGAAGTGGCAGTGGGCCGGTCACGTCTGTCGGGCCAGCGACGCCAGGTGGGGCAGGAAATTGCTG
>JAODUI010000013.1:3705109-3718131 GCA_027563995.1 Papilio gigon
TTTTTCGCTTCTCGGTGCGGTCAGTCGTGCGCGTCGCGGCGCGGGGCGGCGGGGGAGCGGGCCGGGCGCGTGCCGCAGTAGCGTGGAGGCGCCGCCGCGGCCGCTCGCCGACGCCACAGCCGAGCCGGCCGATCCGTCGCCGCTCGACGCCGCGCTCCCGCCGACGCTCGCTGCCGCGAAGGCAAGTGCCGGCGTCCAACGGTGGTTCCCGACCTCGAGGAATCGATTGCTGGTGGTGCCACTCATGGCGACCAAGTTTTTCCCAGGTTTACAAGTTTAGTGCAACTTTTCGCGTTCGAGTTTCAGGGACAAAGCGGACTCCCAGGCAGCCGGCAATCATTGTTGCGCCTCCCGCCTCCCGCTCATTGTTACGAAACTCTCTCTTATATTGTATTGCTCACTTGTCTTTAGACAATTGCTTCTTCAATGCTTAGAACATTTCCGACTTCGGAAACCACAACGCTAAGAATTAATTACTCTACGTAAGCACCGACGACTTACTTTGACAGGACATCCTTAAAATTTTCGCGCACAAATATTAATTTCAGTCATTTCAAAGAGTCATCAATCTTTCGAATTTTGTCACACCTCTCATACTTAACAACACATTCAATTTGTTTTATCAAATTTAGTTTGCAGTATTATTTGAATTGCCGCCAAGATATCAGTAGGGAGTACGATCTACCCACCCATTAATGTCGCTTAAAGCGCTATTAAACAAAGATAGTACCTACGTCATTACAAACAACATTTTAAACGTTGCAGTGCTTGGACCATATTTTTTTTATTGATAGGTTTTAATTGAACACTTTGGTGTAGGCTTCATTTTTCCGCCATTAATATTTATGATTAAATATATGAAAACAATGGACATTTCAAATACTTTCGTACTATCTTAACGGTCATCGTTGAAATTGAATAATTTTCACCGGAAAATATGAAAAATACAATCAAATGATTACACCTAATCGCTTAAAACAATTCAAATTGCCAATTCCTATACAGTAGAAAACAATTAAGTTCGACGTAAAGCTGGAAATTTGTCACTTTTTAACACAGCTCTTCTTCAATCACATAAGAAACTAGAAAAAAAAAACTATAATTTTTGGTGTAAAGTTATTGTCATCTATTGGTGAACATCGCTAATTTAAAATTAGTCAATATAATGTCATAATTTAATTGCATATTAAAATTAACATAAGCGTTTATAGTAACATAAAAATATCAACCGACTATCCGTGTTCCCTTTGTTCATATAAATGTTTAGATATTTACAACAAACAATCGTCCCTTGTTAACGCCCGATGTCGTTTGTGGCGTGTGCATTCCTACGCTATGCCATAGATTTTCATGAAATTTTCGTAGCATGTTCTTTATATTTCAAATTATGTTTGTATCTTAAAATACCTTATCATTTTACTCGTTTGTAACACAATAATAAGAAATAACTATGATGAGTTAGAATTATCACATTATTTTTATTTTATTATTGAATTTATCTAGGTTCACATAAAAGTTTTTAACTTTCTCGAACAATTTTACATGGAACCCTTTAAGTAGACAAAACTGTCCTGATCGTGAGATGATAATGGTATTTGAAACTAACTTATTAAAATTTTGGTATACTACAGACATCAATGTCCACCTCGGTCAATAGAGATAACGTACGAGTGTTAATAGTTAGCTTAGCCTTCGCCGACGAAAATTGTTATAATGCCAGTTGTGCACAAGGTGTATTCCAATTTGTCAAATTACCTTTTAAAGCTCTTTATAATCATTAATCATCATCAACAGCCCCTGTCTGTCCAATATTAGACATAGGCCTTTCCCAATGCCTTCCATAGTATGCGGTCCTCCGCTTTCCGCATCCAACGACTTCCTGCCGTCCGCACTAAGTCGTCGGTCCACCTGGACGACCCACACTCCTGATCCCCAACCGTGGCCTCCACTCCAGCAATTTCCTGCCCCACCTGGCGTCGCTGGCCCGACTGAATAATCCGACTGTGCAATTTAACTGTGCAGTTAAAACGAAAAGTGTATAGCAGTATTTAATCATCATGGGTATAATAAGTGTATTAATGAAATGACAATAATTGGCGTCTCTTTCCCCGACTTCATTTCATCGCGTCGTCTCTCCTTTCCCTCGTTGCATTATTAATGCGACAATCGGTACGACTCGCTAATTGACTGTTATAAGTGGCAGTTCGTTTATCATTCATTTTATACTGACAGGAGACTAATGTTTTTCGAATGTTAAAACTTATGTCACATTACTTTGTAACCTGTAAACGGTTGAGCTTGCTTGATTCATATTTTTCAATTCGTATTTTTGTAGTATGCAGCGCTTAAAGCGCTTCGCAAGCAAATTTCTTCATCATCAATTTGACAATTTCGGTAAGCCGGTACGTCACAGTATACATTCCTCTTACTTACATGTTTGTCAGCCGTCATATCTGAATTTACACGTTTCTTACGCATATCCTCTTACATACAATCCGCCCACACCTTCATTGTTCCTCTACCTTTGTAGCTATCCGCATTCAATGACTACACACATTTGTTAACACCAAATTTAATAATTTTAATTACTAGATTCTTGTTTATGTTTATGCGAAGAGAGGATGATCACATCCACACCACGATCTTTCTATCAATTATTTGTTAACTTTCCATATTCCTTAATTAAATAATCCCTATATGGATGTAAATATTTCAAAGAAACATAAATAAGATATTTATCAAGAACAAGCTGATCCCGCGAACTCTGTTTCGCCATAAAGGCAATAAATAGACAGATTTTTGAATTTATTAGGAAATACAAAAAAAAAAACATTTCCTCCTCGGAAAAAAACGTTTGTATGAGAAATGGAAAAGTACTACTTTTAAGGCTTTCACAGGGGTTTTTCTATTTATTCTCACCTTTCAAACCTTCCTTAGACCTCCACGAACATTCCAAGACCAAGATAAGATAAATATATTCAGCCGTTATCGAGTTGTAGCGAGACTAACGAACAGCAATTCATTTTTATATATATATAGATTGACCAAGAAAATTTTTAAAACAAAACTTATCACCGTGAGAAACATTTATTACTTAGGTCAGCGGACGTTGCTGGTAGTGGATTGAAAATAAATCATCAAACATATGATATGAAACTTTATATTAATACACCGGGCAAGCTACAACGCTGTCTTGAATCCTTAATGTGTAGCGCTGAAGGTAAATACGACATACAATCTATTGAAATATGAACATTGAAAAGAACGTTTTGAATTTCAAAGATAAAATAATATGAATATCATTATACATTAGTCATTAAAGCAATATAATAAAAATAATTTTCCGATGGTTTTGTGATCGACGGGAGACCAGGTGTTCTTTATACAATGATGAGTTTTTTTTTTAATTTACTAACTAACTAATTAATTTACTAATATTTCTTGTGACCATTCTTGGTATGCTTGAGCTTGTGTTAGGTTAGTTCACGACAATTGTCGAATGGTGGGATTCGAACTCACGGCCTCTAGATCGGTAGTCTGTACCCATAAACATTAGGCTATCAGCGCTTCAAGTGTTGAGTGTAGGTATGGTGTAAATGAAAATGACCTCACGTAGTAAAAAGTATGAAAATCACCGATTTCAACAATCAATCAATTTTATAGTGAGAAATAAATTTAGAATATAATGGGTTTAAGACTTAATCCCATACCGTCTATGGGGTTCCAGCTTCATATTCATTAGAACTCTTGTACCTTACTATCAGTAGACAATCATCGCACTCGGAATTCGAGATGAAATTTCGATGTGTACGAAATTTATTACATCAAAAACTCCACACAACTTTTTCTTAAGAACTATCAGATTTCAAATATAAATTTAGTTTCAATGGAACGCCTTAAAATCATCACGTGGAAAACTAGATAGGATTACGAGATAACTCTACATGTGAAAGCTCTTTACCCGTTTTTCGTGTGACCGAAATAAAAGGAATAAGTTCACCGTTTTTTTCTTCTTGGATATATTTTACTTTAGTATAAACACAAAGATTTTTGATGTTTGTATATCTATCCTTTGCTGTTGTATATTTAACACTGAAGGTATATGCTTTAAGAGACTTAACGGTAACGTTTTAAAATATAACATGTTGTTCAATTGTCAATGTTCTATAAAATTAGTGACAACTTCTTTAGTGAACGACGGGCCGCAACCGCGCTGTATCAATCCCACTCACCCTGATGCAGAGCCCTAGATTGGCTCGAAACTAGTCGGTGCAGACACCGATCTACACGTGAGTTAAGGCGTTTTTGTATGCAGTATAGTGTTATGTCTTATAATCAAGTCGACTTCTTGTATATATAGATTTTTACGTTGTTACATTTGAGTATTGTCCGTTGAAAACATTCAGTTGGTGTTTCTAAATAAAAATCTAGATCTTGAATGTAAATTATATTCTTTGTATGTGTAAAACGCAAACGATTTACAAGCAGTCTTTAAAGCGGTGAATTAGATAAGGCACACTTTACACAACGGCGTCGAGTGGGGGGTATTAATCACTTCGTGTTCGGCCGCGGCCACGAGTAGCGTTGCCCGCTAAGCGCCCCGAGCTCTAAATAAATCAAGATAAACTTTTCCGTTTCCACCGCAACACACAATTACAAATATAAATGAACAACAATCAAAATTTTCCTGTAAAACGATACTATTTATGTATAACTACTTCTCTAGCCACGCTAAAAGAAAACGTGAGAATAGCAGAATGAGCGCGCACCGACCCAACTTCTAAAGACAAACAGACATGTGCGTGAAATATTAATGACTACAATTTAACTCTCCTAAGAGACACAAACTGGCAGGATGTCATTGCAGGCGGAAGGCGGACCGCATACTGTGGACGACATTGGGAATTTCAACAGTGGACAGGCAAAGGCTGATGATGATGATAAAGAAGAAACACAATATATATAGAATTTTTTTTACACTTCTGTCCACTGCTGGGCATAAGCCTTCCTTAATGTCTTCCACAGTATGCGTTCCTCCTTCCGCATCCAACGACTTACCGGCGTCCGTCGTCGTCGGTGACTTCGGTCGACTTAATAAAAATGTCACATTATTTGTATCAACGATTAAAAAATTAAAATAACTGTGTGTGTATTTTTTTTTATATGTCTGTGTGTATACGTATATATCTGGTGATGTATGGCGAGTAAGTCTCCCGATGAATAGAAGATTACTTAGTAATAAGTGGATATATTCTCAATCTTCTTATATTAGAATTTCTTTAGGAGGAAAAAAAAAATGTTACCACGTATTTCTTTATATTCCGGTCACACGTAAAATGGGTAAAGTAAAAGCCTTCACGTGTTGTGTTATTTCTTGATCCTGTATCTACTTTGGCACATGACCGTTTTTCAAGGCGTTCCATTGAGTTATCTTTTCTAACCGTACTTTTGTTTTCAATTCGTTGACTGTGGACTCTTTGATCTTTCCTTCTTACAGTCAACGGTATTAAATGCAATAATCGAATTCCCTTCATCTCTCATTGATTGCGGTAAGATCGATTACATAGGATGTTTTATAACGATGAAAAATGGAATAGGTCACTGCCTATTTATGTCTTTAATAATCTAAATGGTTGCTAAAGACAAAGGAGGTTTACTTACTAGAATTTTGTTCTATATAATTTAAATGCTTCTACAGACTAGCTGTCCGTACTCTTCTTTGCTCTATACATTCAGTTCTAAGTTCCTGAATTCAATATAAGTCTACTTATACAACTATATATAATAAATATATTATTAGGAATTAATAATTCAGGAAGTATGAAAAAATAGATATAAATAAGAGTGTTGCGTTGGCAACACCAAGGATATTAATAACATAGAGCACAATATTTAATAATGGCAACATTAATATAAATGTCCTCGGTTGCTATGGTGAAAATTAATAACGCGGGACGCGTGCGTGCCGAAAAAAGGGGTATTTTACAATTGTTTGAGAACTAAAGTAAAATTCATAACTTGGTCATCCGTTATTTTGACTTGTTTATAAAAATAAATGCAATTATCATTGCTAAAAATATATTTCTTGGTTGATGGGACGGCAAGGTACTTACTAATATTATAATGAGAAACTTTAGATGGATAGAAATTTATTTACAAGTAACTCTAAAACGGGCTAAGCGGATCTGTATGAAATTTAGCACAGAGATATATTGCTGTCCAAAATAGGGTATAGGCCACTTTTTTTTTTAATTCGGAGACGAAAACTAAAGGAGTTCTATATAATTAATTTTAGTAGTTTCTTAGGCAGGTTTAAATTACTTTGGATAATTGTTTTGAGTCGAAAAGTAATAACTATAGGCGCTGTAATTTGAGAGTATACCTGTGTGAATGGAGTTGTAGATCGTGTGCAGGCCGACGATAAATTGTCCTTTGTCTTCGGATATTAGCTTGTTCTAGCACGTAATGAATTAAGACCATCTTTCATAATGTTAACGTCCATATTAAGGGATCTTACGCATTCTATTCATATTACAAACACAAACTTTTTCTAGCTTACAAGCTTACATGAAATATTAGTAAATTAACAAAGATCTACTAACATTTTTTACAAAAAAAACAAATAAATTATTAATTGTTTTAATTTTGAAATATTAATGTAATTGCGAAAGAAGGAGCGTATATTGTGGAAGGCATTGGGAAAGGGAGTCCAGCCGGAGACAGGCAAGAGGTAATGACGATGTTGAAACTATTAGTTTATTTTGATTCAAACTTTTGTAACACCACTGATCAGTTATATTGATAATAAACGAAAGATTCTTTCAACAAACGTAAATTTTAGTTCCAGTTGACTTCAGTGTAATAAGGATGCCGAGGCAACTGGGACTCGAGACGTGCACAAAGCCCAATGCTCTTATTCAACCTTATTTACATTTTTATTTCTTTAAATCTAAGACTTGAACTGGGAATTTTCTTTATATAAAAACTAAATTAACGCTTGACCACGATCCCATCTGAAGTTAGGTGATATGGTCGAAGGATTCTTTTCTAATTTTGAAGACCAACACGTCGTACTTGGACGGAACTCGAACCCTGTTTTATAAAAGTCAGGGTACTAGAGGACATAGATTTGGCTGCCGATACGCAGTCACTATATAAAAATATGTCTTACAAGACTTGCCGTCTATGTTCCTGTATGGTCGTGGTCACTGGTAGAGAGGGCCTCTCAACACATTACGTTATTGATGCGTGCTCGACTACACATTGCTTGATTAATTAAACCGTGCGTTTACACTGGCCTAACATTTTTACAATAACATATTCCAGCTTTTTAAAGAGAATGAATGAGATGACAGTGACAGTGAATGAAAGACAGATAAGTTTTAGTACAGCTGATGCATCAATGGAAACCCACTTTAACGCAGCGAGTTGTAACGCTTCAAGTTTAAATTAAACTTAAATAGGATACTAATTCTCTATTCACTGACACCCTAATTAAGCTTCGGTTGTTTGTTTTACCTACAGTGTTTAGTGGGAAGTTTTAATGAAATTTAAAGGCCGGCAACGCATCTGCTCCATTGTATGTCCATGTCGACAATCACCTCAGTGATCCCGCCGCTCAATTTTTGTTTTTATCACATTCTAATACGATTAATATAGTTTTTTAAAGTGATAGAAATTCCGCAACCTTTGAGTTGAGAGAACAGGCATTTATTAAAGCACGTACTAGATTTTGATGACTTTACTTAACACCAACATATTATTAAGATTGGCATAGTGACAAACTGTTTTAAATAACATGTAAATGACGTGATAAACTTCAGTACACTATGGATTAATACATTTTTTTTCTTAATGGCATCTACATATATGTAAAAACTCCTTGGATGTGACCTTTTAAGAAAACTTTTCAATATTCGGAAACGACCGTATTTTAAATCTCTTAGTTTCTGTAAATGATTCGTCGTGAATTACGAGCCAAACGAAATCGATTTGTCTGGCAGTGAGTTCGTGTAATAGTAAAAAGCTTTCAAAGCCTCGCTACGTTCCGGATATCTTATTTATCTCGCACAATCTCTGCGACTTGCCATTGTTTTTAATAAACAATATCAATGTTTTTTTTGTTTTGTTTTCAACAATTTTATTTTTTTGCGACTGATATGTATTTGTGAACTTTTTAATTAAGTAATCTAGATATTTATGTAAAAATAAAACAACTTATGGATTTTTTTTTCAACTTATGGATTATGGATATTTATCTTACTAATATTATAAATGTGTAAGTTTATATGGATGGATAGATGTTTTTTACTCTTGAAAGCTGACGTCGTACTTGGACGGAAACACTGAGGCCGGCGACTTTTTTTTTTTTTATAAAAATAGTAGTAGATTTTTGTTCATCTAGTAATATTTCTTGCCACCGTTCCAGGTAAGCTTGTAAAAGCTTGTATTAGGTCCACAATTGTCGAATGGTGGGATTCAAACCCACGACCGCTAGATCGGTAGTCCGTTCGCTTGACCATTAGGCTATTGGCGCTTCAAACTTAAGACATGTTCCACTCATTTGCTGTGCACAATTAACGATGAATCAAATCGTTACGTTCTTACGCGGCACATCAACTAAAGCCGGACTCGAGGACGACAGTGTGATATTTCAAGTATCAGAGGTTAACAGAGCGTCGGTAGCGCAGTTGTTATTCGCTTGACCTGGCCTGTATTCGACATTGTCCAGGCGAACCTGGACAGGATCGAAATCCTCGCCATGTACCAAGGTGTTTTTCGAATTTCATATGTACATTATCCGCCGATCTTACGGTGAAGGAAAACTTTGTGATGCAACCTGCACATATCGGCGAAGGAATTTGAAGATATGTGTGAAGTCAACCAACACGTATAGGTCAGCGTTGTTGACAATGGCCTAGTCACCCCTTATTAAAGATAGGCTTCGAGCCCCTCAATGGGGACTTATAATGATGTAATGATGAATGAAAGTGATAAAAAAAGTTAACAATATGTTAATTCGTTAATGTTGTAAGAACTTTAATTAAGTCCGATGTTAAAATCGATAAAGTGTTTTCTTTGGCGTTCCCTCAACTCTACTTTTAATTATGCGCTCTATAAAACCAGACTAAAAACGTAAGACCCCGGAGAGGTTTCGGATTAACATTTTTATGTGGCTGTGCGGCTTTTTGTTAACATGAGATACAAAGAGACTACCCCTTTTTATTATATACACCTATATAGGTAGCTATATATAACGTAAGGCCTAAATCTAACAATGGTCAGACAAGGGCTGATAATGATAGATACAGCAGTTCCCGTGCGGTTTGGTGAAAACCAACAAAAAATCCTCGCATAAAATTAATAAATTTGGATATCCTGAGTTTCGCTTTGAATTTTACAGTTACTTTATTTTTACGCTTTCTGTAACTTCTGCAATAAATTTCTTACTTTACTACCGAATGACTCCGGACGTTTTCCTTGCAAATGTGCTGCTGGGAGTGACTTGGTTAGCATGACTATTCAAATCTCCATCGCTTCCTTTGTACATTTATCTGCCTTTTTCTCGATTGTCAGGATTCAGTAAAAATCTGTTTGCTTTGTGTTTTTTTTGTTATTAAACTATTAGTGCATTTTTGTTAATTCAATAATATTTCTTGTAACCATTCCGTGTGAGCGAAAGAGCTTGTGTTAGTTTTTTTACGACAATAGTCGAATGGCGGGATTCGAACACATGGCCGTTACGTCGGTAATCCCTACCCTTAACCGTCGTTTAATTTGATCAGAGTATATACTGCTTTGTTATCATACACGCATAACTTGTTTATTTGCTAATGTTTTGTTTTTTGTTTTGATTGTTTTTACTTTATCTATTAGGATTGATCTATTATGGTGATTAAAAAAATACCTTTTTGTCTTGTTCATTATATAACATTTTCTCTAACATACTAAAATCTAACATTCCAATGTGAATTAATAATTTAAGCCGACAGTGCTGAAATAAATCAAATTGACTATTGTTGGAGAGTTTCGAAGTGACTTCAGAATGTTATCTCATAACTTCAAAACTTACAAATTAGTTTACGTCCAGAATTAACTTAAACAAATTTGTAAAGGAAGACATGGGACGGATAGGTCGAGTCGCTACATCATAAATATATTACGAGAAAACTTTTCAAGTTAAGATTTATAATTACAGCTTTTAATTAGGTCTAGACACTTCGCTACATATCTTAAAGGTAATTCTTTTAGGAATCAGTCAGGATTACCTGAGTAAACGAGTAACTTAATGTTCTAGTAAATGAACACGGTTGTGTTTTTTAACGTTAACACAGATGTCATCTTACTTCGTCGAAAGGAGGAGACGCGAGGAGGTGTGAACAAAAATTTTTAGATTCTCAAAAGTTATCTTAACAATGTTATTAAAAACGTGATTGCAGAAGATCTTTTGGAGTTGAACCTTGTATAGTTTAGTGTATAACAGATCAACTGAGATTGGCTGGTTCGGACGAGTTCAACGATACAATACGACGATAGAGTGATGTGGTAACTAATGTTCGATCCATTTTTCCTAACTCTCGAGAGATGTCGCCTCGTGCCACAGCACTATTGCTTATTAAAAAATAACCAGCCAGGATTCTATCCCGTTCATTTCGCTTTATAGTTTTTTGTTCGCGCAACATTTTAACGTTCCATATCTTTGATTATTTGGAAAAATGAATCGTGATTTTTTTTTTTTTAATTCCTCATTTACGTTGATAACCACTGCATAAAAAACTTTCCAACTATCAATATTGTTTTAAACATAATACGTGATTGAAATTTTAGTTGCGTATTAGTCGATTTTCGACGAATACTTTTAGACGAAAATATCAATTTGAAAACGAGAAGAGCTTGATTATTTTTTCTGTCTGAAATCCTCACTCGAACAAGGGATCACACTAGCTTCGTAACTTAGTGTATTATTTTATTGTCATAAAAATAAAAGATTTGATTATAACTGTCTAAACAAACTTTATCCGATCAATTGCTTTTAATTGCAACGGGAACATGACTTCGTGATATATCAA
The DNA here is from genome assembly GCA_027563995.1 of Papilio gigon. Classification (NCBI taxonomy): domain Eukaryota; kingdom Metazoa; phylum Arthropoda; class Insecta; order Lepidoptera; family Papilionidae; genus Papilio; species Papilio gigon. The sequence goes on from JAODUI010000013.1 coordinate 3,716,179, forward strand.
AAGCACGTAACATCTGCACGATTCTATTATTTGATTTTTTGGAAAGATTTTGAATTGTCTTTTACTATAGAAATAATATTTCATCTGTTATGTAATGGCCACTGCTGGACGTAGACTTCATTAGGCTGATGATGATGATGATGATGTAATGGCCAACTAGACAGAGATAAAATATTTACCAACGATATAATAATGTGACGATGACGGAATCGAGCCTAAACTACTGAACCGATTTCGTCGAGTAAGTGAATAACTTGGTGGATTCGTTCAAGTGTTTTGCAGTGGTTTCAGTATCGTGTAAAACGTCACTAAGTATAATCTCATATTTATAATACGAAATTTAAGTTTAAAGGCTGTTCTCATTACGTCCGTAATCCAACCCTTCCCTGCTCCTAAAATTAAGGTTTAATTTATATTTTATGCACAGTCTCTCGCACAGTTTTATTATTTGCTCCAGTCTCTGTCTACACACTTTAATTTGGGTTGACTTCAATTTGCAACTGTCAAATTTCGACTCGCTTAAATTTTGTTTTTGTTCCGAACTTCGTTTGGAAACATTTTTACGTATACTATAGTATATATACGGTGTTCAAATTCAATCTAAAAATTAAATAAACACACGGTTGAATTTAAATTTCGAATCTTTTTATAGTAAATTTAAAAGTACATTTTCTTTTTTAATTCGAACAATTTTCTAAAATTTTATTATCTGTGTAAACTATTTTTTCCTCTTTTTTGATTCGTCGCGTATTCTCAGCTGCTAGTGTTAAACAAGATATCTGCGGAGAATATATGTAAAAATATCAAACAGATTAAAATAAAAAAACGAAGAGTAATTGAAACTAAATCTCTCTATTAAAATACTTTTCCACGTCTTTTCAATTTGACGAACAGGATTTATTCTTGGCGCGGCTGCGCGGCACCTGCTCTTAATCTTATTAACTAACTTATGCGATTATATCAGATGGATAACTAAATAAAATGACGATCTCTCTAACAAAATCCAAGATCCGATTCAAAATTTATTACCACATTCTATCATCATCATCATCATAATCATCAGCCCCTGTCTGCCCGCTGTTGGACATAGGCCTTTCCCAATGCCTTCCACAGCATGCGGTCCTCCTTCCACATCCAACGACTTCCTGCCGTCAGCACTAAGTCGTCGGTCCACCTGGAGGGAGGACGACTCACACTTCAATTAATTCTATCACCAATTAAGAATTAATTAAGGAGGTGATGACATTTAATGTATGCTATAAAGGTAGAGGAAGACCGAAGATGTGGATGGATTGTGTGAAACATATGCGGAACAAGGTGAGTTCAGATAAGACGGCTGACAGAGATGTATGGAAGAGTAGTGGATACTATGCTGACACTACGTAAGGAAAAGAGCAAGTTGTTGCTGAAGAATTTATCATATATCTAAGGACATAGGTAAGACTTATTTTACATAAAAGTGTTTCAATAAAAAAAATATTGCCTAGTTCCGTCACCGGACGACACGTCAGACAGCCAATCATCTTGATGCCTGGCATTCAACAACAGTCCAGTTTTCGCGCAACTTTCTGCCTCACTCTACCGCGTTGTTGAATGGTCTGTTCTCGGGGGTATTTACAAACCAATACGACTTAGGGACCTTCAGAAAGCGAGCGTACCTCTCTCTCAAAGGCCGGCAACGCATCTGTGGTTCCTCTGGTATTGAAGGTGTCCATGGGCTTCGATGATTGCTTACTTCTACCATTCCAACTGAGCTCTAGTCTGTGGTTTACAATAGTCGAATAGCTGGATAAGAACTCTCGACCACGTGATCGGAAATCCGTAATCTCAACCATTAGATTCATCATCTCATCATCATTAGCTCACTATACATCCCCACTGAGGGGCTCGGAGCCTACCCTATTATTAGGGGGTGACAAGGCCATAGTCAACCACGCTGGCCCAGTGCGTGTT
>JAODUI010000013.1:3741907-3776926 GCA_027563995.1 Papilio gigon
GGCCAAACGCTCCAGAAGAGGAGACATTCGGTCGTCGGCTTCTGCAGGAAGAACATCAGATTCGTGTCTACTCTGAAGATTATGACTACTTACAATACTCAAGATATTAGATATATTCGCTAGTATACAATAAAAAAAATACATGCCGTGAATAATTCCTCAGTGATGGTATTCAACCGAGCTGTATAATCAGTGACGCCGCTAAGCGCGGGACACACTAGCACCGAGCTGAAAATGTCTAGGAACATCTTCAGCGAGTATTGGTACAGGAAGTGAACTTGGTTCAGAGACTCCATTGTAAAGTAGATGCTGCTGCACGCCTGAAAAAGAGAAAACGAAGTTGATTAAATCGTAAGTACCGTAAAATCAATACATTATTTTCTTAGAAATTATGTACGAACTTACTTGTGATAGCGGCAGATACTGCTGACTGACGGTTTCAATTTCAGCTATGACTTTATCAGTTTCTTCTACCTGTTAATTTTAATTTTCATTGTTAGTTCGAAGTTTTTTTTTATGATAATATTTACAAGTTATTTGGAATCATAAGCTGACCTTCTGTCCAATGTCATCCGCTTCCTTCTTGAGAGTCTCTAGTGTAGCGATGACGGAGTCGTCATCCAGGATCTTGCCCTTGGCGTCATTGAGCGCTTGCAGCAAAGATTTTTCCAGCTGTCTTAATCTAAGATGGAATTCACCTGTGGAAAACAAACAAAATGACCTTGAACCATTCGACGCTTGTATTTTTTCAGCGTGTGTAGCCAAAGTTTAAATGCTATACCTTGCAGTTTGAGCAAATCAGACCGCTTGGTATCGATATCTGGCCGCTCAGCTTTGAGCACGCGGTGCAGGCACTGCGACTGCAACGATGACCGCGTCACCGTGAAGTTGACGAAGGTCACGCGCGAGCACATGTCCGGCGGGAACTCCACCGTCGGGTCTCTGCACAAAATACATTTCCAATAATAACTTTGTATAAAATATAAAGATTATGTAATTGTGTAGGCAAACTTTACGCATAACTCAATTGTATCACGAAGGATCTTGCCTCACATGATTTCTGCAGAACGCAGCGTGCAAGGGGGTAATTAATGGTGCCCTTTACTGTTCATTTAGTATAAAAACATATCCCTAAGAAAGCGTTTAAGTGACGACTTTGTGTGTGAAATGACGTGTACAACATACCTAGTGCTGAGGAATATAACGAACGAGGGACTAAGATCGATGTCCTGGTCGCCAAGTGTGATGAGCACGCGGCCGCCCGTGCGCCGCAGTTCGCGGTTCAGCACCGGGTTCAGGATGGGGTCATAATTCTCTACGTCCTGTGAACAAGACAACAAAATAAACAACCAAAACATAAATATTACAGCACGTTCCAAGCATAAACGAAAAATATGAAATTATTTTATTGACATACGGTAGGTTTTGGTTTATGGGAAAAAATCTATGAAAATAAATTAATTATAACACAAACCTGGACAAGTAAAGGATTGCCGAAACGCAGAGCTGATTCCAAATTCTTCCTGAAGGAGTCGTCAAGGAACGAGGTTTTGGTTATCTTGCGTTCGTTGAACTCTCGCATTATGAATTCCGTCGCTTGTCCCGATGGGTCGATGATCAAGGGATAGCGGTTGAAGCGCTGAAAAATTGAAATATTATACTGTTAGGTATTAATAATTTAAGAAGTATTTAAAAAAAATAGAAATAAGAGTGTTGTGCTGGCAACACTAAGGATGTTTATAACATGGAGCACATTTTTTAATACAAATGGCGTCGGTTGCCATGGTAACAAGGAATAATAAGGTGGGACGCGTGAATGTCGGAGTAGAGTATTCGGCAATTGTTTTAGAAGTTATTTTAAATTCATAACTTGGTCATCCGTTATTTTGAGGTTTATAAAAAAACAAGTACAATTATGATTGCTAAAAATACCATATTCTCACAGACGGCCCTAGTACTTATTGAGTTATAATTGTTATATAACCATATTAGATTTTTTCACTAAAATTTCAGAAAATTGCCACACAGTCGTGGAACAGCTATTTAGTATTAATTGAGTTTGCTCTTAAGTAATAAATAAATAATTCGAGAGCAGCGGAAGTTTTCGTAATTATATGTCGTATATACTTTGAGCATGATAGCGTTCTCGACACACAGCTCGTCCGTGGGGAGTGCGTTGGCCTGCCAGCGCAGTCGCTCATCAGGGTTGGAGAGGTACTCGGTGCGCGCGATGTCCGCGCGGTACTTGATGCTAGCCGCAGCCAGGTGGTTCGTCCACGTCGAGAACAGATGTTGACGGTACTGTATAAACAAACAAGTCAATAATACGAAGGTTCAACTTATATTAGACAGTACGCTACATTACGCAGAATATTCACATTATTACGACCATATTGGCATCCCCCTTATTCTCTTGGAAATAAACAAAGATAGCACTAGTAGTCGTATACATCTGTCGTGCCATTGAGGCATGCAGGCGATACCGAGTCGCGTTTCGACAGACTTTGGCAAAACGTCCTCTGTGTCTGGTGAAGCAGTAATTACTCTTTAAGGGAAAACAGTGACTCGGTCACAAAAAAAGGTCCAGACCATTGCCTCTCGTATGAGTTGATAAAAAGTTTAAAGTAAACTTACGTGCTGGTCAAAGTAGCCGCCGTACGCGATGAACGCGGCGGAGAGCAACACATCGCCGACAATGGTGCTCATTTGTGAGCGGAACGTCTCCGAGCTCGCCTCCCAGCGCTCGCGCTCGATCACCAAGCTCTTAAGCAGCGCTATCGACCTGTCCACCTGGATAAGAGCAAGTCGGTTAATAACTTCATTTGCAAACTAAGTATTTTACTTTTGTTTTCGGATAAAAGTTATGTTTTAAAATGTAATTGTAGACAAGATATTTTAACTAGAACATACCTTAGCCTGCACATTTTCTAGATCAGTCTTAATAGCTTGTGCCTGACTGATGAGCTGTGCGTACTCCTCCTTGTATGAAGCGATGGACTTCTCGAGCTGTTCAATTAGTTCGCGTACGTCATTACCAGCTGTTACGTTGGTCTGCGCTTGGTCTTCAAGCGCCTTCAGCTCGTTACGTAAAGGCTCCACACGCTTCAACATGTCTGCGTATTCGATCTAAAATGTTATTTAATAAGTTTAAGAAAAATATATATTCGGTACGTGGTTAATTTTTATAACAAACGTATATTACCTGAGCGATAGCCCATTTGACCATAGGCCCGCAAGCCATACTGGCTCTGTTTACTTTCTCAAAGTTGTAATCCGGGTTGCTGAGGTAACGAGTTCTCATTTTCTCGCGAACATCATCACTGGCACAGGTTACAAATGATTAATATTGTTTCTTAGAAACATACATATTTTAAATATACAAACGTGAATGATAAAGGCACCTCCACACCACATGTCATTTAAATAAACTCCGTCCAACCACACAGTCATGCACAAATCATATTCACTTTACACCTGGACTTTGGACGTCACTTACCCCCAACCAAAAAGGCCATGTGTAGTAGAAACATTCAATGCCTTAAGTCATTATAGATAGCAAACAAATAAAAAGATGAAATATGGACGAAAAGCCAGTCATTTGTCATCGTGATTTTAACGGCTCTCTTGGTGTTTCATGTCAATGTATATAATTTATTGGCAAATACATTCATGCAGTAAAAAATCGCAATGTATTATAGTGTATACGGAATTCGTATCACTTATATGAATTAAAAATTCTTCAATCTTATTCAAAATAATTTTGTTAATGTAATCATGTTAATTTCTAAGTTCATAGGAAAATATTACACAAGAGTTAAATGCCCACCACCAAGATCATGCCATTAAGTTTAGCCAAGGTAAAGTCTTTAAAGAAAGAAAATTTTACCCATGGCCAGTAACCAGTACGCTCGCCATACCATGCAAAAAGCACGCTTAAGCATTTAAAAATAAAACTCAGAATAAAAAGAAAAACATATCCTATTGTAACATGCCAGTGTAACATTCAAAATGATACCATCAGTCAAAACTAATATAATTTATGTTAGTAAAAATTGTTTTTATTTTGTTTTATGGCAATTTTTAATGTTGTTGTCACTTCATGAGCTGTTTCGTGATTGTTTTGTTTTATTATTTCATCAACCTTTTTCTGCGATTTCCTCTTCTGATGGTATCCAAACCTACACCACCACCATTAAATAATAAAAACGAAATTGATTGGATAGGAACAATTTATAAGGAATGACACAAAACTTATATGAAAAAGAATAGTGAATCAATTTTGTTGAAATAAGGGCAGTCGCAAAGGAAATTAGTATAAAATATGGAAAAAATGTAAAAGGCGGCTGATAGATGATGTGCATCTGTCAATTTAAAGCTTTATAAAAAAAAGGAACATGATGAGAATTTAAAGATTTTAAACAAACTAAAGTATACGGATAAAAAGCACCAAATACTGTGTCCTTCTAAAGAAAAAAAATCAGGGATATGGAACTGTCTTAAATTGAGGAAAATGTATTTAGTATCTGGCATTGAATAGGAGTTACAAGGAACCAATTGATGACAAGACACGAAGGAGGAGACGTGAAGGGACGGGGGCGGGTCTGGGCAGGCCGGGGTATAGAAGCGGCGGTGCTCACGTGATGTCCTCGGTGGAGAAGTTGGAGACGATGCTGTTGATGAAGTTCTCGCGCATGATGACGGCACGGATGGCCTTCCAGTCGGTGGCGTTCTCGCCGAGCAGCAGACATATAGATTCGAGCGCCACTTTCACAATCGCCGGCGGGTTCCCCATAGAGCGCACTTCCACCAAATGCTGCTTCTTAATAGATTTGACAGCTTTACAGTGTAACGGTCGGGTCGGGTCGGGTCGGGCGTCGGATGCGCGTCGCGGCCGCCACCAGCGCGAAGCGAGAGCGAGGACAGTACGAAAAAGAGAGAGACAAAGGCGGTTAGCTACGTCGCGCACGCGCACGCTCGCACGCACGTCAGAGCGCGCGTGAGCGACCGCCGGGCGCGACGGCCACTACATCCGCAGCGATGCTTAGCAGTGTTAGTCACATTATGTCATTATTAGTGTGCCCTACGTGGATGCCGATTTATTAATTACATACAAGAGGTTCATAGCATTATTTAACATTTCATATTAAAACAAGACACATATGCAAACAAGCTTAGCGTTATATACAATGTTTATTGGAGGAAATTCTAAATAATCATTCACCGACGATGCTGTGGAAGGTTGACGTTCTAAACGATACTGCTTAACAAAATGTAGTCGACTAAATACATCGTAATAACAAAACTAAGGGCCGGATAAGCTACAATGTTTTTGCCAATAAATATGCAAAGACTGAGAAAATGTACGCTTGCTATCTAAGGATGATATATGAGAAATAAATATTAATGTAGAATAACTGTTTAGCTTACATTTTACGTGACAGCATGTTGTTTATTATATTAAAAACAATTTTAGAAATGCCAAGCGATTGCAATAATCATAGTATCACAGGGCTGTACAAACAACATGCTACCATTGCGTGACAAAAACTTGCAACACTAACGTGATATTCTCAGTCTCGAAGTTAACAATAGTCGATATGAAGTTGTCCTTCATAACGACGGAACGGATGCCCTTCCACGTGTCCCCCTTTTCCCCGAGCAGCGTGCATATCGACTCGAGCGCCATCTTGACCACCGAAGGCGGATTAGCCATGGACCGCACTTCGACCAGTTGCTGCTTCTTGATGGAACGCACCGCTGTTCCGTGGGACCATTACATTTAAAACTAGATTATAGACAACATTGGTAATTCTTATTCCAAATGAATGATTAAATCTCGTATACAATACAAAACGTCACTCTATACATAACAGGTGAATAAGCTAGTTAACATAACTAGCATAGTCATATGAGAAAAAGATATTTTATTCATATTTTGTATTCATTTGGAACAAGAATTAATCCTAATTGTTTAAAGCGATAATAATTCCTTTAACCATTTTTGTCTATCGCTAATGTATCTCTGAAATACGTTAAATTTGGCACACTTCAGCAACACACTAACAAAAAAAAATCATACACGTCGTAAAAATTATATCACACACTAAATTTATTTACAGGGGAAAAATAATGTATATGAAAATTAGGTCCTTCTAACGTTTTCACTTTCAAACAAAAGATATAAAAATTGATTTATAGTCTCGATCTTGTTATTGTTACTTACTGGTAGCTTTTCCATGTTAGAAGAACCTTAATGAAGCTGCAGACCTTTTACTACTAAGCAGTTAACTCAAATTATGACATATTTAAATAAAATCAACGTATGATCAATGTAAAAAAAATAAGGAACCAAACCGTTTTGCGCCTCGATGACGGCGGGCTCGACCTGCGCGAGGTCCGCCATTACGTCTCTGCGTTTGGCTTCGATTTCCTTTGTCTGCTTCTCTAATGCAACCTGATAATAAAATGAAACAAAGCCATAGCACTCAAGTTCATCAATGAAAAGGGACTTTTTGTTAACAGTATTGAAGAAAAGGAAATTGTGTTTCTCAATGGCGGAAGCAGAGGCGCCCAGAGATTAAAATATTTAAAACAAAATAGTCAAGTATAGTGCTAAAAAACAAACAAATTATAATTTTTTTTGGTAGTTAATTTAAATAATAATGTTCATAATAACAAACCTGAATTTCCTGGCTTTCGACTTTCTTCTTTTCAGCTTCATGCTGATCTTTAATCATTTGTCGCAGTTTAGCATTGGCCGCTTCGTTTTTCGCTTGAAGCTCCTGAAATATTTGTAAAAAACATTACTCAACATGTCAATTAGGATACCTTTTGCTTTTATATACCAGATAAAAGGTTTTAACAGTGAAATGAAGTGCTCCAAAACACACGTGTATAATTGTGAAATTTATTTAAAAAATAATGAGAATACTCCAAAAGGCAGTTTGTTGATTTTGAGGAAGCCTTTGGAGTTACTGTTTAAATACTCTGCATACCTGTGACTTGACGGCGAGACTCTTCTGCATCTCCTCGACCTGCTCTACGGTCTCGGCGATCTTGCCGAGGCCGACATTGAGGTGCAGCTGCTGCTCCTCCAAGTCGGCGCGCTTCTCCGCATAAAGCTTCACCATTTGCTGGATAAAGTCCAGATAGTGTCTGAAATGTTTGTCACTCCCATTATAAATATATCGGTTACAAGTACACAGCGCCTGATTCAATTTAAAGGAAATGACAATGGCATATATTAGATGCGATGAGCGACCTTGGCGTGATGGCCATGGTACGGTTGGCGCGCTTGGCGAGACGCGCGTTGGCGCGGTGTAGCGTCTGGTGCACGTAGACGCAGGCGTTGACGACGGCGTCGCGGTGCGAGGGCCGCGCGCCCAGCTCGCCGCACGCCGCGGAGAACTCCGCCGGCGCCACGTACTCTGCGCACTCCAGGTCCATGCGCCGAGTGAACTCCTTGCCCACCTAACACGTACATATAACATATTCGTCAAGGCCTTCAATATTAAACATCATTGTAAATTTCATTTGATATCATTAGAATAAAAACTGAAATATTAAAAGTCGTACTTATAATAATTAAATAGTTACTTAAATAGTCGTTCAGTGTCAGTTCACTAAGGGACTCTCGTCAACACTTACAAGTCACACTCAAACCGTAAACAAAATATGATTCGAAAATATTTTTTCATCTTTTTTAAACCCGCTACTTTGCCCCCTTCTCTTATAACAAAAATATATAATTTGAAAGTACCTGGAATAGCGCACCATCGCTCCAGTCGCCGAACCAGTTGAGCACGCATCTATTGAAGAGCGCGGGCGAGGTGGCGGCGCGGTCCTTTAGGCCTTCCGACGAGGGGTTCATCGTGAACACCACGTGCAGGTTGCGCATCACTTGACCAGTGAACCTAAGCAACAAACAAACTTCTTGTAATACTTCTAAGGTTAACTCTATTATCATATCACTTTAAATTGTTTCTATAAGAGAAACTAAATGCAAAAATACTGTAAAGTAATTTAATTACCATTTATACAATTCGTCGTTGGAATCCAACATAAGTCCTTCTCTTTGCGCGCCTTCCTTGCACTGAGTCATCAATGCTGCGAACTCGTCCCCTTCAAATAAACCGGGCACCTGGACACAAACAATTATTCCATATACAAACCAACACAAAATACGTTTATACACTATTATGAAGGTTAATAATTTGTTCCTGCCATTACTGCCGCACTCACAATCCTTTAATGATTACTTAAACAGTCGCTTAGTATAGATTTCTTAATATCTATCTTTACTAAGTCAACAATTATCTAGAGGCAGTAACTTCATACTTAAATATCAAGCTAACAATGCCCCTTTATAATAAATATGAATGTTTTGATATATCACCTCTCCATTGGCCAGCAAAGTGTTCATGCGCTCCAGGAAGCCGCTGTCCAGCACGTTAGACTCGTCCAGTATGAAAGCGACCTTCTCGTCGCGGCAGCCGGCGCGCCGCAGCACGGAACGTAAATCTTCATCGAAGTCCGCACCAGTGTATTTATTGTGCACCTAATATTAGTTTTATTGGTTTAAATTCCATACTGTAATACCATTCACAAAGTTATAGACAAGTGTAAAATTATTATTACCTTTATTTGGAAAATACTGAGTCCATTCATCCAAGCAACGAAGCGACTGAGCGTGGTCTTGCCCGCGCCGGAAACGCCGATGAGCAGGAGATGTCCCTGCGGCTGGCGGAAGATACGGTCGATGCGCAGCACGTGGTCCAGCACCTCGTCGAAGAGCACCAGCGGCACGTCAAGCTCCTCCTCGTAGAACACCTGCAATGTAACAATGTAATATACTAATCGACTCTTTTGCTACACATGCAAATTATTGGCAATATCATATTTTTGAAATTCAAAGGTAATAGATACAATTCGAAAAGAACTGTTACAATTACCTTAAGCCGAGCTTTGACGTATTCTCGTAGTTGATCTCTCTGTACTGGCACGTAATCTTTACTCAACCAATTACTGTACAGAATGGGCCGAGCCAAAGCTTGATCCCTGTTGATACCTGTATTTAAAAAAAAATCTATACTTATTTCCTGTCTACTAATACGTTATCAATGTTCTTACAAAGTAACTACCGAGATATTAAATTCGTGAAAAACAAAATATTTTACCTGGGAAGAATCTCATAGCAACAGTATCAATATTTTCATCAGTCCATTGTCGTTCTGTGTCTTCAACCAGACGATCTTGGAAGAGACGTAATGCTTCGTGCGCCCACAAACGTACCAGTCCTTCTACACTAAGATTGTCCAATGGCCTACAAAATTAAATACAAAGTTATTAAATATTTCTTTGCCACTTTTTTCCTCCTAATAAGGTAGGCTCTAAGCCTCTCAATGGGGACATACAGTAAGCTGCTGCTGGTGATGATGATGACGGTGGTAACGACGATGATGATGTTGATAATAGTTGTACGAACGTTCTCTTTTATCTCGTACAAGTAAATAATAAATGGATCTCTCGCATTTTTCTGTCGATAAATTTAATGAAGGGTGAACTTACCTGATGGCCTCGCAGATGCCGCGCACCCAACGCGTCATCTCTCGCGGCGAATACACGTAGTGGGGCTGCATGTCCTGCGTGAAGCGCTCCTGCGACGCCAGGTAGAGGTGCACCATGGCCTGCGTCAGCGGCTCCGCGTACCCGCGCAGCGACGGCTGCATGCGCAGCATGGCGCGCGTGAACGTGCCGTAGATCTAATACGATAACAATTATTAATTATTTCGCTAAGTAATAAATAATAAATAAAATAATAAAATAGAACATGGTTTTGTGGATTATGTGACTTAAATGTTTTCTTTCAGGGAAATATTCTACTGGTAGGTACCACTGCTTTTAAATGTTTAAAACTTTATTTTAAAATTAAAATAGCAGCATTAAAATTTCCCGTTACCTGTTCAAGTGACGTTTCCCCAGGATAGTCGACGTATATGACGGGCACGTGTCTAAGAAGCCGGTGCGAGAGCGGCTTGCGGCCCGGGTCCGTGGGAGGGTTGCACGCCCCCACGAATTGGATGCGCTCCAGATGCACCCACGAATGATCTGCACATACAAAATTATTGCCACTTAATCCTTAATTGTTCAATCTGAGAGTACATTTAATATCTCTTATTACGTCAGTTTAAAGAAAACAATGTTACAAATAAAATTACCAATGAGTATTGATGAAAGTAAAATATTAAAAGGAAGTAAGCGTGTGAATACGTTTGAACCAATAACAAATGGATGTACCATTTGTTATTGGTTTTGCAGCTTTGTAACGTAAAAATATTCTTAAAACATTTTGAACACATAGATATATTAAAATGAAAATGATTTTACCTGACGCCCTATAGAAGCCCTTGTGCTCGAGAAGTTGACGTAGGAAAGATATAACTCGTTGTGTGCCGTACTGGTCCATGTCCGGTAAATTGATTTCATCGCAGAACAACACTAGCCATTTGCCAAGCTGCAAATACAAAAAAAAAAAGTTGCATTTCAAGGAAATTGATAATTACAATAATTTTTAACGTTTCATGTTTCACCACTTTAAAAAAAATGTTCTATGCAAGTTTTTAATATCATATCTCATACTAAATCTACATTAAGGAACGTCCATAGAGGCCAAGTTAGCTCTGCGTGAGGTAGTAATAACAAAATGATCATACCTGTACTGGAGCCAGTACAACACCGTTGGGAGTCTTCCTATACTCGCAGTAATGGTCAAAGGTCTTGAGGAGCAACTCGGGCGTGGTGGCGGAAGAGAAGTTGAGACCGACCACTTCCATGTCGGGGAGTGCTCGCAGCGCGGAGAATAGTGTCATCGTCTTACCAGAACCGGGCGGACCGCAAAGGACTAAACAAAGACAAATGTTAGTGGACTTACATGGACCAAATATTAGACCATATATGACTAAAGATATGTTTTTGTACGGATCGACAGTGGAATCCTAGAAAAAGTGATGTAGCGTAAGAGATAATATGATAATTGTTTAGTTGTAATTCTACAAGTTATTAAACTTACCTAGAGGCTTGTGTTCTGCGAGCCACGTGTACAACAAGGCCTCATGGCGCACGGTATCCAGTGTGGGCACCACAACGTCGGGCGCGGCCACCTTGTGCGTCTCCACCTCGATCTGAGGCACCTTGGCTGACCACGGCACCCATTCCCCAGTTATTGAAACCTATATCAAAAGTATAAGAACATTGTATACACATACTTTTTCAAAAAAAAAAAATTAAATAATGGATTAACTCAAGTCCAGTCCAGTGTAAGTACTAACCAAGTTCGGACCCATTGAGGGTCTTTCCTCAGGGTTAGAGGTGTAATTAGTTACTTACATTGGACTGAACGTGAATTAAGCCGTTACAAAATTAGTTTATTGTATTGACAATAGTTCAGAGTGTAGTAATGAGTATTGTAAAACTAACCTCAAAGTCAATAATGTGTTGATTAGCTCCGCAATTAGGAAGCACCATAGTGCTCGCTGATCGTATGAAATCACCCAATTCGTTACGGTCCTGCAAAAACAATAAGCTTAATGTTATGTATATCATATAACAAAACTTTAAATAAAGTTAATTGATCATCGATATCTGACTAACAAATAGTAGACTTAAAATGCTAAATCCACAGAGCTCTTCGTCATCATCAATCAGACTTTGTCTGCCCACTACTGGACATAGGCTTTCCCCAATGCCTTCCACAGTGAACTTTCTTCCGTTTCCCGCATCCAAGTAAGTGTTCTTTTATTGAAAATTACCTTAAGTTTAGCGTCACCAGCAAAGGACCACAGCAAAGAGTAGACGAGCCACTTAGGCACGTAGGCTTCGAGCTGATCGCTGGTCACAGGGAAGTCTGGATGCTGTCTGTTGTAGCCGAGTATATTACGCACTCCGCGGTTAAGCATCGAGTGTAACGAGGAGAGCGCGCGGTGACGGGTGAAGTCCATTATATGATCGAGAGTGGCGGCGCGCTCGAGGCACTTTACAACGAGACCGTCGCCGTAGAACAACGGTTGTAAGATCGCGGCTACGTCGCGTTGAGTCTGGAAATTAAATTAAAATGTATATATTAACATTGACAATTTTAAGTATAATTTGATAATATTTGTAGAAGAAATGTAATTAAAGATCTTTCTATGTCATGTACTTTTATTAGGGGTGACTAGGCCATAGTCAACTACGCTAGACCAGTGCGTGTTGGATGACTTCACACATCTCAGAGTTTCATCGCCGATATGTTTAGGTTGCATCACGATGTTTTCCTTCACCGTGAGAGCGCCGGATAATGTACATATGCAATTCGAAAATAGAAAAACACATTAGGTACATGGCGGGGATCGAACCTGGACAATGTCGAGTAAAGTACGGTTCGGCCAAGCGCCTTACAACTGCGCCACCAATGCTCTCTGTTTTGACTAAATAAATACCATGTTATAATTACCTGTAAACCGGGTGATAGAATATTTTCTGTTGCATTTTGATCGCCTCCAGCGGTCGGAGCTGCCATTACGATACTGAATGAGTCTTCTTCGCCATCCTCCAATGGAATATTCCTCAATCTAGAATAGTATTTCATATCGTATATGGTGTACATCACTAAGAATACACATTTACAACTATCAATTTAATATAATTACCTCAACAAATAGTTTTCGAATATCATTTCAGTTGTTAGTACATCTTGTGAGAACCAAACCATACCGCAACGAGACACCGTCGCGAGGGTTGCGTATTTAAGATCTTGCACCTGAAAAGAATTAATTATGTAAGAAATAATTCCTTGAAAAATCTTATTGCTTAATTTTTTTTAAGATTTCTGTATTCCTACATGTACTTGTATGGACATGTTATGGGAAGAGATGATGAGCATATAAACAAGGTGATGAGATTGACTGTGGGTGGCTATAAAGTTAGAGGAAGACCGAAGAAGGTGTAGATGGATTGGGTGAAAGAGAATATGCATAAGAAGGGAGGGAGCCGATAGAGATGTATGGAAGAGTAGTACATACTGTGCACACCCTCCGTAGGGAAAGGGCAGGTTTATGACGTTGTGTTTTGTATTCTTACCTCAAACATAACGCGCACGTTGGGCGGCAGCGACAGACGTTCTCCGTTGGGTAACGTTAGCAACTTGTTATCATCCAGCACTGAGTTAAGATTCTCCACCCACTCTGGGTCCACGTCGCCGTCGAATATTATCCATTGACGCTTGTTGATCTCACCACGGACGTTGTCGATTATTTTCCTGAAATTTTGTATGAATAGAGACAAAGTTAATATTGAAATTATACGTGTTAATAAAATTTATATTATGTTTCCAAGTCCATTATGAGAGATCTGTTTATTATCTTCTGGTGGGTTGAGAAAAAGAGATGCAACAATGTCATTATTTATTTATATTTGGTAACGAAAATTAATTACTTTTTAAAGACTTAGGCTATAGTAGGAAATCAAAGGGGACAGGGGACTGACATGTAAATTGAACCAGTCATAAATAGCGCAACTCAACAATGTTTTACTTATTAACCATTGCGTTGGTATCACAATGTCCATTTGGCAGGTATTAGGATTTAAAGAAAGTTTAAATTACGACATAACATAAAGCGTAAAATTTACGTTGCACAGACAATTATACAGATTTCTCATTTATTGATATTTCAAAAAAATCTTTGTATTTTTAGACTATCTTTTGATAAACTCACCTCAAAATGTGTGTGAACAATCCGTCAGTCCATTCACGTGTATTGGGATCCAGCACACCGTACAGGGTCTCCTTTGACATTGCTTTCGGATCGATTACATGAGCAACGCCCTCTACTCCTTCGAATCTGAAAATAAAAGGACGCATAAATTAACACTGTGTATATCATAGATATAATAAAAGTGTTATACCGGAATCGTAACCGAATGTATCATATTTAGTTTATCGGAACCGGAAATGCAAAATCAGTAGAAAGTTCCGACCTTTTACTCGGTAACTTCCTTAGTATGACATAGAGGCATACTGTGAAAGGCATTGGTAAAGGTCTATGCCCAGCAGTGGGCAGACAAACTGCTGTCACACGACATAATGATGATGATATCATAATCTAAATTGTGTTATATGTAAATAGAGAGATATATGTAAATATGGGTTACATTTACCTTTCGAGTGCCTTCAGTAGTACACGCCAGGCCGTGGATTTTCCGCTGCCAGATGGACCGACCATCATCAGACCATGATTCAGCTTACAGATCTGGTATAACTGCAGCACCTGTAGTATACAAATAGTATGAATTTCTTCGCAACTTCAGAGAACAATATACTTGAGAAGAGAGGATATGAAAAAAGTCATCAAATACCAAGCTCACAAAATGAAAAACTTAAATGTGGTGCTAATCGAAACAACACAGATCGTAATACCGTGAACAACAAAAAAAAAAACAGAAAAAGAAGAAAAAACAAAAGACAATTTAAGGAGGAAAAAAAATGATCACTTAATGACAGGGTTCTAGTATTACCATGGGTTTCTACTGATGAAACATTTGTATTAAAACATATCGTCACCTTCATCGTCTTTGATAAATAGAGTTGACAATATTTTTTTTAACAACAAATTATTTCAACAGTGGAACCTCACGGTAATGACTCAAGCGTGCTGTAAAGATGCGTTTTGTTCTAGTCAATAAAAAAAATAAACTCAATAATCAAAATGTACACATGATTAGTCTTAATTCTAAGTAAGTTTTATTAGTAGTAAGTTAGTGTAGTAAGTAGATATTAAATATTATAATATAACATAATGAAAACTATTTACACATTAACAGAATATTTGGTAAGTATACAATCTTTGTATAATACTTCATACGACGTATATGGTATTATGAATAGTTCGAGAAAAGTCAAAATAGTGCATTCGGCCAACAAAGAAAAAGGCGCCAAGTGTCAAGTGAAATATTGTGTCTGTGGGTACTGACTGCAGTGACATAGGTTATCTCTTACATTGTCTTTGAAAAGACAAGACAGCAATATGCGAGTATACAAATGTCGCTTGAGGTAATGACAATAAAGTACGGTAGTTATGTAATGAAATATAATACAGACCTAACATGATTTGCAAAGCGAGGATATTTTTGTGACAAAGTATCAATAGACAAAACAGAGTGTAACACAAACTGGAACAAGCACCCGTAGAAACAATCCGCAACTGGGCTAAAAGCTATATTAAAAGAATTCTATCTTATTTCATCTGCTTGACACAATGTTTCCATGGGAAAAAACTAATCTGAATATCACTTCCAATAGACGTTTTAGTTTTTATTTCTCTTAACGGCTAAAGATTTATTCGTTCCTAGATAATAGAAAGAGAAAGAAATAGAGAGAGGGACAAGGACAGATAGGTATGTCTCGGTTACGTCTTTTCACTAGGTGATATAGAGATTTCGTGCACAGATTCGATTGTATTTTTCCCTTGGCAACAGACAGAATGTCCCCAGCGGTGGTCGGCGGGCACTGACCTTCTCTATCCAGGTGCTGTGCTGGGCGCGCGACGACGCGTTCCTCCTCTAGTGCCGTTAGCGGGTTAGCATGGAAACGCATACACATTCACTCTCGTACTTATGTAACCGTGCCTCAACAAACTATACGTTTATTGTATCGAAAAAATCTTCAATCTTTTAAACGAATTAGCACATTTATATTAATTGTTTCCGATACAATAGAACACAGTTTAGAGCGATGATAAGCAAAATATTAAAAAAAAAATTAGTTGTCGTTAATGAGTTAATAAGTAAAATATTAATAATTATAATGGCTAGTCACCGTCACCTTTATATGTTATAGATGACATATGATAATACTATAAATGTGCCTTTAATGGTAACCATGTAGCAAAACAATACCACGTGAAAAGGCGTTTGATGTCTCATGACACGGTTCTTTCCTTTTAGACAAATTCAGTTAAACCATTATCACCATTTTGTTAAATAAACATATCAGTCATTAATTATGAACATACCTTATCCATCCAAGTAGATCCTTGTTCATCACCCTCGCCGCAAACCAAAAACTCTTCGGCGCAAACGGCTCGGATTTCGTTCTTTAAACCTATTTATAAAAAATATTGAAATTAAAAAAAAATTGTCAGCAAAGTGACGATGATAATTTTTTTTTTTAAAGAAGGGGCAAACGAGCGGCGGGATCATTTGGCGACCATCGACACTCATGGACATCCGCAATACTAGAGGAACCACAGATACGTCGACAGCCAGGAACTTAAGTAGTACTGGTTTAGATATATTGAATGAATTCCAAACCAATACAACTTAGGGTCTCTTCAAGAAGCAAGCGTATATCTTTCTCAAAGGCAACGCAACTACTCTTGTAGTGTTGTGAATGTTCATGGGCATCGACGACCACCTCTGTGATCTCGCCGCACGCTTGCTCCCTTCTCTCATAAAAAAAAATTGCACCACTGCTTACTTTAAAAGTCTGTTTTATTCATTTTATATGACTATATAATATAAATTCCTCACCAGTCATTTCAGCTCGCGTGTATCCAACGTTAGGGAATACGTCATTCAGCAACGAGAACAGCAATGGTATGTCCTCGGCCACCAGCTTGGGCACCATGGTCTCGCACACAGATTGTATCAGAATGTCTTGCTCCGGCAGGGACTCGGCGATGGAAGCCTCGTCTGGTACTTCATTGCCACGCTCTATTAGATTCTCCTAGAACATATTTGTTTGCTTATTAAAACTTTCATGAGACATTACACTATACGGATCAAAAAATTAAATAAAAAAAACTAATATACTTACAAAAAAAAAAAAAAACTATTTAACTCATGTATTTCTTCAAATTAACTAATTATTTTTTTAATTCTGAAGCTAACTCAAATTTATACTTTTTATTTGCTCATCATTTTTTTAAATATAGAAAAATAAATCAAACTATTATCAAGAAAATATTAAATCGTTATTTATAATTCAACGACATATTTTAAATATTGTAATGAGATTACCTTTATTTTTTGTATGCGGTCACGTTTCACGTTGCCAGCCGATACCAGCACTGATTTCAAAGCTCGCAGGCCGAAGTCATAATGCGATTGATTCGAGAGCTGCTCGTCGCACAGTCTACAAATAAATTGTAACATTGAATTTTAAACTAAAAGTAAAACGGCTAACATGTATTTTTTAGAGCAGTGCCACCAGTGGGCTTGACACTAGTCGTGCTGACACCGGATGAATACGTGAGTGTCGGCAGCATTTATTTATTGTTATTAATAGGATATAGGGACAAAATTAAGGTTTCAAAAGAAAGAAAGAAGGAAAGAAAACAGTGAAATTCTAAAAAGGGTCTATAAAAATTACAGAATATTGTATACTCACTTGAAGAATGGTACAATTTTGCAGGCGAGCTTCTCAGCTGTCCTGAAGCCCTGGCTGAACAACATCACCTCGGCGATGAGCTGCCTATCAGGAGTGGTCATGGCAAGACTGCGGAACAATTTCTTCAGATTGTCAGGCAGGTTGGAGCGGCCCGCGTACCCGGGGTTCATGGTGATGAAGATCGCCATGTCCTGGCTCACACGCACTTGTTTACCCACCAGTTCAACGGTTATGGATTTGGCTGGAATACAATTTTTTAATTTTGAAATCAGGTAAAATCTTTGTATTTTACGAATTAGGTATTGAAGTTAAAACTATACAAGGAGATTTCTATGAATTACAGACTTCTTTATGAATTCCTTACAAAACGTTATTTTTTCTCTAGGGGGACAACAAACAATAAGATAAATAATTTGTACAAAAATTAAAATTATACATACCGGTATTATCGCCTTCTTGATGACTCTTCAATGCTTCCTGAATGGTCTGCACTTGCTGGGACACAGCCGACAACATTCTCTCCTCCAGTCGATTGAACTCATCGAAGCAGCCCCAAGCACCAACCTGACAGTAAAAACACATAGTGAAAATAGAAAGGAAAACACAATTTTAATATAATAAAATGTAATTACCTGGCAGAGACCGACGAAGATTCTTCCCATGGCTTGGAAATCGAATGTCTCGTCGCAGTTGAACACTAACACGAAACGGCCGAGCTGATTGCCCAGTGCCTTCACGGACTCCGTCTTTCCAGTACCAGCCGGTCCTGAAATACAAATTTAATCTTACAACTCAAATAAATATTAACCAGATATTAATTTTCTACTTAGTAAGTTTTACGTGACACGGCCATTCTTTTCTTTATTATTTTCTTATGGGATCACATGAAGAGTAAATTACACGGAACACTGAATAATTTCACATAAAACAAGTAACCAAGAACTTTTTTCTCTCTTACTTCCACTAACATTACAAAGTTAGCATCTTTGACGCGACAAATTAGTGGTAACATTAATCACAACTACTGATGCATTGACTTATTCACAAAAGGTGATAAGTACCGAATGGTGATCCTCCGAGTCGCGCTTCTAGCGCCTGTGTCATGGTGAGATAACAGCGGTCCGTGAGCGGCGTCTGCACCAACCGGTCCTGCACGCCCAGGTACTCGAAACCGTATAAGAACTTTGCATTCGCCATGTGGATAGTCAGCTGCTGGAGTACCTGTACATAATACAATATAAAATGTCACTAAACAGAATCATTTAATATGAAACAATTAGATTTTCTATTTTCAGTAATTTTAAACTTACATCATTGTTCCTATGATCGAAGTAGAACCTCATCTCGCAGAGCCACTCGAAGGAGCGCGCGCTCGTGACGTCAGACGCGATCAGCCGCCGCGTCACCGTGCGCTTGTGCACGAACTCATTGATCTGTCGGGGGCACACAAAACAATGCGTTTTAGTAAGAACCTTTTTTTTATAAATAAACAAATGAAATTAAAAAAAATGTCTACGAACTGCGTAGAGTCATATAAAACAAACAGATTATTCCACTTATTCTGTAGGAAGCTCACGAGATAGTGGTATATTTACACATGTATTTCGATAGTCAAAACCCACACTAAGAAATTGCTCACCAGATGTTCAAGCTTCCTTCTCCTGAGCGGCGGCTGTTCCTGAAGCACGGAGTCAGCGAGGATGTTAAGCATGTCCTCAACGTGGGTCAGCACTTGCTTGAGGCCGTCGCCGCCGCCGTTGGATAGCGCGTTCTCTACATCCTCGGACCACAGGATCTGAGCAGCTAGCACCACTATTTGAGCCTAAGGGAAGTGAATTGTATGGTATATATTTGTGACATATTCTTGCCTATATGAAATTATTTGTTTTCTTATCTATAGATTAAAAAATCGGCGCACTAAAGTAAAAACTAAGTATCAACTCACCTGATACTTATCACACCATTCAATGAACTTCTGGGGATCGACGTTGCCGTCCTTGAACTGCTTGATATCGAACACCGCGTCCTTGAGGCGGCAGGCGAGCGTGACGCGCATCTCACGCTCTACCAGCGACAGCCACGAGTTGATCTTTGGGTTTTCGATCGTCGACACCGGCGATGTAAAGTATACCTAGGAAATACCACATTTTAATGTGCATAGGCGGTCAATGACAAAAAGGCCAATTATTTATATGTATCACGACGAAATAATTGTATTTACTTAACTGAATTAATTAATTAATTAATCACTCACCTCTTCGCCTTCACGGGAAGCGATACCATTTATAACGGTGTTGTCATCATTGAGTATGATAGCCGCCACGCCGGCGAACATCTTCTTGAAATGCTTCTGTAGCCGGGCAATGTTCTTACTGTTGCCGATTATTTCCAGCAAGTCCTCGTCACCCACGAAGTAGAAACTAAACATCAATTTCGTTATTAAAAAAAAATCCTTACTACCTTACCTATACTTAATTAAATAGAGCAGACTACACCATCTCATAAGATACTACACATTGCTAATTACTCCTCTAAAAATTAAATACGAACTAATAAACAGTTCATGTAAAATTCAAATTAAACGTGAACAGCAACAAAGCATGTATTCTTCTATAAAAACTATAAATAACGTCACTACAGTACTACAATAGTCATACCGCGGGAAGCTGCTCCTCTCTCGCTCGAGGTATTCACCGAGCGCTTTCTGTATCTTGCCGAGCAGGTCTGCGAGCCGCTCTAGCGAACGCTGCACGCCGGGGATGTTCAGCACGTCCATCACCATCGGGGACTTGCTCACTTTTTTCATCAGGCCGAGGAACTCAGAGCTGGAATAAATATTTATGACTTATATTGCTACTACCCTGAGGGAGTTCTTAGTGTTCATTTAACGAGACAATTCTGAACCTAATTTGAATACTAAAATTTAACCAAATCAAATCGCGATATTTCGTATTTACCTGATGCTCTGGAAGCGACTGGTTTCCACGGGTAGCAATGTTTTGATGTCAGCGGAGCCGCTGAAGATGCCCTCGAGATAGACCCAGCGGCGCTGCACGTCGATCCACACGTCAAAGAGCGCGTTGATACGGTTCAGTTTCTCCTCCCATGTCAGAGCTTCCTCTTCAAACACCTGAGTACAAACGTAACATGTACAGATGATATCCCAGAGATAATAGAGGAAAGTTAGTCGTAATCAGGTCTCAGTTATTGCTAAATTACTTTTTAAAGAACTTACAGGCATGCACTAATTTAAGGTGGATTTCCGCTGACATTTTTTGGTGGCGTGGGTTGTGTGGAATGTGTGCAGTGCGTACGTGATCGTAAACCGCCAAAGACATTAAAAAGGATAATATATAAATGATCATAGTTTACCTTGTAGTAGGGCGAGAGCTTCATGGCGGCGACGCTGTTGATGTGCTCTTTGACCTTGTTGAAGAGGTCGTCCCAGCCGCGGATGATCTTGCACTTGTTCTGATAGTTGATCAAGTCCAGCTCATAGCTCTGCCACGACTCGCGCACCTGTAACATTTAATCAGTATATATTGTTAGCAATTAATTTATTTCTTTCAGTTTTGATCATACATTGATTTCTTTATTTACTGCCACACAATCGTTTCTTGATTACTTTAGTGTAAATTGCATTAAATCTTGGATAATAAAGGATCCTATCAAAGTACACCCATTATACGATTAAGTACAGGACATAGTCAAAACGATTACGAGGAAAAGATATGTCAACTTTAACATTTTGGTACCTGTTTCAAGAACTCCTCGAGCGCCATTTCTCCTTGTGCGACAGACACTACATCTTTGACGGTGTGCTCGTTGTGCAGCAGGTCGGCATCCCACACCTGGCCCAGTGTCAGCTCCGACAGCGCCCACTCGACACGCAGCGCGCGGCACAGCTGCCGCCAGTGACGCTCCTTCAGCGCGTCCGACTTCAGCTCGACTATCAACATGTTCACCTGCAAGAACATATTTACACATTTCGATAAATATATACACAGTTTTTCAATAGTTACTTAAATACACGCTTAGCATAGATGTTTCGTACTAAATCCATCTAGTCCGTTTTAGTGACCACTTAACAACGCGGAGTCTTCAGGTTATGAATCTTACATACCTTGGTGTATGACTGCAGCAGTTTGCGCACGTATTCATAGCTGTCGTACATGCGGAGTCGCGCCGGCAACTCTTTGAGTTCGTTCAACATGGCCTCCAGTTGTTGCCTATAATTGAAATTATTTATAATATTAATATTTTTATAGCACTGCGGTTTTAAATTTCTAACTCAGACTCAGACTTGATTTTTAACAAAATGATGTTAAGGATTTTTTTAATAGAATTAATACGTAGCCTATAAAATGCCTTCAAACCTGCCAAATTACCGTGTAAAGCGCGAAATTCTATTCGGAAAGGGTGATTTTTAGCTATACCAAATTACCTTAGCTTCCTAGGTTGTATGGAGAGCCAGGGCTTCTCCCTAATGTCATCAATCTGCGTCCAGATCTTGCTGAGCGAAGACCACACGCCGCGCAGGTCCTGCAACTCCTCCATCACCACAGTCATGCGCTCGTTGTTCACTGAACTGCCTGTTTAATGCAAATTCGAATAATTCATTTGATACCATTTGAAAAAATGAAGTAATTCACAATGTTACAATAAGCAATCTTATTGTTAATATTAGTTGTTCAATGGTCACTAAGATCATCCCTTAGTGTAGATTACCACGCTAACAGACTGCTTAATAACTATTAAGCGACTGTTACATCCAGAGCGAGCTGTTATTTCCAAAAATTATATTTGGCGGCCAAATTAAATAATAAATGCGGTTAATAAAAATACTAAATCGCTATTGGTTAAGACAATTACCAGTATCATGCAGCTCGAGCGCCTCCTTGGCTTTAGCGACATTATCCCTCTCATCCTTGAGCTTGGTGTACCGTGACTCCATGACCTGCAGGCGGGCCAGCGCGTCCTCTGGCCGGGTGGAGCCATCTGTCGGCTTGTTGCGCTCCCACTCGCCGAGGAACTCCATCGTACGAGTCTCCACGGCTTTGTCTTCAGCTACAATCTTTTGCTGGAGCGATGCGACCTGAGAACGACATTGTTTGAATTTGGCTAGTTTGGCTTTTTAAAAATTTACATACTTCATTTTAAACTTTTTTTCAAATATCGGGTATAAAGAGTTCAAAGATAAAAAAAAAACTTTTGTTTTTAAAGCACTGGATACTGAGTCATCAGTGAACCAATAATAGTAGTACATACTTGTGTCTGAATAGAAGAATCCTTTCTTCGCATGATCTCATTAAATGCACTCCATTCGCCTTCGATGTTATCTACATGCAGCCATTGAGTTGGAAACTGGAATCTGGAAAAATAATATACAATGTAAACTATTTCATTAATTACTTTAAATTAAAAATGTATATAGTTTGCAACCTCTGTCGTTCAAGGATACGCTGTGCCTCCTTGTAGGTATCGACTTGTTTCTCCCAAGCCAACACTTCTCTCTTCAGCTGTTGCACGTATGTGATCAGAGAAACTGCATCGCTGGTAGATGCCGCCTCTGTTATAAATAATGGTTAGATCAGTTACTATTCAAGATTATTGCTTAACGGCCGCTCGTTATAACGTAAGATCGATCTTTTTTCAATGGACTCAAACCAGAGATAGATTTGGTAATCCGAAAATGCAATCGATCTGTTAGAGGGCGTCAATCCATTGCTGCCACTTTTTGGATCGCCCATTATAGGAAAAGTCTGTGGTTAGGTTTCAATAACCGATCATTGACCGACAAATCTATTTATAGCGATCTGAAAATCGACGATTCGTTTCTAGAATTACGATTACGCTCCGCTACCAAAACTCCGGTATCAGGAGTATAGGTTAATGACAATTTGCTTGGAAAATGTTGGAACACGTGTTTTATTCACAAAATACGCATAAATAAATAACTAATTAGTACGTCAAAACCCAAAAGTATGTATTTTTTCTTAAATTCATTAATAGGTATACTACACAATCATTATGTCACCTGCGTGAAATAGAAAGCAAGGGAGGGAACTTCACAAAATAGATCGATCAGCGATCCATTTTCAAAATAGATCTATGTTTGCTTACCGATGGTCTGCTGCTCAAGCTGTCCACGCGACTTGGCGAGCCGTGCGTGGAACTGCACCATCTCGCCGCCGAGCAGCGCGCCGAACTTGCCGAGCACCTCCTTGTGCCATGCATCGTACTTGAGTGCCACCTTGCTCTGCACTCGCGCGAAGTCGATTACCACCGGCCCGTACTCGCGACGTGTGTCCGACGTGTCGAATGTCGTGCGAGATTTCCTAGTAGGGAAACATGATAATTTATAATTTTGTCCATCTTAACATAGAGCATAAAAATTATTTTAATTTAGCTCCAAATTGTTACTGTACATATTTTTAATTTTTATAATCTATCAAAAATATAAACAGACTATGTCGAAACTATTAAAAGTTAAGACCCTATATAAATATTTGATTAAAAATATTTGACTAACTTAATATCATTCAGGCACTTGATCCATAAAGTAATGTCTTCTCCAAGGCGACCGTACAAAGTTTCTGGTTGTAGATCCCATAGCGCTTGGTAACTGTAATACAAATACTATTATGTCACACAAACAACACAGTTAACTTGTTCTATAACAAGTGATAGGCACCAGTATTATGATTGTTTTATTTCATGTTTTTTTATTACGCTTCTCCAGAACAGCTAAATGTATTGCGCTCAAATCTCGCACGTAGAATATAGTCTACAACAACACATAGGGTAAGAATGATTTTTTTTTAATGTCGTATGGACGTAGTTACAGTTAGTAGTACGCGAGTTAAAGCTAGTATTAGAATAGCTTACCGCAGCCATTCATCGACGTATTCTCTAACTTGAGATATCTTCTGCTCGATGGCGTCGTACGCGTTCTCCAACGGCGAGGAGCCGCCCGGCAGCTTTGTCAGCAAATTCCTATATGTCACGGTCTGCGTGCGTGCCACGCCCACTTGATATCTATTACAGTACGAAAAATTTAACAAAAAAATCATAATGCTGTGATGAACTTTAGTTTTGTACAGAATTTTCTATGATTACCTACAATCACTCACTGAAAAAATCTCTTCCTAAATTTAAATCAAAAGACTCTCTTGGCGACTACTTAATGGTTGTGTGTGATACATTAACTTGAAGAAGCATAAAAAGTCTTTGATATTACCTGGTGCTCTGCAGGCGGTGCAGGCTGGTGACGATGGCCTGCCAGGCGAACATCTGGCGCATGAGCTGGAAACGCGCCTCTTCCAGCGACGGGAACAGGTACATCTGCTGGTTGGTGATGCGTACTTCGTGCACTACACGAGCGATCTGAAAAATAATTTTTCAGTTGGTTACTTCGTGACTTTCTTGGTTTATATTTTGTAAGAAAAATGCAAGTAAGGGTTTAAAGAACCATTAAGCTACTGTAAATACTTCAGATATTCAAATATTTGTTAAATATATTGAAATACACTTATGCTTGCAGAATCGGGTGTACGAACTGGACGCATGCCGGACACACGCCCACATACTAACTAGACATTCTACATAACAATATAATCTACTTTAACTTGTTACTTGTTTCTATTCAATATTTACCTGAGGTTCTCCACCAGGCTTGTGTGTCGGCTCGGCCGGCGAGTAAGTATCCATAGACAAATCTAATTCGTTAGCCTTTCCTAACAATGCCGCAGTCCAAGCATCAATTCCGGCTTGGAGACGCGCCGCCAATTTTTTCTCAACCTATAATCATAACATTAGTTTAATAACACTATACTATTTTTTTTTGAAAGTATAAAATCTTATAGAAATTTTAGTGAAACATTGTCTCCTCGCAGGTTGATAAGTTGTTTTAAATACTGTTTGCATTATGGACATTGCTCAAACTTATTATAACTTCTACATCAAATTTGATTTAAAAAAAAACTTTCTGGTGCCACTACCGCATACCTCCTCATCAAGACGCTGCACCCAAAGATGCAAGTTGCTGTACTGCCTCAACGAGAGGTCGTCGATCGCACGCTGCAGCCGACTCAGTATGTCGGCGAGGCTTTGTGCTGAGTACGGGCATGTCTCCAGCGAACGCGTGTCCACTGATATCTGCTCCTCCACCGCCAGCAAGTCTTCCACCTGTTAAAAAAATTAATAGGTTAACAAAACAGGTACAGTTAAGTGCATTTAAAAAGGATTAAAGCACACTTTCAGGGTTATAAATATTTTAATTCAATGAAGTTATCGATAAATCTACATATTCATGTCATATTCGTCTATGTTGTGAGTTTCCACCAAAATCTTATGTCATTTGCTATCTACCAAATGAGATGACGTTATGTTTATAGACAAGACACATTCGCTTAATTAACTATTCCATACGCGGGTAAGTGGGGTGGCGTCTTATATTATGTTCCCAAAAACAAAACAACGTACAACAAAACTGTACGTAAACAAACAATATAAATAAAAAAAACTTACCTTCTCTTGGAACAACAGAACAACTTCGCTCAACTTCTGCACGTATGGGTCGAGCTTGAACGACTCCCACACCAGAGCCATACCCTCTGACACTTGGTTCAGAACATCGCGACGCAGTCCCGCCACTAGGGGTATAATAGATGCTTTATCTCGTATCTGTAAGCATTTAAATATACAAATTGAAAAAAAGTACAGAAAACATGAGATAAAAAAAACTATCAGTTGATTGCAGTTACTTAAATTAGGTAAAATTAAATGATTCAAATAACACACAACAAAAAAAACTAAATACAACAACAGACTGCATAAAATCTTTCTACAAATCAATATTAATTATAATCATGATATTTAACAAAAAAGAAACATACACATGAATATATATAATCCGTATTAAAAGCCAAATAATATAATGGCGTAACAAGCATGCAATCTAAAGTAACTACCTTTGTATACGTCCTATTGTTCAGCTGCGTGAATTAAAATGCATGTGTTAGTCAAATCGTTTGCCTTATTTATTCATCAACAGTGAGATATTATTTAGGCGCAATATGTGATTAATTAATTGATTAGTGCTTAAATATCACCGAAATCAATACCACTGTTTGTAATTGACCTAGGTAAATTGCATATCCAACGAACATCATTTCAAACTGTTATTTTACATTGCGACGCTTCGTTAAGGTGTTCATATTGCAGGCTGTATTAACAGTTTGCCTAGGAAAATTACAAACGGTGTTCACGATTTGATTTTGATATATAATACAATTTGTATACATACCTTTTCTAGAGTGCGCTCGTAAGTACGAACGCTTTCAATGAGCGATATCGCGTATGGATATAGTTGGTTTGCCTGATGTGCCTTGTTCACTATTGCCAATGGGACTCTGGAAAAGAGTAAAAATTTAGTAAATGTTTTTTTTTTTTAATATCATCAGATTTTTGTTAAGTTACTAGTTCGTTTGCCACCCCAAGTAAGCTCTACGCTTGTGCTAGGATATAGTTTATAACAGTCGAACGGCGGGATTCGAACTCTCGACTACAGGATCGGAAATCCGTACCCTTGTCTATTGCAGCTTTGTTTATGTATTTATTATTTTTACTTTATTTATGTTTTGGTTATTCTTACGTTACTTTTACCATTTATGATCTGATTAACTTAATACAAAAGTCACATAAGACGAGATGTATTGGCGTTTAGTAACACTTTTTTCTTATTTACCAAGTCTTCAGTAGTTATGACAGAAAATATAATAATTACGTGAATACCTGAATCCAAGATTCTTCAAATTGCGCACTTCTTTGTACAACGTGATAATTTCAGGCAAAAAGTTAACTTTCAGCTTCAAGATTGTCCCAGTTTTACTCGAACGGGCTCGCACAGATTCTATTGCGAAAATTCTTCCCGATACACCGAGATTTCGTTGCTGTACCTATAACATATGTTACATGTTATTGATACAGGAATATTAAATAATATTTATAATTTCAAAAGTATAAACTAAACTTACCTTACGTGCCCAATCATCAAACACTTCCTGGGTGTCCAACTTCAAACGGAAACTGTCACCATCGGCTTTCAATTTTTGTCCTTCAATATGGTTCTCCCATCCTTTACCTATAAAAATAAATATTACCATCTTAACATTGAAATGCTATCGAGGAACTTATAAGGCATTGGGAACGCCTATAATTTTTTTAAATAAGATCGGTGTTATCAATTGTGATCATCGACGCACAGACATCTGCAATACCGGAGGAACCGTTGCGTTATCAGCCTTTGAGATGGAGGTACGCACGCTTCAGCAGTAAGTAAAGGCTGATGATGATGAAACACTAAATTTTAATTAACTGCCTCCATAAGTTTCCGCTTCCAGAACCTTGATATACAAACAAATAACTTCCGATATTCTTTATATAAAAACAAAGGTGAAGTTATCGTTTTGTACCAATGTTTCGGTAGTGAAAACGTATGTTAATAGAAGAAACGAATATGCTCCTACTATGAGATACATACCAAGAACATCTTCGACTCTCTTCAAATACGCAGTGAGCTGGTGATCAATCTGCTTCGCCCAGATAATGGAGCCGGCCACGGGCGGCAGGTCGCGTACAAGCGACAAGCGACTGCATTTCGATTGAGGATATTGCACCTAGAATTAGAAAAAAAGCAAATAAGTTACCACAATCTTTAACTTTTAATCAGACTCAAGTAAATGTAATCCCAGTTATAACCTCAAAGCCATGTTCTTTTAAATACTTTCTTCGTTCCTAACGTAAACTACACTTAGCACTTATTATATTTCTAACAATGTTATGTAGGGATCATCCTTGACCTTACACACTTATGTTGCCTTCCAGTATAACACAATCATTCAAACTTTATGGCTTCACGCAATTTTACACGAGATGCGACATTTATACCCGTCTATGTATGCTAGACGCTCTATGAAGTTTGAATCTAGTTATACTTGAAATTATAAACTTTAAATAGTATTTACCTTGAACTTCTCGTGCAAAGTCTCGATGTCATCCTTGACGCGCTGTATGAGCTGCGTCTGGTACTCGCGGATGGCGCCGCGGATGTGGGGCCGCACGAACAACGCGTTGAAACGAGAGAATATGCGGAACATCTCGTTGGCGTTCTTGGCCGTGCCTAGCTGGTCGCGCAGGTGCGCCGTGATACGAGTCTCCACGCGATCTGTTCACATTTACATACATACAAAAAAAAACTATTCAAAATATTTCAGTGAGTTCTAAAGAACTGGTTTGTGGGAGGTGGGCGCCGAAACAGGACAGGCGATGTTGGCCACCTCTGGTGATAAAGGCCAAGACTCACAAGAAGGACTCTCAGTTACTAATTAATAACTCTGAGTGCAAAATATACATTAAGAAAACAATCTGTTATATTTCCTTACCAATTCTATCTTCATAACGTCGGACAGCCGCCTCCCACGCGTCGCACCCCTCTCTCGATATATCCAAACAATCCACTTCTTTCACGTTTTCGTACGCCAAGTTGACCTACAATTTACCAACAAAATATTACAATTATAAAGAAACCATTTAACATATACAAGCAGTTTGAACAAATACGACACGAATTAAGACTTTAACTAATAACTAGCTGTCGTCCGCGACTCCATCCACGCAGAATTCAAAAAATTGTAGCCTTTAAGTTCTACTAGATTATGCTCCAAATCTTTAGGAATTTCATCTATTTGCATGCAGTTGTTCTGAAGATACTTTTTTATAAATATCCATTCAACATCGAAACAAAAGATATTCCATACCTCAGCGATGGCGTTGGCGTCAGCAGCGTCCATGGGCAGCGACAGCGGCTGCGTCACCTCTCCGCCAGCTTGCTCCGCGTTGACCGTCACACGGGGACGTAGTACCTGTACACAGATATTAATTTATCCAAGTCTCTTCCTATTACAAATATCTTACACAATAAAAAAAAACTATTTACACATTAAAGTGTAACGTATTCTTGACAAAATATACAAAGAATCGCTAATAAACAATACCTTTTTATTCTTTCTTGTGTTTCAATAATATTAGCGGACAGTTTAAAATAAGTCGATATAAAATGTTCAGATTGCATAATGCCGTTCACACTTTTATGGCCGGTTTACATTCCAGTAGAACAATCGAAACAAGCGCTGGATTATTACTGGTTAATGTATACATACACTATAATACACTGTGTCGGTTGCAGTGCGTCTGTGAGCATATGTGGAAGGTATTATGCAGAAGTGATCTATGAACATGAATCCAGTTACATACAGCTTGAACGGTGGATGGTGTTATGCAGAACTGTTACAGCGCGTAGTTTAGTACTCACGCGCAACATGACAGTGCGCAGCTGCTCGTGGTGTCGCCGGAAGCGGCGCATGTGCTCCATGCGCGCCTGCAGCCGCTTGTGCGAGGGCGACACGCGCCACACCATCTTTATGTGCTCGTCACGCTTCTTCTTCACAATATCCCTGTATACATAAATACTTCATACATGATGTGTACATAACATTAACATAATTAGTCCATGTCTGAAAATATACTGTCGTCAACCTACCAAGGATCTCGAACCTTGCCTAAGTAAAGTTTGACTAGGTCCTAGATTAAGACTGACATAATTTTAAATTGTTTCATTGTTAAAGTTGCAAATAAATAAAAAAGGGAATCAACTTTGATTTAAATGTCAATAAAATAAAATAAAATCATGTATGCAAATGTTTGCAAGTTCCCTTATAAAAAATGGTGCAAAGAATCTTACCTCAAAAGGCCTTGGAGTTTTTCAAATTCATCATCCCAGCAGGAGAACACTTCAAAGCACTGTGTCATAACTCGTTCAAAGTCTTCAAATGGTATATGCATCAGACGTCTTGTGCCCAGAACCTGTTTATATATTTATTTGTAAATGTATATAATAGAAATAATGTACTCAAATTTCTTTTACCAATTCACCAACATACATTTTGTACTAGGTTATCGTTCATGACATTATTTGAATGGCAGATTCAAACTGACTTCTAGGTAAGATACCTCTAACCATTATGCTATTGGTGCTCCTGCTACCAGAATGTATGGCAATTACTAACCTTCAATAGTTGCTGTCCTAGATCGCGTGAAATAGCTTCAACAAGTCTCAGACCGCGCTGGATGGGGTATTTCGTAGACCGGATCTTACGGAGATGGGAGAATATTTGTTGCACCGCCAATCTTATAAGGAAAAAAAAGCAAATTGGTCACATAACACATAACGCACAATATTTCTGTTTCTCCAGAAAGGAAACCATGGCTCCTATGAGGAAAAAAACATAATTCAAATTACTATGTAAATTCATAATATTCTTGTTTACCTGATTCTCTCAAGTTCTGTAGCACTAAGTAGATCGTTAATTGGAAAGTCTTTCATAAGTGGATTGTAATCGGAGACCGTGGCCAGCGCTTGCTTCAGTCCTGTATCGGTGTCAAAGGACACGGTCGCGTGGAATCGCTTACCGTACTTCAGTATATCCAAAGTTAATGCAACCTAAAATTAAGGAAAGTAGATTAATTTTATAAAGGAAATATATTTGTAGTTTAAATGTCTACTGTTCATGTATGGATTTAATTGGCTCCTGCCAGTCAGGACTTTTTTGATTGTCGTAATTTAAAATTTCTTTAAATCCTAATTGTTACCAACTAAATCGAAATTGTGATACCAACGCAATGGTTAAGAAAAACATTGTTGTTTTGCGCTATTTATGGCTGTTACAGTTTACATGTAAGTAATCGACTTTAATTTACTACTATAGCCTAAGTCTTTACAATGTAATTTATTTTCGTTAACAAATATAAATAAATAATCATATTGTTGCGTCTCTTTTTCTCAAGTCACCAGAAGATAATAAACAGATCTTTCATAATGGAATTCGGACGTCCAACGGAACACATAATGTTAAAATTTTCCGTTAATAAAATTTGGATTATTTTTCCTAACACGTCCAAAGTCCAGACATGGTCTTTCTGGTGGTCATCCCACCATAGACATTCATTATGAGTTGAACAATGACAAGGACGGCTTGCTCCCGGGCTTCTGAGTACTTTACAGGTTGCCCGCTAGGGGCGCAGGTATCACGGTGGAGGTGGACCAATGGGGACGCAGGAAATCGCGTAGCGGAAGTAGCTGCGACACATCGGAAGGAGTGGAGCGAGGTAATCTCTCATAATGGACATCGACGTCTCAGGAAACATAATACAAATATTATTAACAGGTAAAATTTCAATATTACTTCTGAGTAAGATTTTTAATGTCAAAAATTGCCGGCAGATGTCGCTAGTTGGAGGTTAATAAAATCCTATAAGAATTTTGCATCTTAAACCAACATACCTCAATGCTTTCACGTTTCTCCTGAATGCGATGGAGCGCGCGCTCTAGGTTAAGCCAAAATGATATTTCTTGTAAAGCAGTACCATTGGATGGGTCACGGTCAAGTTTTGTTACCTAAAACAGAATTATACACAAACAATCTCACGAAATTTGTACTTTTTCCTATTCCTAGTTATATAAACTAAAGAAAAGTCTTTACTTTTTGTATTTCCTTAATCCAACGGTTGACTCCGTTCTGTAGCTGGTTTAGGAATGTTGAGTCCTCGACTTTGTCGCCGAAATCAGCAACACGCGGCTTGCGACCTTCATCAGCAGCTCTAAAAAATTATAACACTAAGAAAATATATGTATGACGGCGTCTGTCAAAATTTGTAAACAACGGGCGTGACGTCACCAACCACACCACCACCACCAAACAATATAAAAGGAGAAGTTGGACGGTGGAAGAGGGATTCCGTCAGCGACAGTCGCCCGGTGTACACGCTGGACCAACGATGTCCGATCCTGGACCCTATATATACATATTTATTAATACAGTAAAACCTCATTACCATGTTCAGCTAAAATCAGTCGTTAAACCATCTCCTTCTACATATAAAAATGGCTTAATTCTCTAAAGCGAGCGACGGGCCGTGAACGCTATTGTACCAATCCCACTAAACTTGAATTGCCCCCTATGGGATCGAAACTAGTCGGTACCGATATCGATTTGTACGCGAGTTAAGCCGTTTTTATATGTAGTACAGTGAAATGTCTTATGAAACTTTTAATAATTTAATCACCTAATTAAACACTGGCCGGATAGAATGTCACCAGCAAACTTTGAATTTTAAAATACATTATTAAAGACTTTTCCTACACAATTTGTAGATAGTCGATTAGTTAACGAGCAGTTTGATCGAACAAAAACAATAGAATGGCAACATCGAGCGGACGCATAAAGGAAATTAATTGAATAGCAGGGAACAATACGCCTATGTATGTGACATGAATGGACTCTACAAACATGTCTCAATATGTTGTATTCTAGGCACATTCCTATGGTTTCACCTCTAACACTGTATCAACTCTAAAATCTAAAAATAGTTACATATCCTATGTTTTAAAACGTTCGCCGCGTCATCAAATTTTGCGTACTTTCCGTCCCTGCGGTACGAGGTGTTATCGACACGCTTCGTGGACAGACGTTAATGCGACACGAGGTCCAATAGGCCCCACCTCCCATAACAAAGTTATGCCCTTCGCACCACAGAGAAGTACAAGTTTTTTCTTGCCGCACCACAGGGAAATTATATTAGGGATGATTTAGACCTCGTTTCTCAACGAACGTATTAAAAGATGCAACTCTTTTCGCTTAATATGTATACATCTATTTTGGTATAAGTGTAATAAGAAATGATCTTTGGTATGATTACTAAATTAGATTGTTAGGTTATGTATAAATCCTAGTGGTATGAATTTTAAAAACCCTATTAAGGCCACTGGAATTTATTTTTGACTTTAGGGATCAACATGTTTTATAAATATTAACATTATATTTCCCTCAGGTGTCGTAAAAATCTTTGTACGTTTTGTACATGATGTAAAATAATATGTCAAAAATGTAAGCTTATACGATCATAATAAAAATAAAAACTGCTTAACATATGTAAATATTAACACAGAAAAGACGGCTTATTTTTTATGAAGTAATTTATTACTATAGAAGCCTAATTATAACGTTTATATAAACAACATTATCATGTTAAGGAAGTGTCGAATTGCATGACACGCGTCATACTATTTCTATCTCTGTTTTTTCAAAGGTAATGGATGAGATGACAATATAGTCTCACTGTTCACTTCGATAGGCATTTGTTTTGTAAATCCCCAGAATTATCCAAGCTTAACTGTCAGCGTTGACACGTTTCATGTAACAATAACAATTCCCATCAAATCAAACACGTCAATTACGTAAGCTGTTTCCATTCGTTTTAATTATTTTCATTTGATTAACAAATGCAAATATAATTATTGGCGTTGTCGATTTTGAGTTACATTTTAAACGATGTTATTTTATTGGGACATTTGGGTGTTCTATACTAACTAGAGAGGCGCAGCGATTAGAAGCGTGACTTGGCCTCGGACCATAAAAGTCTCCTACAATCGCGACGCTGTCCTTAGCATGCAGTTCTCTTAGGTCTTTTTTTTTTTGGTATTCTATACAATTAAATAATATTTACGAGACAAAGAGTAACGTCAACGAAATGTGATACGACGTTAATGTGACAATTCAATATTTTTTTATCATTATACTTTTGTTTTCATGAATGTCTAAAGTAAATAGAACACATGTCACTAATGTTCAAATCCTAAACGTCTAGTAACAACATCTAACGAAACAAACTTATCAGGGTCGCCATTAGCAGATAATTGCTCCAGCAATTTGCCGAGTTTGTAGTTAAGTGTTTTAACAAACTTTGTTATGTACAAACATATTGAAAATATAAATTATTTTCACTGTACTATTAGTGCATTGACTTAAACTTCTAAAAAAAAACATAAAGATTCACATGTTTTTCATAGTTACATCGTCATTAATTTTTATTTTCAATAAAGTTGTAATCATTTTATAAGACAAGAGAGTAAGTTTAATTCCTAAAAAAAATCTCAAATAGCAGTCTTTATGAGGCAAACTGTGAGCCGCGGGTTAATTTAACAGTGGACCCTTCGATAATTTATCGTTTAAGATAAATACATTTGTGAAAGACGTGCCCTCAGCTTGATAATGGACTCCGATGGTCCAAGATCTACGCTGCTTTTGTCGAAGGCATAATAAATGACGGTGCTCATCCCTTTCGATTGCATTACGGAATGAAATCCCATTATAGTTTTTTCAATGGCTTCTCTTAATTAAGAATAAACTTAATCTTATTAAAAGAATTCTTTCAATGTACAGATCTTCCATTTCTTTCTCTTCGTTGCATTGATAATTTAAATAATGAAATAGATTTAAATTCGTAGTTATTTAAAGTCAAATAAACACGAGTTCGCCGTAAAGATACATACGTCTAAATTTGGATTATCATTGTCGAAACTTTAATAAAGAAACATTCCATTTGACGGAAAGAGTTACATATCTTACGGAACCTCTTTTTAGATATAACTATTTTCGTTGTATGGGTCGAAACAATAGCCACGGTTGGGAACCATATGT
>JAODUI010000013.1:3777026-3794269 GCA_027563995.1 Papilio gigon
GGTGGAAGAGGCATTCCGTCAGCGACAGTCGCCCGGTGTACACGCTGGACCAACGATGTCTGATCCTGACCCTATATGTACATATTTTACTAGTGTATTCTATACAGGTTAAAAAAAAATAACATTGTGTGTGATATGTTTTTTTTTTATATTTTAAGTACCTTTTAATAACAGTAGCAACCAAAGGATGAACAGGTAGAGTGATTTCAGGAATATCAATATTCTGTTGCAAATGTAGCAGCCCCATCTCCAGCTCGGCTATCTTTTTTTCAACAGATGGTGCCATTTTGTCTCCATCCCTTAAAGAAAACAAATCACCTTTAATAACATTTGTAACCTCTTTTAACTATGTTGTGTCAGATTTTCGTCTATGGTTTGTAAGATTTTTTTTTGTTGTAGAATTAAGCCCTATACTTACACTAAGTCAAAAACTACATATAATAACACTACTTTACTACTATAATAACACACTTATGGGGTGAGTATATGTAAAGAAAGTGTTATGCAAGAATTTCATACTGATGAAACCGGAACTAACTAGTATGTTATGTAACCTGGTAATCTTTTAATTGTACCTACATCATACAAAAATTTAGTATCTTGATTTATTTGTAAAACTTTCTTCAATTGTAATGTAATGTCATATTTACCTGTCAGCTCTACCACTTTCTTTGACATAACTTTTAAAGAATGGTGCCATTGTTTTGCTAATAAAAGCGTGTAATGTCTCATAAGGTGAGCCATCAGATAGATTTATGAGACGCATCTGGCTATGTATAGATTTATCAGCCTCAATCACTGCACCGCGCTTGATGCAAACGAATGCCGCAACTCGTGGTGACGTGAAATGGACCTAACAACAAAGGTTATATATAACAATAAGAACTTGTTTGACATATAGACTGTCATTAATGTATATGGTATATTGTATTGCAAATAGCCCCGAATACTAGATTTGGTTTTAATTTTTTTTTGGATTGGTTTTGTAAAAATTTAAATCTTAGCAAATCTTCAGTATAATTCTGTTTTAGAGAATTCTATAAGATAATAATTTTATGACATTTTTTTAAAGAATATAAAGATAATAGTTGCAAACCAAACTATTACAAAAAATAAATCTTTTTATATCCACTAAAATAACACTGACTGTACCTGTTATTTTCTAATTGGAATTTAGAGGGAATTCTTTAATATTATATTACACTAACTACAATGATAATATATTTTTACCTCATTGCTGATTTGATAGTTAACAGCCTCTTTTTCTTCTTCGCCTTCTGTAGGCTGCTCACTATCATCCTCTGTTAAATAGTTTAATAATTATTTAACTACATTAATTAAAAATTAATAAAGGTTCTGTTAGTTAAGAAAAAATTTAAAAGCTATTTTTTTTTTAATAGGAGTATTTGTTGCAGTGGGTACACACCCATTGCACATGCCTTGTAACAAACCTTTTAGCGAAAAACGCTGCACGTACAATGACGACACTTGCGGGTCAGAAATGAACTTTCTAATGCAATCTTGGTTGACTTTGTCGTCTAATGCAGCGTTGAGTGCTGGCGGAACGATGTCATCTTCAGGTAAAAGTACCGTTGCAGCTCTACGCAGGTAATTAGCAAAATCTTGAAATTCAACTGCAACAACGTTTTGCGCTTCCGAGGCGCTTTCACTCCCGTCTAGGGAGTCGCCCATGATGTTTTTTTTTTGTTTCTAAAACTAATAAATAAGCTTATATTCTAAATACACAAAAAATATTTCAGACGATTGCCGGAAAGACAACTTGACAACTGAATCGAAAAATTAGAAAGAAAAAAAATCGTAGTGCAGTTAAAGGATGACGCATCAACCAATGTTACTATAATAAATACAACGATGAAAAATCAACCGAAGAGTCGAACCCCAGACAAAGACAAAATGTCAAGATTTTAATTTTCCAAATGCGAAGCGAGAACAGAAAAACGATGTTTTTTAGGTATCTTTTCTATGTTCTCGTTTTAGTTTACGAATAATATGAGCTTTCATTCATAAACAAACGGCTTAATTTGATGTGATGTGTCATACATTGAATTGAACATAATGATTTTGATTGATGAAATTCTTTATAATTGAAATTAACGTACAAATCACTAATGTTACATATAGCTCCTTGAGCTTTTCTAACATTAAAATTCTTTGTTTATAATTTTTAAACGTAATTCAATGTTTACAGGACCATAAACAATACTTTGGAGTAAAGAGTGACGTCATAGACACTGCCTACCTTTTTGCTGCCTACAAATACGTCAGAGGTTTTGGCAGCCCTTGGGTGAACTATTTTCTTCATTGTTGACCTTTCCTAAATCTTAGGTGTAATTATTTCATCATTAGCAGTGTTTGGCTGTATTCTTTTTTTATCTGGTACCTAAAAATTGTGTGCTTTCGACGATGGACTCCGAAGACGATACAAAGGATGATGTGGATTCTGGTAACGAGTCTAGCGGAGACGATGTCGACTTTGTCATGGACGAGACACATAGTACAAGAGAAAGACAAACGGAGTTAGAAGAGTATCCTTACGAGGTATTATCTACGGAGGAAATTGTTCAGCACATGGTGGATTGTATTAAAGAAGTGAATACAGTAGTTGAGGTCAGTATGTTAGTAGTAAACAATGGATTAATCGAATGAGGTTACTCGTTTACTGTAGGACAGGGCTTTCATATAAGACATTTAGAATTACCATTACAAACAATCTCCTAAATAGTCAATGATATAAAAGAAATGTTAAATTTTAAACAAATGTATAATATATTGAAAAAAAAAATACAACAAAAGCTTGGTTGTATTTTGTAACAATGGAATTCCTTTTTCTTTTGTTACATTTTGTAAATATACTATAGCATTCCATTATTCATATTTATTATAATTTTTTTATCAATATAATCATTATTATAATCATGCCTTATATTAATTTATAATAAAATTAACACTTTTAATGTATTGTTTACATACTATATGTTTAACATCACTTACTATTTAGATGACTCAACGTTTATACATTTAATTAAAATGCGGTTATTTAACCATGTTCAAAGGTCTACAAAAAATAAAATATATTAATATATATTGCTTACAAAGTACAAGCTGCTTATTTGCAATTACATATCAAGTATTTTGTAATTCCATTCAAAGTGAACACAATAATTTTGCAAACAGGGTTATATCAATTTCTATACATGTGGTATTGAAGTCATGTTTATTTCATAAAGAGTTAAGCTTTTAGTAAAATTTTATAATACAGGCATATACTATTAGATACTTATGTGGCCATAAATGTTTTACAGGAAATATTTTGGAACTCATTTTAAAATATAAAACGTCCGATATTCATGTTACTGAAATGTTCTGTAAAATAAGTATAAATATACTCCTGTACAGTTCATCCAGGTGCTGATACTGGAAAATATACATTTTCCTGTGTCAGCAAATGAAAACATTTACATGAATATACATTCATCTGTTTTTATTTAGTAACATGTCCCATGTATTTAAAGTATGCAATCTTTAGATATACCAAATGAATAGAGGTTGATGCTCGAAATAAACAAATATCCTAGAACTATTTGCATGTTCACAATAATTAGTTGATTTTAGGTTTCAATGGTAAATATTAGAATTTACTAAATTTCATGCCTTTACTGTGACATAAGTTGTTGACTATATTAAATGTAATAGTAGATATAACGGTTTTTATCAAGTATACCAGTAACCACATAAAACAAATAGGATTAAAAAAAAAGTGTTCTCTTGTGTAGATACCAGCCACAACAACCAGGATACTACTAAATCATTTCAAATGGGACAAAGAGAAGTTGATGGAGCGTTTCTATGATGGGGACCAGGATCAATTGTTCTCGGAAGCTAGAGTTATTAATCCATTTAGAAAACCAGTAATACAGAGACCCAAGGTATACTAGAGAAGTATAATTACTATATAGAAATTTTGAATTTAATATAATAAAAATAATACAATTAACATATAGAATCATCTGAAAGTTAACCTTGAGACGCGCACTGGACTGCTTTATTCTGTGCAGTAACTCATGTGATGTATCAATCAAATTCTTCTGGACAGTTTCTAAGCCATCAAGATATTTACTATCAATAAATAACATAATAAGAATGTAGTCTAGGTGTCGTGTAAAAATCCTACAATAAAGTGTGTTTAAGTGTTAAAGTGATAATAATAAATTCAATTGGGCTTATCCATTAAACTTCAATTAAGTATATGTTTTTATTATCAGCTACCCAGACGGATATCAGCATCAGGCGCAGAAGAATGTGAAATATGTTTTTCAATTCTACCTACATCAGTATGTATTGTTATGTTTATTTTATATCAATTATTTTATTTACATAAGGAGTGATGCTTTTCCTGACAGGCATTAATTTGTTACATTATCTCTTTTGTATGTAAATTCTGATGTGGCCGCAATGGTGGAACAGAATGTGATAAAGGGGGTCATTCGATTTCTTTTACTAAGTTTTACATGAGTACAGTGTGTTGGTTTGTTGTTTAGAAAGGCAAGAAGTTAATATACATGACATTTTTCGAAATTGTGACTAATGTTTGTTACAGATGATGACAGGATTGGAATGTGGGCACAGGTTTTGTACACAGTGCTGGTGTGAATACTTGACAACCAAAATTATGGAAGAAGGATTAGTAAGTTTATAGGTTTTATTTTTAATTATTATATTACCATGCAGTCGAACAAGTAGATGTTGATGTTTTTATACAATGGTTTCGGCACTGGAAACCAACGGTTTAAATATTCTTAAGGGACATTTTGTTCAGTAAAATGTCTTGCAACTAACTTATACAAAATTTGATTTTAGGAAGATTAGTAAATGAGATTGAAATATTTATTTATTAACTACTATACAGTATGCATTCAATGGAAACAAGATATTATATTTCTTATAGTTTTAGTGTTTAAATTAATGATACAGTTAATACGGTAACCTACCCACTTGGGGTAGGTGTTCCATGAAAATCCCACATAACGCTTGTTTCCTCTTCGGGTTACACCGTATGTGTAATGCATTCCCTTCTAGTCAAGGAAAAAATAAGATTGGTATTGTTATAATTTTTGATTTCTATTGAATTCGATTATAATGTGGTTTGATTAATGTGTACGTTTGCAGGGTCAAACGATAGCTTGCGCGGCGCACGCGTGCGACATATTAGTCGACGACGCGACCGTGATGCGGCTGGTCCGCGACGCGCGCGTCAAGCTCAAGTATCAACACATCATCACTAATAGTTTTGTAGAGGTATTGTATTAATTTGTAATTCATTTTATTAATAATGTCTTATCAAATAGCTTGATTTCTCAAGGTCATCTGTGCAGTGACCTCTTATTTACACCCCGATAAATTTAAAATTGTCTTACACGCAGCACCCCGTACGAACATCCGTCTCTATGATATATGACAATCTCTATTGACATAGAAGTACTCAACTCGGTGGTTATTTCAAATTTTAATATTTAAATTCAAAGGCACAGAAACAGATTATGTTATGGAATAACATAGGTTACAATTAGTCTTGAATACTGTGAGATAGATTTTTTTATTTATTTAAATATGATTTTCCCGAACAAAAACAATATACGGTATTTTTTCATGAAAATGAAGTTTCGAACGTATAGTAGTTTAAAAAAAAGCAATAATCATCACGCGTCTTATGTAATGAATCAGAAAGGAAATAAAAACATTTTTATCATGTGTATCAGTGCAATCGTCTGCTCCGCTGGTGCCCGTCGCCGGACTGCAGCAACGCCATCAAGGTGGCGTACGTTGAGGCGGCGCCAGTCACCTGCCGCTGCGGGCACACCTTCTGCTTCGCCTGCGGAGAGAACTGGCACGACCCGGTGCGTTGCTGTCTGCTCAAGAAATGGATTAAGGTAGCATTTTACTATGTCGTATTATTTTTTTATGAGAAAAGAAGCGTCAATGCTGAAAAAACTAAGTTTTTTATACTCATAGACATTCGTAAAGCTAGTGTTCTAAATTACAAATGTGTTGCCAGCGTTTCGGTAAATTAATTTATTTTATATTTAAAAATTCAATAAGTAAGTAAATTCCTTTTATATGTCTTTTAATTAAGCTAAGATGGACGTTTTGACACCTCTTATATATAATACAATTTTAGTATAAAGATTTAATTAATTATTGTCAATTCAAAGACTAAGTATATTTTTTCATTAGGTTCTAACAATGTTATGTATCGTAATTTGTTTTGTATTTGATAACTACTTAAAAATCTTTTATATACCGCAATAATTGTTTACTTGGAATATATTATTGAATAAATATTTCCTATATATGATTATAAGTTAATTGTTACGTTTGTATATGTAATTGCAGAAGTGTGATGATGACTCAGAGACGTCAAACTGGATAGCGGCGAACACCAAGGAGTGTCCTAAGTGCAATGTGACGATAGAGAAGGACGGCGGCTGCAACCACATGGTGTGTAAGAACCAGAACTGCAAGGCGGACTTCTGCTGGGTCTGCCTCGGGCCCTGGGAACCGCACGGCAGCAGCTGGTACAATTGTAACAGGTACCATAAAAACTTACTTCCTCACAAACGCTTCAAATGTACTATCATCATCGGCCTTTGCCTGCCAACTACTGGGCATAGGTCTTTCCCAATGCCTTCTGCCAAAATTATAATACCTCATTTCTGAATTCTATTATTAGAGAGTTTAGTTGTAGTTTGAGATCGTTTCTTAGTGCTTGTATTAGTGAGGTGTTATGTAATGTTTCAGATACGACGAGGACGAAGCGAAGGCGGCGCGCGACGCGCAGGAGCGGTCGCGGTCGGCGCTGCAGCGCTACCTGTTCTACTGCAACCGCTACATGAACCACATGCAGTCGCTGCGCTTCGAGTCCAAGCTCTACGCCTCCGTCAAGGAGAAGATGGAGGAGATGCAGCAGCACAACATGAGCTGGATTGAAGTAACTAACGCTTTATTAAACATATATAATAACACAATCCTTTTTAAAATAATTATATTTATATTAAACTAAAAATAAAATGGTAAACTCTCATATACTCATAAGGTGTCCTCACCGACTAGACCGCGACCGCGAAATAACACCTATCCTTTTCAGTCTGAAAAAAGGCCGAAACTAGTCGGTGCCGACACTGTTTGTATATATAAGCATTATCCGTTTTTTTTTTACTTTATAATAATGTCACGAAAATTAAATTGTTTTTCCTATTTTTGTTTTGCGGAGAATTTTGTTCATAAGAACATGCCAGTCCCATATATTTTATTAGTTTAAATGT
Source organism: Papilio gigon (assembly GCA_027563995.1). Lineage (NCBI taxonomy): Eukaryota > Metazoa > Arthropoda > Insecta > Lepidoptera > Papilionidae > Papilio > Papilio gigon. The sequence goes on from JAODUI010000013.1 coordinate 3,784,367, forward strand.
GTTCTTTCTTATCGAAATTTCGATTCACTTGATTAATTCGTATGTGTTGTCATATCTTTTATTCTCTTAGAAAAGACAGAGACAACAATATGTGTCGATCAAAGCCGCGAAACGCATCTGTGGTTTATTTGTGATGTTTATGTACGTCGATGATCACTTTTGTGATTCCACCGCTTCGCCTCCTCGATGATGATGTGAAATACGTTCTTAACTATATCAGTTGCATTAACAATAGGTTCAGTTCCTGAAGAAGGCGGTGGACATACTGTGCCAGTGCCGGCAGACGCTGATGTACACGTACGTGTTCGCGTATTACCTGCGAAAGAACAACCAGTCGGTCATCTTCGAGGATAACCAACGCGACCTCGAGTCCGCCACAGAGACGCTCTCCGAGTACCTCGAGAGGGACATCACCAGCGAGAACCTCGCGTACATTAAACAGAAGGTGCAGGACAAATACAGGTATGGTACAATTCAATCGTTACAACCTATACAAACAATCCACCACCAGGGGGGGGGGGGCTTCCCCCGTCCACATACTACCACACCTTTCCTTAAATATTTACTCAAATAACCCCTTTTTAATATAAATACGAAAATGTTGATGGATGAATGTTTGCCGGTAACTCCAAAACGGTTAAACCTATCTAGATAAATGCTTAGAATAGCATGTAGTCTACTTACTAAAATTTTTTTTCAATGCAAAAATGACTACTTTATATAGTTTTTTTTTTAATTAAAGATATTAGCAGATTTTTGTTAATTCACTAATATTTGTTGTGATCATTCCCGGTAAGCTCGAAAAAGCTTGTGTTAGGATATGGTCCACGACAATAGTCGAATGCCGGGATTCGAACCCACGACCGCTAGATCAATAGTTCGTACCTTTAACCAGTAGGGTATTAGCAACTTATATTATTAATTGGTTCAAACTAAATGTACTATAAAATTGCGTTACAACTTGTTATTTGTACTTTTGGTCACTTACCGCTCGAAATTAGATAATAATTCATACTGATAGATTTTTTACTTCAACAAATGTTTTTTTTTTTTAAATAAAATTTTATGCTGTATATAGTCTATATAACATACTAGTCGTTACAAAAAGGATATATCCATCTGGCTTTATCAACTTGTTTTTTTTTAATCTAAAATAACACTTGACCACGTTCCCATCTGATGCCAAGTGATGACGTGGTTGAAAGATGGTTCGCGCTTTAGTATGTGCCTTCACTCTACTCTTGAAGGCCCCCTTGGACGGACACACTGATGTCAGCAACTTGTTCCACTTCTTAACTGTGCGCATAATTAACGATGATTCAAATCGTTGCGTTCGTCTTTATCATACGGTTATTTCACTCGAGCGGTCATATAAAGAGCATAAACACGATGTTTCAGATATTGCGACAGTCGGCGTAAGGTTCTTCTGGAGCACGTGTACGAGGGCTACGAGAAGGACTGCTGGGACTACACAGAGTAAACCTCTCTATACATCTGTAGTGTACCCTAGTGTCCCACATATTACAATAAATAGTTATAAAGTAATAGTTCATTACGTAAATCTATTTCAGCTTCGATGACTTTGTCGGCAATTGACTTCGGATATATGGCCACCCGTACCATAGACAACGTTAACTCTTAGTCATGCAAAATACTTATATTTAAAACTTTATGAATACAAAAATCAATTATCCTCACTTCCATTTACATATTGGTTTTGGTTGAAATTTGATTGATTAGATTTGGACGCTGTGTCGTCATCAGGTACCACGTTAATGTGCGCAGATAGTATTCTAAATGGGCAATAAATGGATGAAAATCGATTGTTTTGGTTGCGGATGAAATTATTAATTTCTTCAAGTATAGGTATTTTTATATTCAGTAATTAATCTGATTAAAAAAGTGTTATTTGGAAGAGCACTTAGTAATTTAAAAATTTATAGTCAAAACATACACGGAACGTTTATGTATGTAAAATATATTTCTTTCCATAGAATATATCATGTTTATAACTACAATAGTATATATAAAAAAATGGTTAAAATGTTATTTTTCTTACGACACTCATTTTCATATATTAGCCAACAAATATATTATTAAATTAAGTGCAGCTACGGTTTCATATAAATAAAAAAATTATTTGAACAATGAAGCATTAAAAATTAATTTTCTTTACTAATACTATTATGAATTAATTCTTATAAAGATATTTGCGTGGATTCGTGGACCGTTTCAAGCGGTCGGCCTTTTGATGCATTTGTATCAACGCACTATCTCTTCTCGGAGCCTAACCTATTATTAGGAGTGACTAGCCCATAGTCAATCACACTGATGCAGTGTGAATTGGTTTAGTGTATGGCGAACATCAATTGCTGATCGTTTAAAGCCGATTGCTTGAAGAGGTCCGTGTATGGCAGCCCTAAACATACAAAGAAAGATATAGTCGCTGCGATTTATGCTAAATTATATGTCGATAAATGGAACTAGGTAATATTTAGAAGACAGAATGGCTTAGCCAATAAATTGAGTTAAATATATATCATATATGTACGTTTCTTAGCGATCTTTAAATTAATTTAACAAAATGCTCGAATTCTACTTAGCCAAATATCGTGTTATTATTGTTTTTAAATATTTTGACGGCTTGCAAGATCGAGTCGCTGCTCAGATCATGTCACGTGTGGCGGGGGAAGGCACTGCGCAGTGCGCAAATGACCTTGGACTGCCAAGATGTTTGGAGACTTACAATTTTGAGCAATAAAAAAATATCCTCGAGTATATATATAAAACAGGACACAACTTTGAATTCTTTGAACATACAAATCTATGTATTATAATTATTGATATATACCAGAACTCGTTGATTCATGATCGTAATCTGTTTATATATTTTATTAACATAATTTTGCAATGTAATATAATTTCTATATGTAGATGTCATCTTTATTCATTTATTTTGACAAAAGTAGATATGAAATAATGCAATATTCCATTATTAAATCGTTCATGTTAATATGATATTTTATGTTTATTTTAATTCAAACTTTCATTTTATATAAACAGTCTAATTCAATAGAAATGAGAAATTATGTAGGAAAAACTAAACAATTCTATCTTAATAAAGCTGTAATAACAGATTAATTAAAATAGACTGGCTTGTATCATTTTAAACATGTTGAAAAACTTGTATATTGATTTGAATGTCAGCCAGTGACATGTGTAAATTAATTTTCTCATTGAATAAACATTTTTAGGAATCTCATCAAAACCTTCAATTGCTGAGTACATACATAAATAAAGTAAACAATACAAAATTTTTCGCCGATTTTTATTTAGCTACAAATATAATTAGAATTGTTTTAGTAATTTTAAACAATTTGCCTGGCAACACCGTCGCATGTGTTACAAAATGTCATATTAAAATGTACGTACATTTTCAATATTGTCGTAAATTGTGAATTCATTTATTTTTTTACTAAATCTTAGTAACATTATGCCTGTGTTTAAGTAGACAATTTACAACTGTCTGATCATGCTCCACGATGAATCTGTCCTACAGTTTGCTCTGCCGAATCGCTTTTATAAATGTTGTGGTCGATCTCATTCTTTTGGAATAAAAAAGTATTCGGCAGTGAAAACTTACGCTTATGGTTACAAACATTTCATTATAATGTAAATTATTATAAAACGATTAAGAATGGTATATACTCGCGTCTAAAAGTCGATATCGCCAACTAGTATAGTCTGTGCTAGGCGTCACGTGATCGAGTCAGTGACGTCACCGAACTTTTAAACGTGAGTGTTAGCAGTTTTTGTTTTATAATAATGTCTCATGAAATTTTATGTATTAGTTTATATTTAGCGTGACTTATTAATTTCACATAAACTGGTACTTTGAATAGACATTTAGCACAATACAAACGAAACGAGTATCGGCTAAGTTTAGAATGAGAAAACATTTTTACCAAATAACCCTATTTTTGTTATTAGAATACTTTTAAACTATAAGCTAGTTCTCAGATAGTGTTTTTTTTTACTCTGTGATCGACTTATGATTTTATGCTTCGAAGAAAGTACTTTAGTTACATAGATCTCAAACTTTTGGTACTCATAAACAATGGTCGTTTAAAAATTGCGTATATAAATTGACTTTGCTTAGTGTCGTGGTTCCCAAAGTATTGGCTCCAACAAAAATTAACCTAAAAAAATTGAGAGGCACCGATTTTTCATTATCGCGAAATATTGCTTTACCAATACGAATGAAAACATCGACATTTTATTTTTGTCGCATAATTATTTTATAGCTTTGATTTTATTGTCCTATTCAACATTCGCATATTCGTTTGGTTATCTTTGCAATCGATTTAAATTTTCTATATGTAAAAAATATTTCTACTTTGCACATAATAAACTTGGTATAAAAATTCAATCTGCATATTTATATGTCGGTCATAATTCAACTTTGCATATCAAACAACCATATACAGTCGAGGTCTCGTAATTCGTAAAATGTCATGATCATTCAGTTATCGACTTTATAGAGAAATCGATTTTATTAGATATCGATCAAATATGATCGAAGTTGAATCGAATAGAAGATCGAATGCGATTAGATCACTGTGATCTTTAATGGGAGCCGAATTTAATTATGATTTCGATTGTTTGAATAAATTCTTGTTTTAAATGTTTCGTTCATCATGGCACACTGATATATAGCAATCGATTGCAAGCGTTGATCGGATCGCCTTGTTTCGTAAGCATGTCCTCAGCCAATCAAATGACCGGTATTTTTAAGTATTCGTATAATTTAGTGAGACTCCGATCTCATGTCGCAGAGGTTTGTGGTATGCTGCGGTCATAATTACGCATTAATCGAGTACATTTAAAATTTATAAAATTCTTCCAAAGCTTTTTTGTAATATATTTCTCGTGCTAACATATCTGTCAATAATATTGTGTAAAGATTAGTGAACGGTACGAATTGTGCGTAAGTCGGTTGCACTGCCAGTATATTCTAATTATTTGAAGCTTGCTCTGGGAGTGTCTCGTGGGCAAGATGTCCGCTGCGTGATGGATAGGATAGCCCCGGGCGTGTCTCGACAGCCGGGGGTGTTACACACATACATAACTGTACATATAGATGCTGTATAAATATGTATATTGTTAACGTATTCACGATTCTTATGGTACTGAGGAGCATCTGGCGTGGGTGTAGCTGCGGAAGGGACGGTGCCTGAGGCCTAGACTCCAAAATGTAGTTGCTCCATTTTCCCATCTGCATCCATGACTTTCTGTATGTGTGTCTTTGTTAAGGACACGGTTGTCTTAAATAGTTTAAGACTACAATAAAAATAGTAACATCAGCGAGTTTTTTATTTTTTAAAGCCATCATAAACTTCCATTTCCTAACTCCCTTCTTATCCTTGATAGTATTAAAAATTAAAATTCAAGTTAACAATTTGGTCACTGTATTTGGAAGCCAATATCCAAATCAATATTTTATTAGTTATTTATTAGTAGTGTTTATTATCTATTTAAATAGTTATATTTCAATTATATTCAGTACATTGAATTTAACTCATTATGAGGAATAAACATCGTAACAAATGTATATTTTTATAGCTTTAGATGTATTTGTTTTATGTAGAAACAAACTAAATATTTTTAATTGTTAATAAAATGTGGTAGTAAAACGTCTTACGACAACAATTTACGAGAGTACCAAGACCTCATAAAAAAGGGATGTGGAAAAAAAATTCCAGTACATTAAATATTAAAATCTATTTGTCTGTTATCTTTTTTTTTCAGTTTAAGATTAAAGATATCAATGTAATTAATTAATTACAAATCAAAATTATTGCATACTTGTAATTGTTGTTTTCCATTTGACATCAGCTGAACACTAATGTAACAAAATATACATATTGAGTATTTAAAACAGGGATGCGTTGGCTCCGTCGCCCACAAGATCCAGCAAAGCCTAGTCTTGTCAACAGACGGTAAGTGAATAATTTATCTATCTTCACTAAGAGATCGAAACTACTAAGTGGATAACCTTTCAATTGTAGTTCAAACGAATAACGGCGGGATTGTGCAAATTTCAATACAACACTGCCTTTCACTTATCACGTGGATTCATATCATTTTAAAAAGCGAGCTATCTTATAGGCCAGCAACGTATCTGATCCTCTGTGTTGCGGATGTCCATGGTCATCGACGATCGGCTCGGGGCATCCCGCCGCTCCTTTGCCTCCTTTTCATAAAAAAAAAAACAATTACATAATCACTTAATTGGCAGGAGGCAATTACCACGGACCCGGAGTTATACATTGAAAAAAAAATCGAACAAGTGTATACAAGCTACATGATAAGTACGGATTCACTTAGTTAAGGCGTCATCGCAATATACATTGAATATTGTAATTTAAAATGTAGGCAATTTTCGTAAAATAAATTAAAAAGATAAATAAAAATAGATAATGCCGTTTAATTTCACTTATGTGAACATTGTGACATTAATGTATAATACAACGGCACGTTTAAATTAGAACGGCACAGTGAAATAGATATAGAATAACTATAGAAACACACTAAATGGCAATGAAGTTAGTGGTTAATACTTAAATAAAGTAATATTTCTTCTCCTGTTTATTACAAAATTATAATTAATATTAGCAACACTGGCGTAACCTTAATTATCTTATCATTTATGCAATTTGATATCTTTATCTTTTGACATTTTGACCACTCTACCAAAACTCCCCATCCTGTAAACACAAAATATTAAGAACATTAGCAATAGCTACGTATTCTTTATTCATAATTGTACAGTGTAGAATAAATACTTTTTATCTAGAAATAAAAAAAAATGGAAGGAATAGAGTTAAAAAGTTTGGACGAACTTATAAGAAAATCTCTATCGGTAGCGGATTTACAAGAATTCAACAGAATACATTACGGAAGAACAAACAATCATGAAATTGAAATTAAAGAAAAAAGTCTTCAATATGGGAATGAGAATAAGTTCGAAATAGCATGTTATGACTTTCCCGCTAATAAAGAAGAAATCAGGAGACCCAGAGTTGTTAAGGTTGGTTTGATCCAACACTCTATTGCAGTACCCACGGATAAACCAATAGTTGAACAAAGAACGGCAATATTCGAGAAAGTTAAAAAAATTATAAAAATCGCAGCAGATGAAGGTGTAAATGTTCTATGTTTACAAGAGGCTTGGAGTATGCCTTTCGCTTTTTGCACCCGTGAGAAGCAACCCTGGTGCGAGTTTGCTGAATCGACCACAGATGGCCCCAGTACCTTATTCCTCAAAGAACTTGCGGCTAAATATGGCATGGTGATAATCTCGCCTATACTTGAAAGAGATGAAACTCATGGCGACACTATTTGGAATACAGCTGTTGTTATAAATGAAATGGGTAAAGTTATTGGGAAACATAGAAAAAATCATATTCCCCGAGTAGGTGATTTCAATGAATCAACATATTACTTTGAAGGTAATACGGGACATCCAGTCTTTGAGACAACTTTTGGGAGGATAGCAATCAATATATGCTATGGGCGTCATCACCCTCTTAATTGGCTAATGTTTGGCGTGAATGGTGCTGAAATTGTCTTCAATCCTTCAGCAACAGTTGCAGGTCTGAGTGAACATCTGTGGGCGGTTGAAGCTCGTAATGCTGCTATCGCTAACAGTTACTTCACTTGTGCTATAAACAGAGTGGGAATGGAAAGTTTTCCAAATGAATTTACTTCTGGAGATGGTAAACCTGCCCATAAAGAATTTGGTCATTTCTATGGTTCCAGTTATATTACAGCACCAGATGGTTCTAGAACTCCAGGGCTATCGAGAGTCAAAGATGGTCTATTGATTGCCCAACTTGACCTTAATATGTGTAGACAAATAAAAGATAAATGGGGCTTTTGTATGACACAGCGCTTAGATCTTTATGCAAAATCTCTTAATGAAGCCATAAAAAAAGATTTTGTACCTCAAAGACTTTCTAAGGACTAACAAAATGTTTTATATCTTTAAATCAAATTATTTTTTAAAGTTTTTACTACGTTAATCTACTATATATTTACCTTTTTATAAATTTGTTATGTTTTTAATACTTTTATATACATTCTTCTTTAAAATTAATGTTGTTCCATAATGTAAAAGATAAAACTTTACCAATAAACAGAATTTTTAATTTGTCTTTCACTTCTAATACTATTGGAATCAATATTGTTTGAAGGTGGCATTTCTAACAAATTACATATATACGACAGTCTGATTATATTATCTGTAAAGAACTTCGAACAAGGTATGTTGGTAGGTATATTGCTTATGGTTAATGACCGTCGTTAAGAGTTCTAAAGAGGAATAAAAGTATTTGTAACATAGACCAGTCTGATCAAACAGTTATATATTATATAAGGAAGCGATAACTGATGTAAGTGTTCTGGTATATTGTCTTTACTTCATTTGAAGCCAACACATGGTAAACAATTATGGGGGGCTGTGTACATGTTTATATTTGACAACTATGTAAACATGAATACAGTAATATTTACATACAAAAGTCAATATAATTTTTCATTCCAGTTTATTTTGACAAAATAAAACAAATTTATATAAAAACAATGTGTATTCAAGAGTAATACAGATGTGATACTAATGTATTTATATATTATATAGTTATTGAGAAGGGGTACATTTGCTCGAGGGCCACACAAAGCTCTGAAATAAATTTCAGATTGAATTTAATTTGATTGATTGAAATAATGAAATACCAACTATTACTGTTAGTTGATCCAATTTGTTTCGTAAATACAGGAACAGGCACACTTATTAATTCATCTAATACAAAATTAACATTTGACAACAAAATTTTGCTCAGTCCCACAACTCAGATTTTCAAAATATCAATGTACCACACAGAATTGTTTTTAAATAATCTAGATAAAATATTTTATGCAATTTTTGCACGAATTGCAGCTCTCTTGCCAGTGACGGCCTGGAAACCAGACTTTATACTGGCGACGGAGCAACGTGAGCCACACGTCTCACATTGAAGGAAGAATAATCTGGTGTCCTTTTGCAATATAGTGTCTGGCGAGCGACATGTGTGACAAGTTACATATTCCTTAATATACCGACGTAATACATTCTCTATTTGTTTCTGCTGGAAGCGACCTTTGATGATCAGCTGACTATTACCATCAACAGATCCACTAGTACCCAATTCAGCCAGTAAAAAGTCTAATAAATGTTTTGCCTGCCTGTGAAGGGTTTTGCAAATTTCTGTAAAGTTTGCAAATGATGTTTTTTTTGTTCCAATTCTCACAACTTGTGGCGGTCTCATAATGAACTTTTGTTTTTTACCTGAGACCATAGCCGGGTTTTTCTCGCGCATAATATCGAATACACGTTCAAGGAGTTCATCGTAAGTATAGTCACGGTCGGTGCTGACCCAATCGCCATGTAAATCTTCAGCATTCTCTTGATTCTCGTTATTCTCCTCTTCGGCAACGAGTTCATCTAAGTTTTTCTTCCTTCTCTTTTTCTTTGTTTTTGAGAAATCTATCTCAAGATCTAGATCATCCACAAGATCTTCCTCCTGGGGCTCTGGCTCTTCCGCAGGTGGTTTCTCTTCAGTCGTTTCTGGTAGAGTACTTTCTAATTCCTCCAAATTAAAGAATGTCTTCTTTTTTTTCTTCTTTTTCTTACCAAAGTTATCTAAATCAAGATTTTCGTCCTCGGGCACGTCGACGTCACCCGATTCCACGGGCGCTTCAACAGATGTGCTTTCGCCTTGTTCACTACCGACATTGTGTGTATTTTGTGCGTTCGAATTTGACTGACACTCATACCGATCTATCAAATGGTTGTATCAATTTTTT
>JAODUI010000013.1:3794458-3819965 GCA_027563995.1 Papilio gigon
CAGCCGCCTAGGGATGTCAATATCGATTTAACACAAATCGATTCGTAAATTGAAATTAATTATATAATGGAAATATAAAAGGATTATCCCATGGTGATTTTAATTAAAATGCTGTATGCTAAAATGTAATTGCCGTGAATTTTCAATTCTTGAATCAATTTTTTTTTTCCGAGTCGGACTTTAAGAAATAAGGATTCCTAAATTTTATAAAATGACATAACTGACTGTCAATTGCTGATATAACCTCAAATAGTTTCCTCGTCAAGCTGTGTTTATACGATGTTATTTTGTTAATAAAGATATAAATTAAAAATGCATTTATCAAAATTAAATAGAAACATCCCGAAATTTCAATTGTGGACGAGAAGATATTCTAATGCAGTTCTACCTGACGAAAATGAATATACGGAGACACCCATGTATCCTCCGATTGTGGATATGTCGCTAAAAGGTAGAAAACTGCGGGAAAGACAAACTGTTCACGAGAAAATAAAAAACTTGAATACTGTCGAAGAAAAGCAAATAGCCTTAAATATGCCACGGTATTACGGATGGAAGTGCGTTATGTTGAATGAAAATAGAATACCATACAATGCTTTACCATTGGTGCAGTGTTACACCAGAACACATTTTAATCCTGTAAACACTTTACCGGGTGTCTATTCTGAGACAAATGCATTAGCAGAACAAGTTGTAAAAGAAACGAAATCAATAATTGAAGATATAATCACTGTCGAAACTGAAAGTGTAAAGTAAATATCAACATTTTTAATCTTTGTAATTTTATGTCACAAAAACATTTCGTTTCAAATTTTAAAATGGAATTGACATAGGGAGATATTATGCAGTCCAGATACAGCTCTCATTGCTTTTAGATAAAAAGGAAGATTCCTTTACCTTATAACAATAGCTAATTGTATAATATGGGTTCATTTTATATCTCCATTTCTGTAATATCATAATGTTACTGATAAAATTTGAATAGCATAAGGGATGACTTCAATAACTATATGGTATAAACTATTATGTAGTTAAAAATTTGAGTATTAAATAATTTCTTTTAGACATATTCAATGCACTACGCAAGACAAAACCGAAGAACAATTGAAAGAAGATAACATCACAAGGAACATAGTGAGGCAAATCAACAGAATTATCTGTAACAAACTTGCCGATAGATTGCCACATATTTTATCTGCACAAGTAAGTTTATGTTATTAATTAATAAAAGGAAAACAGTGGTAACTAAGGCAACCTTAAATAATAACTCTCAATTTACTCTACACACAAGAGTTTTTTTTTTAATAAAAGGAGTCAAAAATACATTACTATCATTTGTTGACCTTATTAACAAGATTATTCTTATTCCAGATTGATTACGAACCCAGACATGAAGCATTCTGGTTTGTTGGTGGTACTGATGTACCACGTAATGTAATCCAATGGAGAAAACAATATAAATGGTTGCATGATCGGCTTGAAGAACCTATTGATAGGCCAGTCCAGTATATCGGTAATTTATATATAATTTTTTTTTATATGTGCAAGAGCAGAGTATAAAGTTGATATTTGTTTGCAGGAACTCCACATATAGCTGTAAGAAGTCATTTGCCCTTGAAGCCAATTATGCCTTATGAGGAGGCTACAAACCCAGATTTTAAAGTCCCTAAATTCACCTATAGCCCAGAGACTGTTAGTTATGGCACAGAGTCTAGGCATGGCACTAATATCCCAGGTATTGGAAACATTTATTTACTTTTTTTGCAGCTTTGTTTTATACTTTTATAGTAATGTACAAAACATATAGGGGAAAGCTGATCCCACTAACATGGGATAGAATAAAGGCTAGGCAGAGTGTAACAATACCAATATATAGTGACTATATCAAATAATTACTTTTATATTTTTGTTTCAGGGTTCTGGCCTGGTGACTTTGATGAATTTGGCCTTTTATCTTATCATGGCAGAGATCATATATTAAGTAGAAAAGAATCATTTGGGTGTGAAGATAATATAGATGCCTTACATGCACAAGCCTTGAAAGCTAGTTTTGGCTGGCTCCTAGCGCAAGCTAATTATCAAGGATTTACCACTTACAATGATGTAACCTATCCTCTTGTCACTCAAACTATTATAACTAATGCCAAATTATGGTCATTTTATGTGTACCAAATGAACACTATTGCTATGCATAATGAGCAGATGGATGAGAATCCTAAACACAATATATGCTGTGGTACAAAACCTTTACAGTTATATGATACTATAGAAAATGGTCAAGTGAAAGGTTTGAATGAAGATGTCTTGAAAATGTTAGTTCAGTTTTACTTGAATGCACCTGAAGAACGGGATCATGACATGAAGCCATACTTGGGTAAAGACGAGCAAATCATTGCCGATATTGAAGATGATAATAAGCGACGCTGGCTGGAGTCTACGTACAAACATCTTGTAGCAAATAGACCGAAACATAATTTAATGCCAGAAATATATTTATGGGAAAGGATTTATAAAATTCAACATAAAACCAGATTCTTCGAAGCTAAGAGGCGGTTCTTTGAACGTGATATAAATCCATTTAAGAGGCGTTTGAATGAACATTTGCCGCCTTATATTCCCAAAGTTCTCAGAGAATATCCTAAATCTAAAAAGAAGTTTGAGCGGACTTACTATCCTGATGTTTAAATAGAATGAGTTTGTATTAAATAATAAAATCTAAATAGAAATTTAATAGTAAGCTTAATTTATATTTTTTGTTTTATTTCAAATTCCGCTCTATACTATTTTTTACACTTCTGTACGATACATTATACATATTACAAGGAATATCCGAGTATCTTTATAAAGGTATTGCACAAACATTTTAAGGTGATAATTAAAAAAAATCCAACCATCATGTTCCATCAAAAGAATCTTAATTACGCATAAAACATTTTGAGATCGATTTACACGGATTTAGTTCAGTCTCATTATATCGATTTTGGCTTGTATACTCTTTGACGTTATTTTTAAAAAAGTTGACGTCAAGTGAAAAGTGTGCTCTTTGCAATAGAATATTTACACTTTTACAGCATTGTTCAATATTTTTTATTTTGCCAAAAATAAACAGTTATGAAGAATTTAGAGTTGTGGGAAGTGAATGCCAGAGATATCAACATAAACTCGGAAGAAAAGTTTCATTTATGTTACAATTACGATGGAGAAAATAAAGTTAAATTTTTTGCCGTCACACATAACCTGCAAGTATCAAATATTGATGAATTTGGGGCTATTAACTGGACAAAAGATATATCTGAAATTACCAATAGTAAAAATATTCCTGTAAATATAACTTACATCTCATTAACGAATCAGGTGTGCATTGCATTGGCAAATGGAGAGTTAATTACCATTGACGAATTTGGAAGCAATCATGAACTAGTAGGAGTGTTTGAAAATGGATTAATGGTAAATATTATTATTGAATTTTGTCTTTACGTTTCTTATTTTATGTAAGTAATTTATATTCGATTAAAATAACATTGAGGAAAAAGTCTCTATTGTCAATATTTATATGTTTCCAGGCAATGGAGTGGAGTCCCGACCAAGACATTCTAGTTTTAATTACTAAAGATTTAAAAATGATAACAATGTCATGTACATTTGACCCAATAACTGAGGTAGAATTGTTGAGTGAAGATTTTGGAACAAAGGAATTTATAACTGTGGGTTGGGGCAAAAAAGAAACGCAATTTCATGGATCGGTTGGAAAGCAAGCTGCTAAACAGAAAATGGAATTTTCAGATGAATATGAAAGTTTAGATACATCTGTCAAAATTACTTGGCGTGGGGATGGAGATTTGTTTGCCGTTGGTTTCACAATGAATGGCCTAAGGAGATTCAAAGTCTTTGATAGAGAAGGAAATTTACAGTTTACAAGCGAAAAGCAGCCAGGTCTTGAATCTAATCTTACATGGCGTCCATCAGGAAATCTAATAGCTACAACACAAAAATTGAATGATAATTACACTGTAGCATTCTTTGAAAAGAATGGCTTGAAACATGGTGAATTTAAAATTCCAGTTAACTCGAAAACTATTGTGGAAGATCTCTATTGGAGTCCAGATTCGGAAATACTGACTTTGAGCTGTAAAGACTTAGAAGATAATACACAAAAGCTACTTCTCTTCACTTCGAGCAATTATCATTGGTATCAGAAACAGATTTTGATATTCCATGATGAACAAAAAATTAATCAAATCTTTTGGGACAATGACTTTGATGTTGCTAGTAATAAAAAATTACATATTATTTTACAGAATGGTAAACATTATATTTATTCATGGATTTGGACTATAAGTCATAGTCAAGGAACAAGTAGTGAGGACGATGCAATAGTTGCTGTTATTGATGGACGTAAATTGTTACTGACAGGTTTTAGACAGACAGTCGTTCCACCGCCCATGGCCAGTTTGGTATTGGAATTAGATTCTGATATACATTCAGTTCATTTTGCACCGTCTCATATACAAAATAATGAAAATTGTAATACAAATTCGTTCTTTGTAACCACTGAAGAGAAATTAATATTTTTCAATCAAACCCAAAAGTTTCCACTACAGTATAATACTGTGAAAACTATAACTAAAGATGCGTACAGTTTTCCTTTTCAAATTTACAATTGGTACTGGTTAAATAGTGATACATTAATTGCTATACAAGTTGACAAGTTAAATTGTTACAATTTAATACATTATTATTTAAATAATGAAGTACTAACACAAACACATATGACACCTTTACCTTCACCAGTTGTGCGTGTTCACATTGATCCTATTGACCCCTCAACGGCATACCTTCAATTAAATTCCGGTGACATCATGAAATACAGCTCTGGACAAAGTATTATTAACCAGGGTATATCTTTCAAAACAACTTGTAGTCAATTTGATGTCATCTTAATAGAAAACAAGTTACACTTTCTAGGTCTATCACAGAAAGGAAATTTTTATATTGATAATCAAATTGTACTTAATAATGTTAGTTCATATTTTGTACACACAAGTTACCTTCTAATAACAACATTGCAACATTATTTGCTTTGTACTGAATTATCACAAACCGGACTTGGAGATATCATAGAATATCAGAAAAATGATTCATCACATGTATATAAACGAAAGATTGAGAGAGGTGCGAAATTAGTGATATCTGTCCCCAATGCTATTAATACAATATTTCAAATGCCCAGAGGTAATCTAGAAACAATTGAACCTCGACCATTGTCTCTTAAGATTATCGGTAAACAACTTGATTCGTTGGATTATGAAAAAGCATTTGATTTAATGAGAAAACAAAGGATCAATCTGAATTTAATATACGATCATAAACCACAGTTATTCATTGACAATATACATAAATTCTTGGATTCCATTAAAAACACATCTTGGCTCTGTCTGTTTCTATCAGATTTAGAAAACTCCGATGTTACTCAAACTATGTATGAAAGTAGTTACAAAAATAATGTCCTCAATCGAAACGTTACGAAGGTACAAGAGATATGTGACATTATGCAGCAACAAATAAACAAAAGAAAAGATAGAAGTGAGAAAATATTACCGTTACTAACTACATATATAAAGAAAAATACAATTGAAGACCTTGAAAAAGCTTTGTTGATAATAAAAGAAATTAAACAGCAAGAAAGTGGGAACCATAACCTCGCAGTAGGGTCTGATGAGGCAGTGAAGTTTCTTCTATACATGGTCAATGTTGATGAACTTTTCAATGTTGCCCTCGGCATGTATGATTTCGATTTAGTATTGCTAGTTGCAAATAAATCACAAAAAGACCCAAAGGAATATATACCTATGTTAAACGAATTAAATAATATGGATGAAAATTATAAGAAATTTTCAATTAATAAATATCTCAAGAGATTTAATAAGGCTGTAAAGTACCTTGTTAAGTGCGGTAACAAGTATGAAGAGTTAAAAGCATTTGTTAAATATCACAGCCTTTATAGAGAGGCCTTGGCATTGTTTACTGAAAATGATGAGATATACAAAACAATAGCTGGTGATTTTGGTCTTTATTTGAAGTTGAAAAAAGATTTTGTTGAAGCTGGTGTTGTGTACGAAAGATCTAAAAGTTATATCAAAGCTGTTGATTGTTATAAGGAGGCTTTAGAATGGGAATTAGCCTTAAGTGTGGCACAATACCTTAACGAACAACAGCAGGAAGAATTATGCAGGTATTGTAATATTGTATGTTCATTGACATTTGCCATGACTTTCTGTATGCATACTTGCTATATTTACCACAGTTTTATCCAATTGATCATTAAAGCTTTTTTAAGAGACCAATTTTTCCGTATGGACTTTATTGTCTTATATACATTTTAATTTAATATATATATATATATTTTTTATTATTTTTCAGGTATCTAGTAACTGCTTTGAAAGACGATAAACGCCATAAAGAAGCATTGATGATATTAGAACAGCATTTAAAAAATTATGAAGACACTATAATTTATGCCATAGAGAATGGTCAGTATAAAACAGCGATAAGATTGTGCTCTAAATACAACAGACAAGATTTAAAAGGTTAGTCATAATTTAAGTCATCTAAAGTTAATGAAACACCAATAGCATAATGGTTAAGGGTACGGACTACCGATCCAGCGGTCCTGAGTTCGAATCCCGTCATTCGACTATTGTGTACCATAATCTAAAATAGCCTTTTTCAAGCTTATCAGGAATGGTTACAAGAAATATTTGTAAATTAATAAAAATCAACGAAAATTTTACATAAAAAAAAGAATTTAACAGTTATATGTGAAAAATTGATGAAGTATGGCATACATTAGTTATTTTTTTTTTTTCAATAAAAAATATTTTCAGATCAGCGTCTTTTGCCAGCAATATTAGAAGAACATGAGAATCTCCAAAGTTTAATTGGGAATAATTTAAAAGATTTTATGAAACATAGAACTCGTCTGACGGAGGTACGAGAGAACAAGCTGAATAAACCTGATTGTGTGTATGATGCCTTCAATACAAATAAGGATGATGATTTGTACTCTGATGCAGGTAGTACTATAGCATCATCTGGCTCAGGGTATGTTCATTTTTTATTGCAATTTAACACATTGAATGCCACAGTCACTTTATGTACATAACAGCAGTGAATGTGTTAGTTGATATAGTAATGATAAATTTACAGACATAGCTAAGCTTTATGGTTTATTATGCCAACTGAGTATACATAATTGTCCTAACTCTCTTTTCAAAGTTAGCCCCAATAGCCCAATGGTTATGGGTTCGGATTTCCGATTTTCGTTCTTATCGTTCGTATCCCACTATTCGATTACTATCGTAAACCATCTCCTAGCACAAGCCTAGTTGTAGTGGTAAAAGTATTATTAGTAAATTAAGAAAAATCCACTGATATTAAGAAAAAGTAGGATATAATATGTTTACAATTTATCAATGTAAATAGAAAACTATTTACCTTATTTATAGTAATTCTTTAATAAAATTTTGTTATATACTTATTTTTCATTTTTATGTTATATTTCAGGA
Source organism: Papilio gigon (assembly GCA_027563995.1). Classification (NCBI taxonomy): domain Eukaryota; kingdom Metazoa; phylum Arthropoda; class Insecta; order Lepidoptera; family Papilionidae; genus Papilio; species Papilio gigon. The sequence goes on from JAODUI010000013.1 coordinate 3,802,024, forward strand.
GATCTTTCCGTTCTAGTAAAAACAGAAGGAAACATCAGCGGAAAGTTGCCTCATTAAAAGAGGGTTCTCAATACGAGGATGTTGCACTTATTATGACCCTTCACACTCTTGTCACTGCTTCATTTAACTTGAGGTTTCAAGTCAGAGATGTTAATGTGACATTAAATGTTCTTAACAAGGACAAAATGGCATCACAATTACAGGTATTTCATATAAAAAAAAAACTATATTCACATTAAAAATAAGATATATTTTAAGCATCAATAGCCTAATGGTTATAAGTACTGACTACCGATCTAATGGTTGTGGGTTCGAATCCCGCTATTCGACTAATGTCATGAACAATATCCTAACACAAGCTTGCTTACCAGAAATGGTTACAAGAAATATTAGTGAATTAACAAAAACCTAATAATATTCTATATTTTAAAAAAAATGTTTGGATCATTGCTTGTTTGTCATGGGACTTTACAAGCAAAAAAACTAGTTTTTATCAAACTATTCCGAACCAGGTCTGAAAATGTATTAGATTATTTACTTTAGATATATATAATGTTTTTTTAGACAAACCTGGACAATCTGCTCAATGAGATGAAGACTCACTTCAAAGATATATGGACTAATGATCTGGTTCTGCAAGCAACTAAAGCTGCAATGGATGCTGAAAGTATACCTGAAGGATCGAATATCATAGCTAATAGCTTATCCTTCCTTGGTAAATATGCTAATATATAGACTATGCCAGTCACCATTCACAATAGGGTAGGCTGCAAGCTCTTTATTGGGGACATATAGTGAACTGATTGACTGCCTATGCCTTCCTAGTTTATGTAACTTTGTTTCCACTGTTGGACATTTATATAAAATATACTGTTATAGAGTGTGTACTGTGTAGTGTTAGTCGTTGGATGCGGAAAGCGGAGGACCGCATACTGTGGAAGGCATTAGGAAAGGCCTATGTCCAACAGTGGGCAGACAGGTGCTGTTATGATGATAATGTTATATCATTAACTCACTTTGACAAAACTTAGGCTATATGATTTATTCTATTAATTAGGAACTCTGTAAGTTAAGTTGCCATTAGGTAAAAAAGCATCACAGATATAAAAAACAAAAAATGAATGTATGCTTTAAATATGTTTGTTAAATTTCAGAGCCTCATGTGAGAATAGCTCCAATTATTCAAGATGTAAGCTGGAAATTAGAAGGTCTTAGTTGAACAGAAATCTTTAAATATTAATAAGGTAAAAGTATAAATAAGAAAAAAAGCTTTGTACAATAAAATTAATTATATTAAAACAAATGTGATTTTATTACTTTAACAATATTTAATGTAACATTTAGCCGAACAGAAGTAACATTCGAATTTCACACTACTATTATTATCAAATACAACAACTCGAAAGTAATCCTTGGGAACTAATTCTCGGACAATAAACTCATCGTTCACAACGGGATTGCCACAAACACACATTTTAGCATCATCAAGAAATTCCACTAAAGTACGAGGTATAATATTAGGTGCGTAGAAAAGTTTATTTTTTAAAACTGCCTTTGACGATAAATTAGTTAGACTGTTGATATAAAGTTCCCATCCATTGTTTGTTGAATTTTGGTTTGAATTAATTTCAGAAACGAGATGAAAGTTGTTTGATGACAAATCTAAATGTTCTAGGCGACATTGTATTAAACTACACGGCAATGTTCCTAGTTCATTTTTTGACATGTCTAGATATCTGAAAAAGACATTATGTTAAATTAACAACAGTCCAGTGTTTCTGAAACACTAAGGCTACTTTTATGCAATAAAATCATAACAGCACTGCTAGTTAACCGCCAATAGCCGAATGGTTGAGGGTGCGGACTACAGGTCTGGTGGTTGTGGGTTCGAATCCCAACATTTGAGTATTGACGTGAACCACATCCTAACATAACCATTTTGAAGCTTACCAGGAAAGGTAATGAATATTAGTAAATTAGAAAATTCTACTAAATTTTATATCCACAATTGCTCAATATATTGGATGTTGCCATGCAAGAGTGTGTCACCAAAAAATAAAAAAAATATGAGACACTTTTGAAATTGGTGCAGCTAAAAATCAACTGAGAAACCAGTGGTTATAACTTACTCTGTAGGTTGTGGTAATAACTATTTTAACATATTTGTCATTACGTTTTTTCTTTTATTTTGAACATTAAAAAATAATAGTGGTGAATTAAGAAATCAACCTACCTTAAAGTTTGTATTCTACCAATTGTTGCGGGTAATTTAACTAATTGGTTATTATTTATCTTCAATGTGACTAATTTTTCTAATTTCCAAATAGTTTTTGGCAAATATTTTATTTTATTATCACTAATATCCAGTAATTTTAATGTCTTTGTTATCTGAAACATCATAATGAATAAAGTTACATTTGTAAATGTATGTAGTGACCATTTTTAAAGGTAAAACAGTAGCATAATAGATTATTTCACTGTTAATAATGTTAAGTTTATAATAATGGTAATCTTGAAGTAATTACTGCTTACCTGTGGACCGAATAGCCATCTCCAATCTATGTCACAATTTTTTCCTAAAGAATTCTTTGAAAGGTACAACTCTCTTATGTTCTTCATTCTCCCTGTCAAAATTAATTAGTTAAATACATATAATACAACTTTAATGTAACTATTCAAAAAAAATATGCTTACCAAATTCTAGTGGCAATTTTTCTATTTCATTGTTACTTAGATCTAAGACTAATAAGTGACTTAATAGCAAAATATCTCTACGAAAATTACACAATTTTAGATTGGTCATGTACAAATATTCTAATGTCCGTGGAAAACCCTTTATTGGTATGTCACTTCTGGAATTAATTGTCATTTTTACAGGTGCAATATCTGATGAAACCACACTAATGTTTGATAAGTTACTCAATTGGGAACTATCTTTGTCTCCAGTTATGCATGACTTCAATAATCTTAAAAAGCATTTCAACTGAATCACTTCACTTTTGATACACAAATCATGAGGTGGCTCCTCAAATCTTAATGTAGCTTTTCCTTCATTTAAACACTTAACAAACACTTGTTTTATATTTTTAACTTTATACTTATTACCACTTTTATTTACAGAGGAAAAATGAATAAGAAAAAAGTCTTGATCTCGCTTGGGCTCTTTTCCTATGGCCAGTGTTGACTTGGAGTATTTTTTATTTGTTCCTAAATTTATATTACACAGATGTCTGTTAACGACTTCGACTTGACACACTAATTTCATTTTAATTAATTCTTGTAATTGTTAACATTATTTATTTATTAATACGTACTATGGTATGGTATTACATTAAAATTGATTGTAAATCTGTGTTGCGAATAGGAAATAAAAATTATTTAACCGCCAATTTTAATTAGTGTCAGTGAAACTGTCACGTTGACATCGGACATGCCAAAGAGTAGCAAGTCATCAACGAGTAGCGACTAATCAAAATTTTCAAATAGGATATTAATTTATTGTGAGGAAAATCATTACTATTTTGCTTTTATATTTATAAAGTAACCTCAATAATGGACGTGGACGTTAAGGTTATGAAAATTCAGAAAATGTTAGGATAATACGCTGAAAGGCAAATTAAAAAAATACTTTGGTTAATTTGACATAATTAAAGTATTCTATTTATCTATGTTTTATTGTGACAATCTGTTGTACTAGAACTCAAATTTTTGTCCTTGGTTGTCCTCGGTGAGCGATATTGTTGTCTTTGGTGGTACGATTTAAAAATTTTGATTTTATTAAAAAACATTGTTTTGTGTTGTTGTTCACATTCAGCTATCGTTCGTATAGTTCCTTGCTGTGCATAAAATTTCAAATCTAAAGTAAGTTAACATTACACATTTATATATTTAATAATGACATATGTATTATGGTATACAGAAAGCAAAGTAGACGAATTTCATTACTAGGAAAACGATTATAGTCGTAACTGTTAATTATTCAAAAATCGCACTTACTATTTAGGTTTCTTGGGTAAAAAAAACCTATTGGCATTTTTGTTTTAGCGTTCAAGTGAAAATGGCTGCCTTAATTGTACAATCGCGTTTCGCTGGTCTTAACATTGAAGATGACGATTTTCCGACATCGAGTTGCGCCCAGAAGCCTAAGAAAAATAAAGTAGAAAATAATAAAAAGTGCGAAGTGTCTAAAAAAACAAAAACTAATGGCAACAAGTCTCAGGTACTCTTCGTAGTTTAATTTAAACATTAAAAAAAGATAAATAAAGTTCTAAATACCTACACAAGACAAAGAGTCTCGATAGTCGTTTACATTTATTTTCATTTTTTTATCAATAAAATATTCATATATTTTCTAATTCCGTGCTCATGTCGTAGTTTTTTTTTGTTAATTATTGTAATCAGCATGTTTATTAAAATATAAGGCCATTCCATGAAAATATGCAATTTCTTGCAAAGTCTTTAGAGATAGTATTTTTTCTAACAATCGAAGATAACTAAATCATAATACGTAATTATATCACAAATAAATTTTTAATAATTAAAAACCAATATCTGAATGTGTATGTGTATATATATTAAATGTAATAAAAATTACATAAATTGTTTTCATAGAATGCAAATAAGAAAAAAAAGCAGAAGACAAATGGTCCAACACCAGAGCAGTGGGAGCAGTGGAAGGAAAAAGATGAGGAACTGGTTGTTGGTAATTTTGAAACTGAATTACAACAAGTAAGATGATTGTTTGATTAAGCTAGGGCTTTCTTTGTTAAAAGCTATGTAAAAATGTGCTTCACTATTCAATGAATATGAATTAAATAAATAATTCTTATATATAGACAAACTCCTTTGATACAAAATAAAATAAAAAATAAATTAAATGACAATACATATCAATTCTGACATTAACAATAACGACATTAATTTCAGGCAATTCTTTTATCCAAGCTTGATTATGAAGAAAAGAAAGATGTTTATAAACAATTGAAGAAGGATGCAGAAATGGAGAAGAAAATGGAATCGATTCGTACGAATAATAAAAAAATGAAGAAGAAAAATGTAATGAGTTTGGATCAATTTAACGGAATGGTTAATCCTGCGGAAGATGTTAAAAGTGAGTTTTGTTGGCTAAGCATTAATGAGGTAGAGTCCCTAAATACCTTTAATAGTGTAAGACTAGATCAAGCCCTTTGCAGTGTTCTACCTTAAAAGCTACAGTCCTATTGAATGTTTTCTACACATTGAGACTGTTTAGAAAGAACCAATAGGACACAGCGTAGAAGGGGTGATGTTTTCCACAACTCCATGTCAGAGGGCAGCTTATGTATTTTTTATATGTGATACAATAGATAAGAGATTTAATTGAAGGTTTTTTTACTTAATTATATTTACTGAGCATATAAAGTTCTGGGGTAAAAGGTATTATGGGTAAAAGGGTATTTTTCCAATAACCGTCAGTTGATGACACAGGACAGGGAACTTGGTCAGTATCTTGTGTCGGAGGCCAAGACCTATTTTGGGTTGTTCCACTAATATAGTAGTCATATTATTTCTTAATTCTCTTACAGACGTTCAAAGTAATGAAATAGAAGATGATAAATCAATTAATAAAGACACAGAGTTTTTCGAAAGAATTAAAGATGACACTAAAAATGAATTGCTAAGAGAGAAAATTAACGATAGGATTAAAAACCAACACAGCGTGTCCGATGAGGTTCTAACGAGAGTACAGTTCGCCGACGCTTTGGAGAAGAAGAATCAGGAGATAGCGGCGTTACGAGAGGAACTTGTTAATTTGAAACAGGAATTGCACACGGTGAAGACTAGAAATAAAAAACTGTGTAATATTCTTGGTCAAGGAGAAAGTGAGATTGAATTTTATTATTTACATTAAATTTACGTACTTTACATCATTGCTTTCATATAAGTCTAGGAAACTTAACTTAGATTAATTATTGCTACGCTTTTCTATCTAAAAGCCAAATAGAACAATGCTTGGTATCACAGCAGGCCGCACATTTGTGTACTAAATAGTTGACACATCCAATCTATTTAATCTTCTTATGAGCTGTTATAATACACTTCCCCAGTAGATATAAGTTTTTTTAGAACTATGTTTTTATTTTGAAGCAACTGAAATTTTTTTTTAAATTATTAAAAATGTTCATTGTAGAAACCATCTAGAAAGTAATTTAACTTCGAAATATGTATATAATACGAAAGGTATATTAGTGGATCATACAAGTCTCGGATGAGAATCGATCCCATGGACACATTGCTAAGTATTTTAATACAACATTTTCGTAAGGTTCGCCGGCCGCATGAATATCTATCGGGCCGCGGCTTCACGACCACTGACTTTGATCACCTAGATATGGATTTATAACAGCTCAGTGGCTCTAGGTCAATTGTGCTGTTGCCTTTTTCCCGCATCTCTATACACCCCGCCACGTTAAAATGGCGCCTGTCGCAACTTGTACGATGTCTGCCATGTAGCCAAGTTGTTCAACAATATGAATACAGTTGTACAGCAATGGTCCACAACATGTTTATATAACAATGTCTGTATACTTAGGTGAATTTAGTATTTCAGTAATTGATATTCCAACTATTCTAGAAGATTCGAACTCAAGACTGCAAGTCACTAAAATTATTCTATTGTTTTTTGTTTTTTTAAATATGACGGCTAATGTCAAGTTTAGTTCTTTGTGGTATTAAAATGTTTTCATATGCGTTTTCAATAATTTCAGTGAAAGATAAAGCAGAATTACTAATAGATGTGGAGAAACTGCACTCGGTGAATTCTGAACTCACCGCCGAGCTGGCCTCCCTGCACTCGGATCTCGAGAAGGAACGTTCCAGAAACACGGATACTAAGTCCAGAGATAAGGTTTGTTGACCTTCATAATCATAAGAAAGCAAACACGTAGTAACCTATAAATATGGAAATAATATTTTAAATGAGCATTTGGTTAAATCTGTTTTAAAAAAAATGTTAAGTAAAAAACATTGAAAATGTCGTGTCCAAAATTATTTTTTTTATTAAATTAATTAATTAAAAAAAAATAACTGTAAGCTCATAAATATGGAAGTTATGATTAAAAAAGATTTTCTGCTCCAGTGAACCATTGGATTATACTAATTATAAAACGGCTTAATTCACGTGTAAATCGGTGTCGGTACCGACTTGTTTCGAGTCGATTGGGGTCTCTTCAGGGTGAGTGGGATTGGTATTACTGCGCGGTCGCGGCCCGTCTCTCAGCCCCTGATGGGCTCAAAACTAGTCAGTACCTACATGTGAGTTAAGCCGTTAGTATAGTGTAATATTTCACGAAAGTTTGAATAATTTAATAGTTGTGCTTTTTTCTTCTTTTTGTGCCAGTTTTTTTTTAATACTTATTTATGTATATAATCAGTGGGCAGACAAGGGCTGTTGATGATGATGATATATATAAGTGGATAGTCGGCGCGGCGCAGCTAGCGGTAACCGACGTCGTTGTATTTTCAGAAATATCCAAATAAAAAGAAAAGCATCCGTTTCGACGTCTCGTCGGAGGCCCTCGTCACCAAGGAGGCCGGCTGCGGGACGGAATGACAAACATATATTGTTGATATATATACCAACACCTGATTAATATATTAAATTAATATATAGATGAATAAGTTCTCATTTTAACACTGGAATGGCTGGATGGCAGTTCACGAGGCAACAGACTAGTGTCTAAAAACAATACTGTTAGGTTTAGCATTCAAAATATACCTGTTCTGTCCCATTCTCTACTCTGTCTGTGTATTAAATGACACTCTTAATATTAACAACTTTGTAATATTATTTACTATATGTCTACAAAGTTGTAGTTAAAAATTGAGAACTTATTTTTTTTTTTCAATATAGAAATCTCATAAATCTTCACTTTATTAGTATGAAAAATATGAAAATTTTCTTAGTGAAATGATTTTTTTTTAATACACGGCCGTAAATGAATATTGTGATTGTTTTAGTATTACTCGCTTGCGAGAAATAAACGAACGTATTTTGATATATGAATGTGGTATTTTATTTCTAATTTATATTAGTTCGAACGTGGGGAACGCGAGTTTTTACTGCAATAACATCTACCAAAGTTATTTTTCTCAAAGTGAAAGGATATGTTTTCATATAATAGGGACTGTAACGGAATCTACATCCCTTCTAAAATTATTGCTACAAGAAATATTTTGTTAGTTAACTAATATTTCTTGCTCTAGGCTTGTGCTTACAATAACTGAACGACGATTCGAAGTCTCGTCCGCGTGTTTGGAAATCGGTACCTGTAACTAATAGGCTATTGGCGGTCTTTTTTATTCTTCACTGAGATGCTCAGAGCCTACACTATTATCATAATAATTTAAAATATGTCTATTGAAATATTCAACAGTCAACGTACGTCAGTAATGGTATCAGATACTCCTTGAGATACAAAATGATATAATTTACGAACATATAAGTATGATTTTTTTCTAAAGAGATTTTCAGTGTGGTTAGCGACGTTACAAGCAAAGATAAGGAACCAGTAATTTTGACATTGTCATTATTGGGAGCATACCACAGCTTGATATCAGTTGCGTTCGTCCCTCATACAATGAAAACTTTATTTTTTTTTCATGTAACGAATTTTGTAATCAGTGACTTACCCAAGTGGTTCGCTATCGTAGGAGGGAAATGGAGGTTAAATGAAAAATGATATAAAACATGGTAAGATTTTATTCCGACCCTTAATTAAATACACAATTGTAGTGAGTGACAGCGACACGTGGACTGCGTTTGTAAATATAAAATATAATAAAAGATATATTCGTAACTAATTGGTTAGTTTTAATATTTTTCAAAATTAAAATTGTGTATCTATAGATGGATAGAACATGTTCACTGGCGAATCTTAGAACTGAAACGCCTGCACTATCTACAACTACAGTTAGGCATTAATGGATAAATAATACTAGGTTACGATTACGTTTCGTCAGTTAAAATAATGAGGAGAATAAAACAAACATTGTTATAAATAAATATCCGCGCCACGGCGGTCACTGGTTTTACACAAATTAGTCTTATCAAAATCAAGTAGTGGGTTAAATGTTGACGACATTCCGAATACAAGCGAGCGCGGCGCCGCGGCCTCCGGCACGTGACTAGGCAACGGACATCAGCGCGTCGGCGCTATCCATATCCATTGTGATCCACAGCAATCCATTCTTACAAACATGAATCCTGCAGTGTTTATTAGTATTACCTACGTAAAGCTTACAATGTACTTATAATAACAGTGTCATATTGGCAGTAATCGTGTTTATGGCAACGTGAATTTGAATTAAAATATATTTTTGGTCCAAATTTTTTTTTTATACAGTACTCTACTTACGACTCACGTCCCGATACAATATTAACTTCGAAGGAATACATACACCACGGTAATACTGATGTTATAAGAAGTTTTAAAATATTAATATTCGTTAAGACTAAGCGAAGACTATGTTAAAACTAGAGTTCACTTATATAATATGGCAGTGAGTGGTGGCGGGGCGCGGGGCGCGGGGCGCGGGGCCGCCGGAGCCCCGCCCGCGGCCCGCTCGCCACCACAGGGTGATGTTATTCGAGGCCGCGTCAGAGCTAATCTATTCGATGGGCTACATACACCAGTTCGTGTCACCGGACGCGCGGCAAACGATATCACTCACGTTCAAACGTCACTCTCATCTCCCGACACTTCGCACTATAATGTTCATTCAACGTTTCGTGTTTCGTTCACTTGACTCCTGTATCATTCTCGTTCTATCTTTATCTATGGTCGATAAATTGATTTGTGTACTTTTTGTAACACGACTTTCAGTTGTTATTCCATCCAATGGATATGCAACAATTCGTTAGATTATTGTGAAATGCGCCATGCTATTTCATTTTCAATACAATTTTCCATTCCGTATCATTTGGGCATTGTTCCATCTAGCAGGCGGGCACGTCGGCGCACCTTATGATGCTTATGGGCTTAACAGCTGCGTCACACAAGGAATCTGGTATGACGTTATTCGTTGCCTTGTCCACGCAGTAAACGCTGCGTTGTTTCGTTGCCTCTTCGCCCTGCAAAAAAAAATTAAATTAGTCTTGTGTAATAAACAAACTATACTGTTAATAAACAAGAAATTATTCTAAGTGTTAACTCTAAATCTCAAAGATTTTGCTTATCTTGGAATATATAATTTATCGAATTTTGCATATTAATTGAAAGCAATTGTCATCAGATTCCAATAGTTCGTTGTCGGCCCTCCGCTAATATTCTTCTAATGTCAGTGCGCGTGTTGCGTACCGGCATGTGGCAGACGGCGGAGCAGAGGTTCCACGCGCCGACCCACCAGTGCGCGCGCGGGCAGGCCGCCGCGCGGCACCGCTGCATCAGCGCCTCGTGTCGCGGGGGCTCCGCCTGGTAGCACTGGGACTGCTCCACTACACCTGCAATATAACATACATTTATTTGAAGTAAAACCAACAAAAGTCCAATGTGTACAAAAAAGTTTTAAAGTTACGTTAATAGATGGCGGTAGGTGATGGATTCATCTTTTGGCAACTGGGTTATGGATAACTGCGATGTGATGTTAATCATTGTTTGCAATCATTTAAAACGTCTGTCACCGATTTTCTTCGCTTAATTCTTAGCTCTAGTGCGCTTACATAAAATATTGTAGGACAGTAAGTTGGGGCTTGCCAAGTCTTGAACGAGGATGTCGAAGACGGAGCGAGGTGGTGAGGATTGACGCGGAAAACTGACTCTAACATGTGGGCTGAAGGCGGCCAAGAGAAAGAGAGAGAGCTATAGGTAGTACATACGGTTGTGTTCGTCGACGCACTCGTAGTGGCGGCGCATGTAGCCGTCGCCGCACGAGGCGGAGCACGGCGACCAGTCGGAGAGGCGGTAGGCGAAGCGGCGCCGCGGCCGCGTCACCGTGTACTGGTACGTCACGCCGGGGTTGCGGTGCTTGCCGCCAGAGATACGTTGCTGCGGACAGGGCGCCAGTTATACCGTATAGCGACATCTAGTGACATTTGTCGAAAGCATAAAATCTATATGTTGACTAAACCAACTGTTGTTTCATTTATGAAACAAAACTTCTTCACAATAAACAATATTTTATTACGAACGAATATCACTTACAAATACTTTGATATCTTCAGCGAGGGGTCCGCTGATGCGCACTTTCTCCCAGTCCCGGTCCCGCTCGTAGATCGCCGGCGCCCCCGCCACGAAGTACTCCGATATTGTCGCATTTCTGTATAGAGAGATATACTCTTATTAAATTCAACTATTGATACTTCGACAAGGCGTATTAACAACTATAAATACTCCGCCTAAAGAAATACGGAAGAAAATTAAAAAGTTACTATGATAAGGCTATTGGAAATTGACCTCCAGACCCTCGTTACCCAGGTAACACTAACTTCCCGGCACACTATACTGACTCACCTGGCACCGACGAGGTACATCCTGCGGGACTTGGCGCTCCTGATGGATATGTAGTTGCCGGGTGAAACCTTCTCCTCAATCTTCACATTTCTAGAACCAGCCGGGATCACTGCAACCTGGTACAAATTTGTTCACGTAACAATCAGTACAGGATAGCATCTCACGCTCTATGTAATTGAAAGAACATTATTGTCATCTTAGAACAGAACAGAACAGAAAAAGAATCTGTTTTCATGTCAATTTTAAAACGATGGATTTGAAGGCTTCAAAAGCGTGTTTACCTCAGAGAAGCCAGGCTGGCGCGCGGTGTCCTTGGTGTAGATGCCCAGCACGGTCTTGCAGGCGGCGCCGGAGCCCCCGCACACGCCGCACGCGTCCTCCGCCAGCTCGGACCCCACCACCCAGTCGCAGCCCACCTTGTAGCACACACCTGCACACAGACATTGCTGCTACACTTCCTAACATCCACACTCAGTGATACTTTAGTTACAATTAAAATTAATTCTAGTTAATAATTTAAAGTTATTCAGAGATTTGTGATCGAATTATTTTCATGTACCATGTCATGTACGTCAGCATGAACACATCGTTGAAAAATTAAGGTTAGCAAATTATTAATAAACAAAATATTTTATTTGAGTCAAAATGATATACTATTGAGATATGTACTTAAGGAATATTTTTATATTCCTTAAGTACATATTTCAAAAAAGTCCAAAGATATAGTATTATATTTACCAGAAATACACATGTCCCTGGCGCCGAGGTTCTGCTTGCAGGGCGTGCCGTCCGCGACGAAGCCGCCCAGCATCTCCACGTCGTTGCGGCTGCGCGGGATACACTGCAGCTCGCACGGCTTGTCTAAACAACGTATATTATGTCTAACAAATAAATACTATTTGATACGCGATCTCAATGGTACGGAAGTTGACTTGACTAATGTCAATAGTACGGATGATGATTTGACTATTGATACCAATAGTATGGTAATTGATTTGATTGGGAATGGTAAAATACAAAGGATTATATTTAACTAACTGTTGGGGAGTTCATCTTGCCAGCTGCCAGCTATACTGTCTTTCGATTTATTCTAGCGGTCTTACAATTGAATTTAAGTGACATTATCTGATGTAACAGTTGAATGTGACAACTTTTACGAACACAAAGATACGAACCTTGATCGAAGTACGGCACCCAGTCGGAGATGGTCTCGTTGTTGTACGTGATGTTGTTGTACTTGGCGCACTGCACCTCGCGGAACGTCGGCTCGTTGATCGGGCACGCCTCCGTGTTGCACACCTTGTAGCTGCGGTTACAACACTAGCTTGTACTTAAGTTATTAACAAACGAACACAATACTAAAGAACATTGGTATATAAAGTTTGGTTTTAGCTTTAGATAGTACAGTTCAATTTTGAACTAAACTTCATTCTATGAGTTGGTATGTAACCTTCTTAAAAAAATGTTGCAGAGTAGAAGTGAATAATAGAGAACAAAAACTGGTAGAATATTAAAAAAAAAAGCGTTAAATTTTATTAGCTTTGTGTCAAATTTGGACTTGTTAGAAAGAGAGAAAGCTATAGGTTAAACAGAAGTAGGTTCGTTCTTATTCTTGACTCAGATAGAATAGTCTAGAAACCTTTAAATCGGTTGACTATCCTTTCAAGTAGTATTGTGCAAATTGTAACAATGTGTGTTACCGGCTTCTATCGCCGATGCAGTATTTGCCGTTGTTGAGCGGCTCGGGGCGGTTGCACTCGCGCGCCTGCGTACTGACGCCGGCGCCGCACGAGCGCGAGCACTCGCTCCACGCGCCCCATTCGCCCCAGCCGCCGTCGCGCGGCGCCGGCGACGCACTGCGCGCCACGCACGTCTGGTTCTGGCACCACTGCACAACATACAATATTTTTAATCTAGACATTATAAAAGGCGAAACTCCCCTGCTGAATACGGGACGTCACTCGATTCATTATATGCATACTTGGAATAAGGAACTTTTTGCGGAATTATTGTACAAAACTGTTCTACAAGAAATATATTATTGGTAGGAAATGTTCACATTTAAGGTGCTATAAAAGAACCAGAACCCTATGTTCCAACAAAGTCTATTTTACTTCCAAACGAGGGTTTTATTATTATTTATTTCGACTACACCAAGGAGATTCAACATTGCACACTTACCATGTTGGGTCCGCAGGTAGTGCCGGGCGCGGCGGGGCGCAGCATGGTCTTACAGGTGTTGTTGACGAGGCACCACAGATGCTCGCACAGCTCCGTCGGCTTGGCGCACACCACCGCCTCTGCGCCGAACTGCAGGTGGCACTGCGTCGCCGCGTCGAACGTTACTCCTGCACACCAGACATATGTAGAAACGTTCTGAACTATCGACTATTTGTTGCTCGTGACACTATCAGAATTAAAAAAGTAAGTTATAAGACGGTTGACATATGTGTGTGTCAACACACACTGTGCCAACCTTACGAAGCGACAATGACATGATGATGATAAAGCATATCTGAAAACATAATAAATACAATACGGTAATAATAACTCACCAGCTGGTACTTCAGGATAAACGTACTCTAGCTGTGAGGGCAAGTCGCTGAGGCACTCTCCTAAACCGGCGCTGAAAATAACAAACATTTTAAATTAACCACAGATTTAAATCAACTAAAAACTACAACGAATTATTATTATTAAGGATACGTACATTTTTCTACTCTATTCTGTTATAGAGACATTTCACTATACTACTTATAACAACGACTTAACAAGTGTAAATCGGTTTCGGTACCGACTAGTATGGAGCCCATCGGGGACTCTTCTTTACGCTGAGTGGGATTGGTACTACAACGTGTTCGCGACCCGTCGCTCACTCACTCACTGAAGGGCTGGAGACTAGTCGGTACCGACACCGAATTACACGTGAGTTAAGCCGTTTTTATAAGTAGTATAGTGAAATGTCTCACGAAAGTTTTGTTGAATAACTTAATGTTTAATAAAGTCAGAGAATCGTTGTGATTTTTAAAAATCCCGATAAATCGAAACAAAAAAGGTTTTTATAAAAAAAAAATGTACTGGCAGTTTCTAACGTTGTCACTCTTTATCAACGATCAAATAAATGACAATAGTCTATTCTTAAGAAAAACCTGATTTCTCGTCGCTGCCTAATTATATCTAGATAACATGATTATGTTTTAAATATGTAAATTAAACATATTTCGTTTATAAACTAATTAAGTAATTTAATGTACCTTATAAAATCACAATTTTATGGCTGTTATACTGCCGTTAGAAATAATAGCATTTGATTTATTATTTATTTTTATGGAATCAAAATATTTTAGTAATTCATGCTGCATACTAAATCTTTTTTCTTATTAATAAAACAAAGATAAAAGTTTAAATAAACGCAAGTAATCTATTTTGGACTATGAAAATCAAAATGGCGACCACAATGCTGATTAGCGTCATAAGGTTTATGTATTCCACGGACCGGTTATTCAACGAAACATATGTACATATTTAAATAATGTTATGAGTACATACGATGTAAGTAAAGATAAATTTGTTTGATCAAGTTGATAATTTCCTGCTTTGTCGTTTTAATTTTGTCTGTTCTATTTATAAAAGTTGTTTACATTAAAAAAAAGGAGTAACGGTTACTAATGTCATTGAAAAACAATTCTTGCAATTTCTTAAATCATCGATTGACTTTTGTTTAAGCTTTTTTCTATGCTTTAAACATTTAATTCTATAATCCAGCTTAGTCTTCTCGTGGCGTGTTACTTACTCAAGGAAATTGGTGACATCTCTCTTGCTGCACCGCGACCATGCCACTTGTATGGTGTCAGCCTCGAAAATGGGTGTCATGATGTGTAGCGTTGACCCCTCGCGGCGGTGGCAACCAATCTTCTCCGTGTCGTGGTACAGGCCGAAACTGTTTAAATAAAAAAAGTAATAAGAAATGCATAAAATCAGTATTTTACCTATATCCTGAAGAAATAGGAAAATATTTCTCAAAGAGTTTTAACTTATATTAAACTCCTGACTAAAAAGTTATAGCATACATAGTCGTACAACTGAAAATTTGCATGAAAATATTACGCAGGCGTTATAATAAATAGATTTTATATTTATAACACTAGTAACTGAGGGATCTGTATCCGTACTTATAGTCAAATATGTATGTATCTATAGATCGTGCGAAATATAACACCTTATATATGATATATCTCCGTGTTCGTCTACATATCTGGGTCACGGACGTGTTTTCTTATCTCTATATTCAAATTATGTTTCAGAAGTACACACAGAGATATCTTTGAAAAGGCCTCGTTATTTACTATGCAGCTGAGATTACAACAATGTATTTAAAAAAAATAAAGTTGCGTTGTGCCGATAGCACGGCGTCAACGCGCCGGAGTGCATCGTACTCGACGAATGATGCATTCATATTACCGACTGGCGAGGAAGAAGGTCAATGCCCGCATTGTACTGTCTGCACTTATGTAACTAATATTTATTTAGGCTCGCTGCGTGTCCACTGTGCTCTTATGTCCGGATACAGAACGTCACATAAACGCTAATGAATCCTAGTACTAACTTATTTCGATACGAATTAAAAGAAAAAATTTTAACGTCACATAGATATTACATAATAAAGTATCTCAATAATTTTATTTTAGATTAAAATTAATAATTGAATTTACATCGAAGTTATTTGATTAAAAACCAAAAACGATTGGGTTATGAGAATCGATTACATTAACAATTTATAATACTAACATAATAATTTACAATAAATTTTGATATGTAATAACAGCTAACGTTGAGAAAAACATTAGGATGTTTTGATATGCGCGGACGTGGCTGCGTCCTTGCGGTAATCTCAGCTCGCTGTATGACTCACGTCTTACAATCCGAGTGCTCGGCAACAGCTCACGAATAAAACTCAATACTGAATTATTGTACACATACTGTGTGCTAGAACATTTTGCTTGCGTAATACAGTTTACACTAAACTAAAATACGTTTTAACAAGTAATCAATAGTATTATAATCTAAATACAAGTCTAGAGATCTATTAGGGCGTAAAAGATCACAAAACGAGTGCAGCAATATAAATCAATTTGATAGAGGAATTGTATGACCAATCGACAATAAAATAAATGAATGATAATTTATAAAAAACTCTATTAAATTGTGGTTTAAACTGATAAGTCAGATACCAAGGGATTTTTCGTTCTTAAATGTTTGAATCGAATGCCATTTAATAGGATTAAAACATTAATTTTAGGTTATGTGAGTTTAGGTCTTTAATCAAGATTTGTAGACGATATATGCGTAAAGTCTATTTTTAAGATATCATTCAGTCGTTATATAAGTATAAACAATAACAATCCGCCCACTAAAATCATGATTGTAAGGATTAAACGATGGTGTTGCAATGTTTTAATAACCCATTTTACGAGAGGCCGCATCGTAATTGTGCTTTGCGCCGTACGCGCCTTTTGTACCGGACAATGAGCAGGGTTGCCAACATTATTGAATTTACGGACGATTAATGTTTCTATAATTTATGTTATCTGTTATAATAAATGTCAATTATTTAGCAATAGAAATAACAATGTGGTTGTATATTTATGTAACTAAAAACTAATTAAAATTGAATTGAAATGTTGTGGAATAGTGACAAGAAAAGATGAAAGATGGCGGTATTGTAATATTGTAGTCGGGACAGTAGGAGCTCACGATTTGAAGCGATAGTGGAATACGTAAATGTTTATAATGCAGTGAATTAAATATGTTTTAAACTTCAAATACTGATTGATTTAATTTAATATGTTAACATAAATAGGAAATTGATTTAGTATTGAATTAAGGAATAGTTAAATTTTACATTTAGTTTTTATGATATAGTGGCCTTAAGTGTTGGCAGCCTCTAATGGTATTGTAACGAATTTGATTGCATCATTAGACATGTCTCACAATCACTAATACGCTTGCGATAACTTTATAAACCGGTTATGTTACTTGTGTTCATTGTTAGGTAATTGATATTTCAGTTAATTTGATATCGATTGAATCGAATACCTTCCAATCGAATCCAATGAGCACAATAATTATTGTAATCGTAATTAGTACATTTTATGATTGATACAATGTTGTCCAAGAACGAAGCTCAGTTTCCTATACAGTTTAATACCTTGCTAGATTGCATTAAAATGTAACACTTTGTAAATTATATAGATGATAAATTTACATTTTGCGTGCAAAATTTTCCTTTAATATTTTTTAAAAATCATCATCATCAGCTCATTATACGTCCCCACCAAGGGGCCCAGAGCCTACCCTAATATTAGGGGTGACTAGGCCATAGTCAACCGCGCTGGCTCGTCAATAGCCTAGTGGTTAAAGGTACCGATTTCTAACCACGTGGTAGAGAATTCG
>JAODUI010000013.1:3850759-3865773 GCA_027563995.1 Papilio gigon
GTGTTGTGGATACTTGGGCGTCGACGACCAGCTGGGTGATCTCGCCGCTTCTCTACCTTTATAGCAATATTAAACCTCAACTTCTTGAATGTTATTAGAGTCATAATTAAATAAAGTATGTCGTAATATTACGTAATTGATTAATCTATCTATAAATGTAAAAATGAATTGCTGTTCGTTAGTCTCGCTAAAACTCTAGAACGGCTGAACGGATTTAACTTATCTTGGTCTTGGAATGTTCGTGGAGGTCTAGGAAAGGTTTATAAGGTGAGATAAATTATATAAACTCCCGTGAAAGCCTTAAAATAGCTTTATTCCATTTCCCATACAAAAGTTTTTTTCCGAGTAGGAAATGTTTTTTTTTGTATTTCCTAATAAATTCAAAAATTCTGTTTATTTATTGCCTTTAAGGCGAAACAGACTTCGCGGGGTCAGCTAGTTTTATATAAAAGTAATTTTCAATGACGTATTCATTGACAATTTTTAATATTCATTGGGGATACGAAGGTCGAGTTTAAACACGATACAAAGAGATAGTGTATGAGTAATATCGATAAGGTATTCTTTATATGAGTGTTCAAATTTGTTTCGACTTTGCTAATTTGTCATTAAATGAATCAACATGAAAAGAAACGCCGACAACGCATTCATAGTTTATAATAAAAATACTGCAAGCCAGCTCCGCACGGCCCTCTGTTTCTGCGCCTTCAGCCTATTGTATTAATTAGCTAATTAGTAACTACATTCTGTTTTGTTTCCTTTTGTGACTACAATTTTTTTTTATTATAATAATGTGAATTTCCTCCTACCAGCTGGACCGACGACATAGTGCGTACGGTAGGATGTGGATAGCGGAGGACCGCATACTGTGGAAGGCATTGGGAAAGGCCTATGTCCAACAGTGGGCAGACAAGAGCTGATGATGATAATGAATGTCAATGTTAACAGGTCACTTAATACTCAACTTTTTTGTTTGCTTCTCCTTTCACGGCTTTAATCTATTTCTGTTACTGCCGCAGTCAATTTTTTTTTAATAGGCTTATAAAATATTAGTAGATTAGTATTAACTTACTAAACGTAAACGCTGGTTTCGAACTGACGACCGCTAGATGAGTATTCCTTATCCTTCACTAATTTGCTAATATACATTAAGGGATGCCTTAAAAACGATTAAGGAACTCTGAGTGTGGCAGTTAACTTGTTTTTGCATTCAATTTAGGAAGGCTACTCACAAAAGAGAAAACTTTAAGCGTGTCACTTTACATAGGGAGCGCGGAGGCGGGGAAATGTTGGTTGTTAGGTTAGTACTAGTTAACACAAAAGTGTTGAGCCTTACCTAAGGTCCAGCCTCAGTTGTCGGCCGTCGACGGTGAGGTTGTAGTGCAGCGAATGCGGCTGCAAATGCTCCTTCTGGTGCAGGTCTCGGCGGGCGCGCGCGTGTCCGTGCGCGTGCGCATGTTCTACCGCGTGGGACACTAGCTCCCCCTCGCGCGTCACCTTCACGGGCACCGTCACTTGCACCTGCGACGTGTCCAGGTGCTTGTACGAGTATATACCTGAACAAAAATAAACAGACCTCACTACAAAGATAGAATGAACTTTTTCAGTTTTCGTCCCACCTAACTTCTTGCAGTGTGGTGACTTTTCTTTTGTGCTTTACCTCACTATTGTAACTCCGTGTCTCAATCGTGTACTATTCACAACATCACCAAGTTAGAGTGTATGTCGTATGGCTTGTGAATTATTTAAATTAAAATGTATGTTTGAAAATTAAAATATGTTATAAGAACGAACATTGTAAAAGCGGGGCGTGCAAAAGACAAGAGACTATCGATAAACAATGTGTTTTTTTAAATTCCGTTTTCTTCTTTTTTATTATATGGCTTGCTTTGATAAAATATAAAAACTCCTTTTTAAGTATAGAAACTGCTTCAAGAAACAGTGACATGATAACCTAGTTAAACATGAATGAAGATTAGTCACTACAAATGTGGTTAATAACTAGTGATTTATGTAATGTTTTTGACCTTCTACATTGTCTGTGGTTCTCAGCGCTAGGCGGACGTGATACGGCCGAAATAACTGGCAATATATTAATTTATTGTAATATTTAAGTGACAGAGTAATAATAAATGTTCAAGGTCAATTTGCTTATTTACACTTTTAATTTATTAAGCGGAGTGTAATTAATTAAAATAACTAATTGTTTCTTATTATGAAAGAAAACCGGTGTAGGGACGATTTGGGTCGTCCCTGCACCACATAAGTTCGTCAAATTTTGTCGCTTTCTCTTTATATTACCGTAGTTGATCAGTTTTTTGCTGTGTCTTATGTGACAATAAATGTTTATTCTAGTATATAAATAAATAATTAAGGTATATAAATAAATAATACGATACGTGTTCAGAATAATCTTATGTTACGACTTTATTTTAAGGTTGTAGTTTTACGTTAATTTTGTGTAATAAAATAAAATAATATAAAGCCTATTTTTTTTTCTTATTTATTATGTAGCATTCCAGCAATTATTATTTACATTTGGACAATATTTTATGTAGAAACAAACCCCACACTCATACCAGTATTTAGGCTATATCATGTCTATTAGGTGGGCTAGAAAACTATTGAAATGAGGCCACGGTTGGGGACCAGGAGTGTGGAGCGTCTTCCCTCCAGGTGAAGTCATTAGATGCGAAAGGAGACCCGCATACTGTGGAAGGCATTCGGAAAGGCCTATGTCCAGCAGTGGACAGAAAAGGGCTGATGATGATGATGATGATGATGATGATCAAACTATTAAATTTAGGACGTGAGTAAATTGGATAAAAGAATTATGCAAGTATTATGTGAAGGTGAAGCAGGAACGGTTATTAGCTGATAAAACAGTTTCCAATTACCGATCACCTGACTTGCCTTTCCACGAAAAACGGAAATTTAGCCTCGTTTAATTCACGCAGTAAATGATGACTGAATAGTTTCTGTGCCGCTTGGCGCGTGTTTATACAGGTAATGTCAGGCCATGTAATATGACGCCTTTATGCATCCGTCAACAGTACCGAGAGAGCTATGCAAACAAACAGATAAGTGTGTAACTTTGTAGTGTGTGTGTGTGTGTAACTGTGTGTGTAATCTCTCGTACGATCTCTAAAATGTTTTTTTAAAACTATTAAAACTTTCGTAAGACATTTCACTAAACTATTAATAAAACGGCTTAACTCAGTACAACCCAATAGATCACTTACCCTGATGAAGGACCCGATGGTTCCGAAACTAGTTGGTACTTACACCGATCTATACGCGAGTTGAGCCGTTTACATTAGTAGTTTGTTTTTTTTATTAGGGGGCGCTATGCACTCTTGTTCTCCCTAACATGTTGTGGGTCAAGGTCCTCGGGTGCGTGGACACTTATATGTCTCAGACGTAGATAAAATAACAATCGATTAGTCATATTAATAGAATCGGTGATTTTTTTTTCTATATTGTGGATTCTTTCGTTGTTAAAATTATAATTTTCTAGTTTTTGAACGATTTGTTTGCTTTACAGTTTAACTTATTATGTATTTTTTAGATTGTCATTTTTTTGATTGCATCGTAGTTTTGTAGTTTCGTAGTTTTGTGTGTATGTCATTTTACACAATGTTTATGCACAGATATTGTACGCAATATGTGTTTATATGTAATTGTAGTTACGTATTGCCATTTTTAAGTTGATTTATGATTAAACCATGAAACTATAATATTTTTTTTTTTATTTGTTTTTCTTCTTTTATGTAGAAATGTGCTCCATCGTTTTTCAATGGTTTCGCCAACGTCAAGGTTGAAGATTATGAAAAGTGAATACGAGGTTATTAAAAAATTAAAGTAGCAAATGGCAATCTGGTAGACTGGGTACGGTCACAGACTTTTGGTATGTTTAAACTAATGGCCGGTACTATAATTAAAATTTATAAAAAAAAAATACTAAATTGGTGAGCTCAATAAATGAATAAATTAATGTGTCAAAATGTATAGGAATTATGAATGCGTGGAAAATCGGAATTTTTAGTTAATTTAATGTATTTTTATATATCTATTAACAATGCGTCTAATTGGTCCCTTTGTCTATGGATGTTTACGTTACATTTTCTTTCCCAGATACGGTTTTTATCATAAAATATTGTGGTAGAGACAAGAAAAAAACTTTTTTTTTTATCAGCTACTGGTCATTTCTCAAAGTATATTGATAGATTAGATTTGTCAATTGGTATTTTGATGTTTTAATCTTCAAGTGTTTATATTTTGACGTTGGCGAAATTATCGAAAATGACGGGACTCACTATTAATTATTATTTATTTTATTACGATATTTTTTGTAACTGTCATAAGGACTTCACCACATAATGTACACACATTAGTTATATATTGTAACGTATATAAACAGCATACTCAATTATTTTTTTTTACCTACTGTTGATCGTAGTAATTAATTCTAATCAAATTATGTATTTAAATTTGAAAGATTTACACAGTTGATTTATTTATAACATATAAAATTTGACTTTAATGGTTTATATTAACATATTTTATACATAATATTAAAAAATCATTTCTATGTTAAAACTTCATTATGGACGAAGGTATTTTGGATAACATAAGCGATGTACGAAGTTAATATGAATTGAAACGGACTCGGTAATTACGTCTTAAAATAGAATTATAATAAATTACAAAATTGAAAAAGGAAATAATCGATTCATTAATCATTTAAATAATATGGTTATCAATGTCACCACGGCATTAACACGTCAACCGGAATAAATTAATGAGATGCCGCGACGTTCGGGTGTGAACATACTGAGCGGGGTTCAGTGCCGCGCCCTCTGCCCTCCAGATGGCGCTACATGTGACTACCGTGGGTTTACACTGACGAAACGTCCGTACGAGTACTTTCTTAGTACATTTAACAATGTAAAGATGACGCAATCTTTATGAAATATTAACAATTTAATTTTGAATAAATTAGCACATCTGACGTAAAATGCGGGATCATCACAAAGTGAGATTAGATTTTTTTCCCATTGATAATAATCGAATGGTAGTTAATTAGTAATGACATATAAACTGAACTTGTATAAAAGGTCTTTTATATACTGTGCTCGTAGTGGTCGGAGAGGTCGCTTCAAGATGAGCACGACATTCAGCAATGAAGAAGATATATAATGTGGAAGGCATTCGGAAAGGCTTACGTCCAGCAGTGGGCAGACAGTGGCTGTTGATATATAATTAAATAGATAACTTTAGTATACGCCACGAGTTTAATAGCTTTATCCTTCTCTCAAACGTAAATAAATAAGTAGAGTTCGTATTGGTTGTTAATTACCTCGGTTCGCCGACACCGCTCCTAAAAATCACTGACGTCATCGCATTGCTGGGATCCCTTGGAGAGTTGTGTTGGCTGAATTGAATCAATGCCTTGTCCATTTCCTTCTTATACGAGAAGGGCCAAAATGGCGGCAAATCACAAGAAAAAAGCGTAAAATACGCCACCATACGGAACTAGTAATTTCGTAGATTTGAAAAAGTTTGACAATGTAATAAATGAGTCCTCTCCGCCCTGGATATAGTATAAAAACATACAAAGGGATTATTCTATGTATCATAGAGCTAACATTGTCGTCACATTGTTAGATTTACTACGAGGTATACATCGCGTTAGTCATATACGTTTTACGCATAATTTCCTTCACTTCCGTTTGAATAAAGATTGTCATTTGACGTTTATAGACGTTTAGTTAAATACTTAAAAATTTTAGCTCTTACTTCAATCCAACTTAAACGTGTGTTGATTACCGGTTAATGTAACCTCGGGCCCTTACCACAGATACCAACAGTAAGATCAACAAAGACACAAATTGTCACGGCCGGTCTATGTATAAGTTTATCGTAATTATTAAGAAATGTTTGAAAAATTTTTTTTATTAAAATGTTAGTAGATTTTTTTCTTGTAACCATTCCTTATTAACTTATGATAGGATATGGTTCAAGAGAGTAGTCTAATTGCGGGATTCGTACCCAGGACCACTAGATAAATAGCCCGTACCATTAACCATTAGGCTATTGGCGATTCAAATTGACTACTCACATTATATTATATGAGGTACATTAATGTAATTTCTTTGATAAACAAATTTTATCAATGCTCTTACAGATGGATGGACATTTTTTTTTTTCTGAAGGGAAATAATGTTGAATGTATTTTTTTATAATCTATGTTTACTGTTCCATGAGTGTATGTGAGATGATAATTATAATAATAAAATTACGACTTATTAAATGTGAAAAATGTATTGCATAGAAATGAACACAAAAGACACAGAAAGTGACGACTCAAAATTAAAAAACAAAATTTTTTTTTTTCTTGACGGCCATCTCTTTTGGCGCGCCATATAGAAACTCCTTGGACAAACTATTTATTAAATCTAGATGACTAAACTCCGAGTATTGTAACAATAATAAATAAGTCAGATCGTATCAATTTTTTTATCATTTTCACTTATTTTTAACTTTATCTATGTGATATTATTTTAATTAATGTCTCATAGTAACAAGTGTTTGAATTATCTTTAAATTGCTTATCAGTGATCGCTTCAGCTGTTTCCTAGTAAATATAATGGCGAGTCAGCGAAACATCGTGCTACTTTCACACGAGGACAGTTTAATGAAACAGAGCAGTAGAATACAGTACTATTAAACACACAACGTGATAGTACGTATGTGCCTAACATTTTATATGAGTCTTTGAATTCAGAGGACGTGACAGATAGGAAGGTTTTTTTTTTAGAACATATTAGAGACAGTTTTTTTTACTAATATATCTTGTGACCATTCCTCGTAAGCTTGAAAAAGCTTGTGTTAAGATATGGTTCACGACAATAGTCGAATGGCGGGATTCGAACTCTCGACCACATGATCGGAAATACGTATTCTTAACCATTAGGCTAATAGCGCTTGAAACTTGGCTATTGACATTATTTTATTATAATTGTCATTATCAGCCTAAGATAGTCCACTGCTAAACGTAGGTCTTCTCTATCGATTGCCACGATGATTATAGTTACAATTTATTCTTTTCTTCCCCCTTCCGATTCCGATATAAGTACCATCACGTCACTGATTCAATGGCGGTGTTGGACTGTTAACTGCTCTGGCGTAGTGTGTCACCGTGTTTATTTAGCAGAGTGAGTGACACTGGACACCGGGCGGCGGGCGCTGAGCGGACTCTCCTCGGTGGCTACGGCCACACGGGTTTCTCTCGCACTTTGTACTTTTCTCATGCCTTATTAGTCTCAAAACACATACATAATTTATTGAAGTGGAAGCGAATGAAGCGATACACATCGGACCGGTTCCTAAGTGCTCCGCGCTCATATCATAAACGGACACGCCCGATACTTATAAGGGATGCGGTCGCTTTAATGTCCTAACGCGCGAACTCTCGCGACCACCTCATAGCCAACAAGTGTCTGCAAGCAAATACTTTACCTGATGTCAACTTTAGTGTTGCATTTTACAAAATATTAATTTTAAGATTAGAGTGAAGCTGAGTAAGCTCGTATCATATTTAGACTATATCACCACTTAACATTAAGCGGGACAGCGGTCAAGCACTACCTTATTCATCGTAAAAAAAAAGCAAAACACCGTTTAATAACATGAGTTTAAACACACACTTTTTTTTTAATTCTTAGAAGTTATTAAAAGAATAAAAGACGTAGCATCTTACGGCCACAAAATAATATTTGAATGGTGACATCAATCCGAAAATGAGGTCTAATTAAATCGTATGAAAAAAGTACGAAATTTCGATCTAATACAATACAATGTTGTTTAATAGCATATGTTATTTTTGAATATATATAATTAACATTAAAAATGATAATAAAAAAACAACGGTCGACTATATTGATTTAAACGGTTAGACGAAGTATTTCGCGGCATAGCGTGGGCGGTTTGGAGATTTACTTGAATGTCGTACAGGGGCTCGGCGGTGATTATTCTCCATTACGCGGAGCGCCCTCTAACGAGCTCCGAGAACATCAGACCTAGCGTGTGGGAGGACGTTTATCCGTACGACCACTTAAACCACAATCAGATTTCAAAATAAATAAAAAAAAAACGAAATTAGTGTTATATTTTTCTATAATTACACAAGTACGAAGGCGGGTTAGGTATATAAATGACGGTATTATCTCGGAGGTAAATGACCACGTGTGAATAGAAGTTTTTTTTTTTTAATTGAACAATCAAGAGCGGACAGTGATACTCATGGGTATTTAATACAATCACAGATTATAAAATACTATATTAGGATTAGAACTAAATGAATTAACAACTATAGTAGCCCATTACAACCACTGTCAACTGTCAGTTATACAGTTCTCAGTTATGCCTACACAGGACGTTTCGTCTAGGCCGTCCGACTGTCAAAACTAATGTGTAGGTTATAAAACATTAAGGCTTGCAATATTATTTATTAGGATTAAATTCTAGTCTTTATAGAAAACAATGCATTGTATAAAGTTATAGATTCCATTTTCACTAAGCGGTTGGTCTCGCGATTTTAGCCTTAAGGACTCTTCTAGTATTACGTAAACAATATAGGGGGCGGGGGAGTCTTTGCTTTGTTTATTTTTAAACGAATTATAAGCGCTGCCCATAAAGGATTACAAAAAATCATATAGGTGAGGGCGGGGAGTAGTGAATAATTGTTATAAATCTGATAACGTAATAGTAAGGGAAACCTGTGGCCTATTTTCACAGACACGATTGCCCTATACAGTCGCGTTGGACTGCAATATAATAGTCTGGTGGAAACAAACAATAAGCTCGTGTCTACATTTTTTCTTCACACCTAAGCACCTTGTATGTCTACCAGGTGTTGAAACGTTTTTCTATTGCCAATAAAAAGTGCGAACGACCTTGAGTACAGATAACGTTGCGTATAAACTGACTTCTTTTTTTTTTCAAGCGTGTTATAATGCAGATAACAAAGAGTTTCTAACTTAAATTAACTCTACAGTATGTTTTTTTTTTTATAAAAAAATATGCGGAAAATATAATTTATAATTGAGAGACCAGCCAGGATTAATCTTTGGTCGGTGGTCTTTGGTTTGCACTTTATCAGAGATCGTTAGACAAAGACCAAACCATTTATAATCATTTTTTTTGTTTAAAAAACCGCTTCATATAACTATACGCCATTTCATTAAAAAATGGTACAAAGTTTCAGCTTTACATCCGTGCAGCGCCCCCTATCGTTCGGATAGTAAACCGAAAAAATCCTTAGAAATCTTGTCTATGTTAATACAAATACTTCCTAGCAAATTTTAGATTTTTCATTGTCTATACAATCACATAACTTTTATTAATCCAATTGTTTACGTCATTTAATTAAAAAAAAAACATTTCAATATACAAAGGTTAAATTGTTTAACATCAATAAACCAATCTTATCCAATTCGTCATTTCTTTCTGAAAAACGAAATGCACTAATTGAATTTGCAGACAGTTTATCTAAGGAGGTTAAAAGTAATTTTATTAACACATACAAACTTTAATATAAATAAATGGCTTGCATGTGAAAAGTCTACATAAAGTTTACATCGGGCGGGATAGCGGTCAAGCACTAGCTTATTCTATGTAAAAAAAAAAAAAAAAAGTCAATTTTGTCATACTACATTGGAGAATATCAGCAGATTTTTGTTAATCTACTAATATTTCTTTTACCGCTCCAACTAAACCTTAGGTATTTGGTCCACGACAAAACTCGAATGGCGGGATTGGAACTCTTAAACACGTGATCGGAAATCCGTGCCCTTGACCATGAGGCTATTGGCGCTGATGATGATAAACACGGTACAAGATGACAAATTAACAATGATCACCACATAAATGTTTGCTTTTTTATACATTACTATCTGCAATCAGTCTCTCGAACTATTATCAGATGGGTGGCGACGTAAATGTTTATAATGGTAAAGTAAGAAAAAATATGAACTATTTATAATCGTATTCAATGGAAACAGGAAATTATATATACACATGTCAGTGGCCGACTATCATTCCTTGTCTATGGATTTATTTTGGAACTTAACAGTTTATAAATTGATGTAACAAACATACCTGTAATTTAGAGCCTTAAAAAGGTCTTACAATTTAAAGTGCAAAATACACTCTTGTACAAAAAAGTTTAGTACATCGTAGACTATTCATTAATCGGCTTGCTACTTTTTTTTCGGTGTAGAGAGAGATAGTGAAACGGTAGAGTACCGCATTTCCTTACCGCACAGGTTGCAAGGAGTTACATGTGCGATAAAGTGGTTACATCATGTTTAATTGTATCCGAGCACAGTCGGCAAACATCGACTTACAGTACGGTATCAAGTATGTATGATAGACCACGCTAAGTACATTAACAACCGCTTTTACCGTATTTTGATATACTTAAATACCAATTTATTGCCTTTTTTATTTAGGCTTAACTGGCCATGTTATATGAAAGCTAACAAACACCTGTTTCATCTTAAGTTTTTAAATACATTGAAACAAAAGTAGTTCAGAAACAAAAACGAAACTCTAAAAAACATTACACAATCAAACGCTATTTATAAAAACGGCTTAACTGACGTGCAAATCGGTTTCGGTACCGACTAGTTTCGTACCCATAGAGGTCGCTTCTTCAGGATGAGTGGGATTGGTACTACAGCGCGTTCGCGTCCCGTCGCTCACTGCTCCCGCCCCCGTTGGGCTTGAAACTATTCGGTACCGCCACCGACTTCTACGTCAGTTAAGCCGTTTTTACAAGGAGTGTAGTGAAATGTCTCACGGAAGTTGTAATTGTTTAATCAACAAGCTATTCTATTCTATACTTAGGAACTTTATGACAAATTAACTCTCGAATACAAAAGTGTTATTAAATAGATTTGAATTCAAAACCCTATAGTAATTTTAGTAGTGGTCAAATCTGTAAACTAGCGCTGGTACGGGCCAGGCCGTCCCTGCATCAGATGGACTGGCTTTTAGCCACACATTTATTTTGTTTTTCCTTGTTGTTTCTTTTTTTATTATATCACATTTTGTTAACTCACGTGTCGCAATAAATCTGTTTTTTTTTTTCATTCCTTCTTTGAATAAGTCTAGGCAATTTAGTGTCAAAAATAACACAATCATCATCATTTGTCTACCCACTGCTGGATATAGGCTTTAATATTTTTAATTTAATTTTAAAAACAAAAATAAAAAAAATAGTGGAATATTTTATGCAAACAAATCACGTTGGTTTACGTTATACACTCAATATATGGGATAATCTCTGATACGAGATATAGCGTCACGGTGAATATTTGATTTGGGGTATTACAGTATAAATCTAAAAGCTATATCGTACGACAGATGACGTGTTGCGTCATACGTCACGCTCCGCCGGCACCTCGCGCAGATAAGATAGGCAGAGCTAATATTGACTCGAGATAAACCGGATCGTTACACTTTACACTTTCGGTGATAAAACATCGAGTAAGAGGACGTACAATTACGATAAAAGTGACAAACGTCGGGTTGTATTTGATTTACACTTTAAATTGACCCATTGATATAGTTTGTTGTACATCATTCTACGAGAACATTTCACACTAGATTTAATAGAGGCCGTTCGAGTATTACGTAAGCACGGGGGCGGGGGAGTATTTGCTTTGCTTATTTTTGATAGATGGGGGGTTGTAATGGTGATTACGTCTGCAGTAATTTACTTTTTTTTACACATATTGGCAACCTCTATATATATACTTGAAAACTACGAAAACAAATTATAATCGCTGTTCATGAATCATTGAGAAAATATAAAGAAATATTATTAGGAAAAATCGTATACCAATGTTTACGTCATTGTCAGAGCTTTGTTTACTTTTGCGGACAAAGGGAAGATGGGGTGAATAAATATGCTTACGTAATATTTGACATCCCCATATTAATTTCATTTTATATTTGTTATTAAACTTTTTAAGTCTCTGTCACCATTATAAAATGTATAAATTATGTAAATTAACATTTATATATCAATATTAGCTTTATACGGTCAGTGATATATAAAGCGGAAGTTCAATTATTATCTTCAAAACTGAGAGCATGAGCCCAAGTACGCTATCAGATCCACTTCTGCGTTTTACGATTATGGACGTAGCGACTCTGCTTAGGTTATGTGTGTGTTTGCTTTCATCTCTGCACTCTATATTTTTAACTTATCATTCAACTTTTATATAAGACGTAATGTTTTAAAGATTTTAAGAGACCGCAATATTCAACCAAATACACACTGTGGCTATAGCGTTGTAGTTGTTTAAATTATTAAGTTAAAGTAATTAAAAAATAAATAAACTACGACTATCGACCATTGTTAACTATAAGTAACTATGTTTTATTTTTGTTTTTATTAAAATAGCATATTTTTGTTCATTTTCTAATATTTCTCGTAACATTCAAACTAAGCTCTAGACGATTATCGAAAGTTGGTCTCGAACTCCCGACCACGTGATCGGAAATCCGTTCCCTTAACGATCAGCCTATACTTCACTTCATTTAAAATGTAATATCAATATTGCTACGAGAAAAAAAAACATAGAAATAATACTAAATAAAGGACATAGATTTAAGTCTAAATAAATCATCAAAAAAAAATGATTTAGTTTGAATAAAAAAAAAGTATTTAAACGCAAAGGTTTTATGTTATGCAGTCTAAAATTACATAAGGAATTGAACATAAATAAAAAAAAAATTGGTACCTTTAGAACAAGTAATGTTAGTAAAGAAACCAATGTTGTACTGAAATTAATTTCATGTGTGTAATAAATAAATAAAACAGTGTAATTCTAGATTACACTGTGATTGATTTATTGTATCTATAATGGGTACAGACATGCATACCATTGAGAATAAAACGTATAGAGTGAGCCGAGACCCTGTCATCCTAAATCTACTAGCGTCGCCACTAAAATTATCCTTCAAAGTCAATTCTGTAGCGGCACACAACTCGGATCCAATTATCGTCCACTCAAAACTCCTGACATACCAAAACAACACGCAGCGGTCGCTTTTCTAAAGTTTTAAACCATCTGTCGCCTCCGATCGTTCGCGCTCCGACTGATTTCGTTTTCTTTAAATTTACATATAGTCGGGTGAATTAATAATGTAAAAAAAATCACTAGAAATATACTTAATATATATTTTATAAGTTTAAAGAATATTTGGGAATGAAAATAATAAGGTTAGTAAAAAAATAAATAAACAGATGTTAAAAAAAAATCACGTTAATTGAAACATCAGCACGAATTAGTTTTACTATATGTATGTCTTAATAATTTTGTGAAAATACCTAAAAACTTTTATATTAATACATTTAAAATTTTATTGTATCATTTGAGACATATTTCCGTTGTTTTCTTTTTAATAATTATTAACTTTAAAGCGTAATTAGGTTAAATTATTGTTATAATAATATTATCATGATTGCCACTCCTAATAATAGGGACCCGAGCACCTTAGTGGGGATGTACCTGATAATGATGATGATTGTAATAAATAGAATGCTCACCCGTATGTATTCGCCTGATGCTATCTTGGACGTCATCTTCCAAATCGTGTACTCTGGGCGTGTGTACGTACATGGCCGTACACCGGCCCACGAGCATCAGGAAGAGGAGCAGTTTGAATATCGAATAACGTACATCCATCTTCCTTAGCACTCGGTACTCCGTTGTAAACATCCTTCACTAGATGGCGTTTACACTATGACTCAAACATGCTAGTGACTTACACTATGTAACTTTATGTTTATAATTCGAAATCGATAGAGAGAATATTATTCTTCCTCTGCCTTGTTGCAATCTCATCGTAATCGACCTGGTGACAAAGAGAAACATTTATTAGTATTTAGAAAGCATTAAAGTCATTTATTAGTTAGTGTGACCACATATGAAAAGTACGGACGTAGGTAAGTCGTATGCGGAAGGAGGATCACATACTGTGGAAGGCATTAGAGAAGGCCTATGTCCAGCAATGCTTAGACAGGGGCTGATGATGATGATATGATAAGGATAAGAATCATGTTTAATTCTCCTCTTTGCATATTAGCCTAACAACTTCTGTAACTTCACTTTCTAACAATTATTAGATACCTCTATTTTATTTTACACTAATGAAATTCAAAAGTTTAAATGGATAGATGTTTGGTATAACATAATTCCAAAACCACAGGAATAGCAAATAGGTTATTAAATTTTGCGACCAGGAAGTCGCTTTCAAAAGATAGTGTACTGTACAAATAATTAAAAATGTTATGAAATGATTTCTCTTTACCTTTAATTTGAATCGACAATAATAACCACTTGAACACATTACTTGATAATTTAAAACTATTTATTCATAAAAAAAAAACACAATTAATTAATAATTATTTTACAATACTGCAAAGAGATTAACACTGTTCATTGACTTTCACGTTGTAAACACAAGTATTATTAAAAAATAACGCTCTAAATAAAATTGTCAGATAAAACAGTTTCGTTAATTTTTTCGCAACGCCCAGCCGGCTGTGCTCCGAGGTTGCTATCACCTAAGTGATAATACATCTGTTATATAATTTCAGTTTTAAACTTGATAATTTTATCTCCCGCCCACCGCGGTTTGCGTCAATTACGAACACATTAAGATTATCGTTACACGAGTTGTCTCTAGCGAAATCAATCTCAACAAAATGGATAATCCAAATGAAACACGCCCGTTGATGTTACTGACAGTTAATTCTATTTCTATTTTTAGTTCGTATCCTCACCACCGCCACCGATCATTACGGTCAGCGCCAAAATGGCGGAAATCAAATAGGTATAAAGTATCACAGCTTATAATAGTGTTTCAAACAATTGGTTACGTAACTTTATTTCCCAGAAAAGTTTTTAATTAATTTATTTGATTTACATAAATAC
>JAODUI010000013.1:3873224-3889316 GCA_027563995.1 Papilio gigon
CACCGACACAGCAATACCCAGCACATCACAACACGTCATCATTCGCATCGCAACTGCTCAGACCCAGCCCTCACAAGGCATAGGTACACAAACATAGGTAGAGTCCAGGGAGTTCACATTGTAAGTCCGTGTTATGACACTGTGTTTGTTTCGAATGACAACTTGTGAATTCTTAGAATATCGATTTAAGATCGCATACCAATGACTTTGATACTTATTCTAAATTCTCACGAGGGTACCAGCGATACAGAGCAGTAAATAATGCAGTACTGCTATTCAAAACCACGTTTCTAACAAACTTGACACCGAGGGGATGACATGACAATGTCAAAATGTGTCAATTCTACCTTGACATATACCTATCAGACTGACGTCATATCTTGTGTGTAATTCTTTGTGCTATTTTTTAAGTTCTAAACTACCGCTTGACCACGATCCCATCCGATGCCAAGTGATCATGTGGTCGAAATATGGTACGAATATGAACCATATTTACAGACAGAACTAAATGCTTTAACAGCTCATCTCTTACCGGGCCAAATATGTATCAGTCTTTGTCTGCCCACTGGAGAACATAAGCCTTCTCAAATGTATTCCATAGTCATCATCATCAACTAGCCCTTTTCCCTACGTAGGCACAGTATGAACTACTCTTCCATATGTCTCTGGCAGCTCATATCTGAAGTCGCACAATGCCTTCTGTAGTGTGCGGTCAAATAAGTATGTTGGGCAGGTCTGTTGTGTCTTCGTGTGAAGTTGCCGCGTGTGAGCGTCGTACGTGTAGGATGGGGTTTATCAGGTCTGTAACGAGCACACTACACCCATGTTATGTCCCATTGTATTCCGCATTTGTCGATCGAGATCCACTTTATTCGGTTTACAATGAGATTTGCATATGATACGACTTCGATTCGACTTTTAACAATAGACACATAGAAAGTGGTACTCATAAGGTATTTAGGTAAAGAGAGAAATAAATTTGGAGTAAGTCAATTTGATGAATTCGCTGCGCACGTTTTTTTTTATATCGTACACAAGTTAATGTTTACGTAATCTAGGTTTAATTACTTGTGTGGTAATATTAACATCAGCGTTTAACTGTTAATTTAATACCGTACGTTATTTTATTGATACAAATATATCCTTTCATCTTGACTTTAATAAAACTCTTATATCTTTATATTCTAAGTATTTACAAAGTAGAAAACTTGTAATAAATAAAGTTTTACTAACTTAATGCTATCGCCCGCATATCCGGTGCAGCGAAAATGCAGGAGTATTGCAGAAAATATATGGTTACGGTTGTCTTTTGACTTTGATTATGAAAAGCAGATGTCCTGTATATGTGACGCTCTTGGATTCCTCACGAGTATAGTGATAAGACCTCTTGCTGATGGTCACGTTGTGTTATTATAATTATAATCCAGTATAGTGACTACATAGTTTGACCTACTATATATATACTAGCATAGTTTGACCTCTAATCTAACGTACCAGTACAAACGGTAGATAACACGAAGGCATAGAAATGAATTTATTTTGACTTAATCAAATAACTAAGAAAATTGTAACCAATCAGAAGTTACAAATACATCTAGGGAAATAATAGTAGAATGTAAAGTCTAGAATTTTCTTTAATCAATTAAATAAGGTTTTTTGTTCTCAACAAGTCGTCTTATTAATAACACATCAAATTTTTTAACCGACTTCAAAAAGGAGCCGGTTATCAATTCGTCTGTATTTTTTTTGTGTGTTACCACAGAATGTCATGTTGTTTACATGTGGATCCCATTTTCCGAAAAAAAAAACCACAATACATTAAGAGTCAAAAGGTCTACGATGTTTTTAAGTAAATTAAATAAAGGTAATATCTTTTTAACACATGCAGTCGCATACAATTCAATGACTCATCAAAACTTAAGCAGTCTCAACACGCGAAAACATTTACGATACCAACGGATATGTATGCATTTATAACGCATAATTTGTATTGAATAAGTGTGGACTGTGTGAGAGATATGCCTAAAGGTGTGAGTTCAGATATGAGCTGACAGAGATGTATGGCAGAGTACATACTGTGTTTAATGAAAGACCACAAAGTTCATAAAATACTTGATTAGGAACAGAATTATATAAAAAATACGCGGTTAGTTTAGCTTCATAGGTTATGTATCTATCATACTACTAAAAAAAATCTTTACTTCTCGATCGTCACAACGTACGCAGGTCATATGTTATCTGTTGGACAAGCGATACTAGGTGGGGTAGTAAATTGTTTGAATGGAGGCCACGGTTGGGGACCAGGACTGTGGAGCGTCCTCCCTCCAGGTAGACCGACGACTTAGTGCGGTCAGCGCGAAGTCGTTGGATGCAGAACGAGGACCGCATACTGTGAAAAGGCCTTGGCAAAGGCCCATGTCCAGCAATGGGCGGACAAGGGCTGATGATGATATGCTATCATGTCGAAAGACCTTCGACGGGCCGGATAAAATATTCTCGCGGGCTGTACTTTGAGTATCACTGACATAAAGTTTACTAGAAGGTTTCCAAAGAAAATAGAAATTGATAAACCAATAACAAGCAATTTAAAAGCGCCAATAGCCTAATGGTTAATCTAGCGGTCGTGGGTTCGAATCCCATCATTCGACTATTGATGTGAACCATATCCTAACACAAACTTTTTCAACCTTACCAGGTATGGTTACAAGAAAAGTTTGTGAATGAATTAACAAAAACATACTAATATTTTATTAAAAAAAAACAAGCGGAATAATTACATAGCTACGATTTTTGTAGATACTATTAATTTTTAAACAGTTTGCAAATTTGTTCATTGCTTAAAAACTTTCACTATTAAATTTTAATGTATACGATTAAAATTAATTAATTAAAACTAGTTATGCATGTAAAGGTACTTGATGTGAAAATGCTTCGCGATATTTGTACATGTAGGTTTTATGTAAAGAATCTTAATGGCTTATAATTATGTGGGTCTCGCCGCTGTGGACGCGGAGCGCGTGTAAATTTACCATTCAACTAAGTATTTACCATAGACAACTTTGACTTTTAAGAACATAGACAACTTTGACTTTTAAGAAACAATACCAGTAAATGGTGTACATAACTCTATATCAAATAAAACGTACAATTCCTGCACATATGTTTTAATTATTGATGCAATTCTATTGTAATGTCGTTTCAATTTTACATGCCAGTATGATTAATTTTCGCTTAGTCCATTTATCTATAGTCAAAGACATGTATAGTTAAACACATTACCTGTCCATTTATCGATTTATCTATAGTCAAACACATTACCTTTGCAACTAATAACATTTAATTTTAATAACGATTAAACGAGAATTGGAACACAGGACACGGCCGAGTCGCCGTCGTTTCCAATCTAGTAAAAACCAATTCACTCAATTAAATTCATTGTATAGAGTTTATGCTTAATTTATATTACACCGAAGTTAACTAGATCGTTTGAAATAGACCATAATATAACAAATTTTTAGTATATACATGTTTAGTAAATTATATCATACATTAAGTCAGTCAGAGTTTCCGTCCAAGTACGCTAGCTAACTAGCGCCTACCATCTTTCAACCACATCATTATATTCATCATATTGTAAGCATATTTGCTTTGAGTTCATCATCATCATATCAGTCACATGTTGCCCACTGCTGGGTGTAGGCTTCCTTCAAAGGTCACCATGACACGCCACACTCTGCGTTACCACTCGTAATGTTTATTGCATGCAATTGTTTAACTAAAGGTTCTTGTAAATTATATTTATATTTAATAATATGTTGGAGCATTATTTCTGCACAGATAACTTTTCCTTAAGTTATAGTTAAGTTACATTAAAGTTTTAATCTATTTGTAATTTCAAAATAATAGATTATTAAATTACCAAGGCGATTAAATAAATATTAATTTAAGAATCTGAGTATAATCGAATGAAGATTGAAAAAAAATGGAATTAATTTTACAATATTCGTAAGAAACGAGGTTCTTACCAAGATTAGCCTCTTTGGGCTCCCGATATTTCTGCTCAAGCATGCGCCATGGTCACGGGTCGAATTAATTTTAGTTTAAAACAAAACACCATCTACAGTAATTTGGTTGGGATCAAAAACAATAGATGCTTTTATTGTTAGAGGCAAAGGTCCGCTCGGGGTCGCTGCGTCACTCTAGTTGGTCTGTGACCGGGTAATCATGGGCTTTCCGACTAAATCAACCTTAGTCATTAAATTATTACAGATCTTTTATATACAAGATGTTTTTTTTATTATAAACATACGCATAGATATACAAGAGCGTTTTAAGTTTTTTATAGTTCGTTCACAATTTTTTTTTTATCTAGCGGCATTCATTAAGTCATTTTTAAAGAAGTCATTGTAAACGTTTCAATCGTTCGTAAGCTCTCTACAATCACACTTGATGTTGAATGACAATTTGGCCCATTCATTCTTCGCCTTGAAGACACCCACGTCGCACTTACAACGAAATTTACAAGATAAATAGGATAGTCACTGTACATCTTACTAACATATATAATAAATGCAATTTTTTGATGAATGGATGATTACGCAGTACACTCGAATTTCGTGTACTATTATTTTTTATAAGAGAAAGGGGGCAAACGAGCGGCAGGATAACAAAGGCGATCATCGACGCCCATGGACATCTGCAATACCAGAAGAACCATAGATTCACTGCCGGCCTTTGAGAGAGAGGTACGATCGCTTTTTGAATGCCTAAGTTTTTTTTTTAATTTCGTGCGGACCAAGTCACAGCTTAAATCTAGTGTACAAAATAATTTAAAAAAAACGCGAAGCAATATCTGTGAGACCTTATTGTATATCGACGTTAGAGCTATAACTTTTTGATATGGCTGCCGCACTCTGAATCAATAAGTGACCAATGAGTTAGTTTTTTTACTAATGTAATATATTTTAAAAGTAAACGCTAAGTACTGAAATTATATATAATAATGTTTAAGTCCAGCAGTGGGCAGACAAGGGCTGATGATGATGTAACATTGTCGTAAATACTAATATCGTCTTACATTTTGACGTCCGTTACATTGCAAACAGCGCTTACGAAGTGAAGTTAGTTTAAAGTAGCGGCAGTGATAGAAAATTTAAGAAGCACAAGGTGATCGTGGTATGGACACATGCGAGCACATGAATCACATAAATAAGAAGGTGAATGAAGACCGAAGCTGTGGATGGATTGTGTGAAAGATGCGTAAAAATTTGAGTTCAGATATAACGGCTGACGGAGATTTATGTAAGTGCATACTGTGGCGACACTGAGTAGGGAAAAGGGCAGGTTGATGATCCTTACGAAGCCAAGTGTTTCATATTGCAGTTGTTCGGTTGAGAGAGTGGCACTGACGGAGTCAAATGCGTTCTCTTAGCATCTAAAATGAGCAAGTTTATTGAAACTTTGCATGATATATCGACGATATTGCTCTACCGTCTCTATATCTGAGTCATACTCTATTCTGGATTTCGTAGTTTCATCGGTTACTTGCAATGCATTTAATCAATTTATCTTTAGATTTTGATATACGATATGTGAAGTGTTAAATTGTTGTTTACCTTGTAATGTTATGTTGGATGCGGACGTTGTAAACACATTGAGGGTATGATTAAAAAAAAACACTTAAAAACTTTCGTTTTCCAACCAGTTATTTTACCTTGTACGGGACGTGTACACGATTTTAGACTCAAAGCTCATCCGTTCTCTTTGTTGGAAGCACTGCATTAGGGTTTTATGTTCTTTTGAGTGGTTTCAACATTATAATTGGTACTGGATTGTTACAGCTATACAATACTAATGCGTACGCCTAAACTTGCATTCACTTGTCCTTGACAATCCGGCCCTATGTTTTACACTTTACGATGTCTTGTCTTTTTAGTTACTATAATATATAAATTATAAACTCCAATAGCTTAATGGTTAAGGGTACGGATTTCCGATCAAGTGGTCGAGAGTTCGAATCCTGCTATTCGACTAATGTAATCCATATCTAGGCTTAGATGGTGTGGTAAAAGAAATGTTAGTGAATACCAAAATTATGGTTACGTTACAAAAAAAAAACATTATTAAAAATCAATTTTGAAAAAGAAAACTGAATCATTACTAATATTATAAATGGTTGGATGGATGTTAGTTAGATAACACCAAAATAGCTTAACGTATCTAGGAGAAAATTTGCACAGAGATGATTACTGTCTGAAATGATGTATAGGTTAGTTATAATGCTTTTAATTATGCTCAAACAAAAGCTAGTGAAGCATACAATGGATGTAAAGTTTGTTTGTTGATCTGTTGTATGAAATTACGGCAAACATTTCTATTCGTTGTGACTGCGTGATTCATATAACGTCCTATCATGAAACATATTTTCTTGAAATAATAAAAAAAAACAGTAAAATCAAATTGTACGCGCGTCTGCGGTGGTAACCCTAGTTAGATAGTAAAAACACAAAAGATAATTTCATAATCTTCTCTTAGAATTCGGAACAAAGATGATTACGCAATTACGTCTCAATCCTATCTTAAAACTAGCTGCATATACAGATATAAATGGACGTACGGTATCTTATCAACAGCTCAAGTAGCTTATGTTTTGATCATAGCACAATGACACGAGTTACTTCGTCACTATGCGTTAACCAAAACGATTAATGGATCGGTAACATTCGTAGTCATGTTTCCGTGTTCTGCGCACAATTGTTCGACATCACATCTAAAACAAGGACCGTTTAATTGTTATGTTTAATTGACATTTATGTCTAAACTCCGTTAAGGCCTGGCAAGCAACCGTCAACCGATATCCTTGTCATCCTTTGTCTGCCAACTGCTGGATACAGGCCCTCCCGATGCCTTTCTTGTCTAGATATATGTTAGTCAAAAATACTGAAATGTCCGATGGTTTTGGCGCGTCTAGTTTTAAATCTGTCACGTATTCAATAAATAATGTAAATTAAGATTGTAATAGTTAAATTGTAACCGCAGATCATATCAATATTGCCAGTAGATAAGCAATAAATATGAGTCGCTACGTCGAACGTCGCGGCGCGGTATCTCCGCCTGTCTCATCTCTTGTTTCCGCCCACTCGCGCGGTCTCAATACTGGCTTCAGTTCTACATTATTTTAAATATAGTACCATTTGCCTGGTTACTGTATTAACGTAGGCTTCCATTGTGTGTTTGCGGACGAACCACCAGGGAAAGCTGCTCATTGCGCTATACTCAAACACATTCCAAAATACTACTGTTTTTTGCTATACGTGTTTAGTTAGGAACTAGTTCCGATGACTGCTATCATATGCCAACTTTTAATATTAACGATATTAAAAGTAAATTCAATAGACTGACGATCAGTGGAAACGTACCTTAATACAAAAACAGCACAAACAAAACGATTGTGATTTGTTTTGTTTTGTGTCGTTTCTATGACAAATGAGTGATGGTACATGGCCAATTTGGTTTTAGATAAGATACAATTTAGATAACTGAATGGAGAGATGCATCTGCTTTTAATTTAATTCTAACTTTCTACATATTTATTAGTAAGTGCACATTTGGAGGTATTACCAAACTAATACGACTGAGGGTCCTTCAAGAAGCGAGCGTAACTCTCTCTCAAAGGCCAGCAACGCATCTGTCATTCCTCTGATATTGCAGGTCCTTGGGCTTCGATGATCGCCCTTGTGTTCCCGTTGCTCGTTTGTTCCCTTCTCGTATGAAAAAAATCACTCTATTTTTTTTAAAGCTATCTCTGTAACCGCGGTTATACATTGGTTTGCAAAATTAACGATTTAAAAAGATTGCGTAATACGAGTAGCTTGCATAGCTCTATTTGATTTCTGATAGTAACACTCTTGATAAGATAAAAATCTTGACAAATCTATCAGATCAAATTATTAAAAAGGCCGCATAAAAAAGAGGCCCGAATT
Organism: Papilio gigon; assembly: GCA_027563995.1. Taxonomy (NCBI): domain Eukaryota; kingdom Metazoa; phylum Arthropoda; class Insecta; order Lepidoptera; family Papilionidae; genus Papilio; species Papilio gigon. The sequence goes on from JAODUI010000013.1 coordinate 3,881,207, forward strand.
ATACAATGAAAACAATAATTCGGTTTGAATAGAGGCCACGGTTGGGAACGAGCAGAGAAGAGCGTACTCCTTCCAGATGGACTGACGACTTAATGCGGTCGGCAGGAAGTCGTTGGATGAGGAAGGAGGACCGCATACTGTTGAAGGCATAGAGAATGAGCTGTTCAACAATGGGCAGACAAGAGCTGATGATCATAATGACATTGTCTTTACTTATATAGTTAAAAAAATATCCTTTTGTGGAATAATTTAAAGTACTAAGCTCTTAGCTTGTGTGTTAACTATCGAATGCCGGGATTCGAATCTATGACTTTGCTATTGGAGTCTAAACTACACTGTACAGGTGTTTCAAAGGAAATCCAAGTCATATATAACTTTCATTCAATTTTAAAATGAGGTTAGCTACGTTTTAAAACAAGCAACATTCTGGGAAATATATTTTTATAAAATTCTTTTTACATTCAACTAGTCGATAATGGTATATTTATTTATTTGCTGTCGGTACTGTTAATCTAACATCCCACATGCAGTCTATTTAAAAGGATAAACTAAGAACTGGTAACGGCCAAAGGACGTATAAATCTCATGCAGATTGTCAAGAGGAAATCTAGAAACGATGCTGCAAAATGTTTCAAAAGGCCGTGGGCGGGCGGATTTATTCATGTACCCGAGTATTACTGTTAAGAATGTTTTGTGGATGGCATTTAACAAGCCCACTGAGATATAATATACAAACAATTTTAATATTGTGTCTATAACGTGCACACACGTTATATGACGGAATGAGGCCACGTGTTTGGCTTTTACGTTATTTGTTATTACGTTCCTCTAGATCAGCTTAACGTATAACTACGGAATTCGGATTAAGCATAGACTAGTCTGGATAACGCATTGGCTTTTAAGTTCCTTTTTAAATTCCCGCAGGCGACAGCTATATGACGATAATTATAGTTCAGGTGTACAGTAAATTGGTATCAAATGTGTCAATACAACGTCATTAATAAAAACAAAAATGTAACCAAAGTAATTAACATGTGAAAATATGTTTGGGAAGCCCAATCGAAATATCTTTACACAATCTTAATGTTCCTTATCAATTTGTCATCAAATTAGCAGTAAAATAATATATAAATCTATGTAAAATTTAACTTATCAAGTTTTATATAGTAGATGGTCTTGAACATTAGAATAAGGAATACCAACATAAAAATTAGATCAACTTTTACAAGTTCCAACTTGTCAATAAATTACCGTGTTAATGTAATATATTCTAAATGTTGGCATCATCATAATCAATTAAACATTGATTTTATATAGTCGCTGCACTTTAAAAATTCAATGTTAATTTTTCTTCTTAGAAAAATGTCAGTAGATTTTTGTATACTAACATTTCTTGTATCACTGCAACGAAGCTGTAGCCTTGTGCGAGGATATTGTTTACAATAGTCGTATGGCGGAATTAGAACTCTCGACCACGTGATCGGAAATCCGTACCCCTATTAGGCTATTGGCTAAATTCCTGCCAGTCATGATATATCTACCAAAGCCGTGGACAAGATGACCTTTATTCCTTACGCATTACAGTGAAATGTCATTTAAAATTTAAAGTTTAAAAACAAACTAGTAACAAAACAAATCTCTCTGCCTATCCAGTATCCGGTAGTGCGGTCAGTCTTTCAAGTCAGTCTCCTACACTTCGCTCTGTCTTCCACATCTCCAGACTTGGCAAACACACATATCTTTGAGATGACCTTTTAATGTTTTGGGTCTGTCATTATATCTGCGATCGGGAAGATGCAGTGCCAGATTTCCGATACGGTCCAGCGTTCTCCTTAGCAACATAGCAACTGCCGTAGAAAATTCACTGTACGTGGGATGTGAACCAGTAGGACTTAGAGTCCTTCAAGGAGTGAGCGTACCTCTTTTTCAAATGCCAGCAACGAATCTGAGGTTCTTCTAGTATTGTATAGATGTCGGTGATCACCTATTTGAACCAGCCGTTCATTTTCTTTTTTCTCTTATAAAAAGTGAATTTAATTCTAAGACTGTACGTCGTAACCTGATTTGTAAATGTACATCTTACACATACGTGTAAATATCGAGAATTGACCAATGCGATTGACAAAATTGATAATGTTTGCGACATCTAGCGGTGCGAATAGGTTATGTAATGAACTGAAGAATGTAGGAAAACGACTGTTGAACTTTGACCTTATCTCATATTGTGAAAATTGACAAAGAAGTTTATATACGTAGAGGTAGGCCTAAATAGATAGTATTGCTTCAGTTGACATGAAGAAGTGAACTGCAATGAATAATATCGGATTATGAAAATTTTGTCGTCCCAACATAGACTGGGATAAGAAGGTGGAATGTATAGTTAGAACAAATGTATATCGAAACAATAATAAATGATGTTACACTGTCATTCAAATAACCATACCGTGACAGTAACATGGACATAAGTACGTGAAAGTTCATTGAACCTTGCATCCAATATTAGACACGTTTGTAAACAAATTCTGTCATAGTTTCCATTAAGATGTTTTTTTTTATGGATTCCACAATAATATGACATTGTCATTATGTTTTGTAGTAAAATATTGGTTGCTATGCGTAAAATGAATAACGTAAACACGATTTATCGATATAAATATACGTTTTTAAATTTTTATTTCATACTAATTGTTCCCGTGCTGCTTTACCCGCGTTATTATTCGCAGTGTTTTCCAATTCATTCAACCTGTTAAGTTTAATAGGGTGATAATGCATAGTGTAACTGTAGAGCTTGTTTCTATTAAAAGAATTATTCAAATCTGTACATAACAAAGTTAAGTAAGTTTGCGCTTTATATTCGTATAATAGTGTAGATGTGAAGGTCATAATTTAATGGACAGTGGTTCATTATAGATGTAGCTATGATGTCTTCGAATTATATCAATTATGATTACGTTTTATTTCACTTCGTCAGTCCGTCTCGCAATCCAATATAACAATAAAAAGTTGTCATTAGGTGCCATTTATAAAAAAAAAACTTATCTTCAAAAGCGTGATCTTAAAAAAAAAAGTATAATTACGTATAAGAGAAACAGACAAATGTAAAAGTCATCGAACCGGGTTCAGTGAATATAAAATAGTTTAGATACAGGGGTCAAGAGCGTGTTGAATATTTATATAGAATTATCATATCGACACATGTTCGCAATAAATGGATTTTATATGACGTACGTTGATTTTGTCTATAATACGGTACGTAATTTAGACATAAAACGAACTCCTATGATATTCACCCGGTATCGGCACCGACTAGTTTCGAACACGACAGTAGCTGCGGGATTGGGTCGGATTGGAGTGAGCGTCTGTAGCCGCGAAATATTACCAATCCCACTCAGAGTCCAATGAGCTTCAAACTAGTCTCTCTAGTAGTAGCAGAGCTTCAGACACCGGATGAATGAACGACTGTTGCCGTTCTTTAATTAGTTTATAATAAATAGTTTTATGAAATTTTAAATAACTTAACACGTATCGTTTTATACAATAAAACTTTGTTCGTTCTGTTTCAAAATTTTATAAAGGACACTAATTACATTGCTATTGTTTTATTTACTAGTAATTTTTGTGAAAATCTCCGGTAATGTTGGAAAAGCTTGCGTTGGAATATGGTTTATGACAATAATCAAATGGCGTGATTTAAACCCACGACCGCTAAACCGGTAGTCCGTACGCTTCAGGCTTAATGCTATTGGTGCTTCAATTTTTATTTAAAATTAGGTAAACACGGGCGTGATTATTTGCGGATTAATTGGACGAAATAAAACTTAAGACTGTTATAATTTTCAGTGGAGACGCCCTGGAAGATAGCATCAACGTCGTAGTCGACAGCTGAACGTAACCCTCCCCTATCGCTTGCCTTGACGACCGGTCCTTTACCGCCCGCATCCAGTGCATTCCCGCAAACTGGACAACAACATTCTTCTATCGAATCTCTCTGATTTTAAGCGTAATTTTTTTAAAGTTTCTTATAAAAGGGAGTATAAATAAACAGGGCACGCATTAAACCGTAAAGGTTCAGTTATAAAATAATAATGACCGTCATGCGCCCGTTACTATCATAAAAATGTACTGTACGACTGTACGACGATCTCGTGATACTATATTTATAGATTTGTACATCACTGGATGTAATCTACCTATCAACACTTGTAGCAATATACGTAGACAATATCAATGGTCAATAGTCTAATTAAGGGTATAATTAAATTAGCAAAAATCTATTTATTTAAATAAAAAAAATCATTTAAAAGTGTTTTTACACTTTAGTGGTTCGTTGTGATTTGCGAGGACATATTGTCGTCTTATTGTAAATTCTGAATAATATTTTCATTTATTAATAGAATGAAAACTTTAAAAATGTTTGAAATATTTTGTAGACTTCCATATTCAGATTATATCGACATAGATATAATTTGTAGACAGGACTGTACTAAATCAAGCTCACCGGGTGAACGGTCTATCTGTCTGACACATTGGCCTATATACATCGTACGTTTTACAACTTCCCCATCTGATTTCCCTGAACTTGCGGTCGCTCGGCCGGTGGAAATCAGATATCTAGTGGAACAGATGCTCGTAGTTGAGTCGAAAATAAACTGAACGCCGACAGCTGAGTTTACAACACGGCTACATATGAAAATTAGTTAGAAAATTTTCACATAGATATCGTTTTGAGTATTTAAAATAAAATATATAAATAACTATAGCCTAGTCACTACTAATAGGGTATGCTCTGAACCCATCAGAGATGACGTGTGAGCTGATGATGATGAAAAAAAATTCTCTCTGATACCTGAATGCCAAAGACCTTACTACATAGGATAAGTTCTTGAGAGATACCTCAACGCTATAATAAGAACATTAATAGATTTTCGTTCATTTACTAGTATTTCTTGTAACCATTCATATTAAACTTTAAAAAGCTTGTGTTAGATTATTATCTAAACTTACGTTATTATACAAGGTTTTTTTAATTCAAAATTTCATTGGTTTCACGAAGACACAAATATTGTTTTAAAATTATAATAAATGATATGAAATTTAATTAATAGACAGCAACATCCCCTTCATAGTCGCTGTGCCGTGTTCGAACGAAACGATTTGAATCATCGTTCATTGTGCGCACCGCAAAAGGAGTGGAATAAGTTGCCGGCGTCAGTGTTTCCGTCCAAGTACGATTTGGGCGCCTTCAAGAGTAGAGTGAATAGGCACTTACTAAACTAGCACGTACCATCTTACGACCACATCATCACTCGGCATCGGGTGGGATCGTGGTCAAGCGTTAGTTTAGAATTCATAAAAAAACAGCTACGCGAGCTACGCGTAAATTGATCCGTGATCTTTAATCATTACCATAATCATCATGCTGCTCTTTTACGTACGGAGAGTCGACTCTGTGTGTACTCTACCATACGTCTCTGTCAGCCTTCATATATAAACTCACACCATTCTTGCGCATATATAATTTTAATTGATTTCTAATTCATACAGATAATTTTTGCACATATACTTTCAGTAGCAACGATAAAGTGTTAATGATTTTTAAGTACACATTTATACTACATAAAGAAATGTACTTAAAACACCTTTCAAACTTTTACCTTGTAACAGCGAGGGGATAATTTTTATAACATCTTACGCTCGTACCTTGCTAATATTTTAGCGCGTATTCTTTACGCCTGTCAGTTACTTGTCACTTTCTTATACAGTATATAAGTTATTCTTGAATAAACTAAAAGGATGTGAACATCCGTATAATAAATTCTTGTTCACATAATTTATTTAAAAATAATATATTTGATAATAAAATTATTATACATACGTTGCAGTTGAGTGCAAAATTAAGATCGAAATGTGGTGACTTCTTTATTACGTCATGATTAACACTGTTAAACCAGAGACTTGTCGACATTGTTTTGTTTTTTTATTAATTTGACTGTAGGCTTTGACTGTCGTGTCACTTGAATACATATTGCAGTCTCAGTTTTGTCAAAGAGATTTAAAATGTATGACGATACGTGTTAATATACTGGTCAAGATAGAAAGTCGTGAAGGGACACACGAAACCCACAAAAAATTGCAGAATTTCTCAGATCTTGTCGTCATTCCAGTTACGTAAGACACCCACCAAATATTCGTCCGCCAGGTCAGGGAGTATAGTCACTCCCTTCTTAATCATGTCTTTCTTTGTAATCCATCTCTTCCTAGGCCTACCCTTACTGGTACTCCAAATTCAACTCTATCTTTTCTTCATTTTATTTAAAGCGGTTATTCAAATTGTTCCTTGTTATTCGTTTATAAAATACTTTTATAAGTTAAAAAGCACTTTGGCGTAGATAATAACGTCGATAATACGATTATCTCTTCCAATAGTCTATCATTACCGTTAGTCTTCCCTCCTAATGAAACTATTATCACCCGCGATAGAATCCAGACGGGTAAGATTGTACGGTGCGCTAACTTTCAAAATTTTCTATTCATTCCCATGATAAGGGAAGCTTGTAACGCCAGTGGTAGAAAAATTGAGAAGAAAAAGGTTATAGTGTTATAGACATGTTATACGAAGAGATGAGCATATAAACTAGAAGGTGATGATATTGAATATACAGGCTTTAAAGGTACAGGATGACTGACGAAGGTGTGGATGGATTGTGTCAAAGAGGATACGCGTAAGGCTGTGAGTTCTGATTTGACGGCTGACAGTGATGTATTGCAGAGTGTGCCGACCCTCAGTAGAGAAAAGAACGTGTTGATGATGTTTATTTGCTGTGATAACTGACACCCAGAACTAACATTGTTATTCCACTTAAGTGCTTAAGAATTATGTAAATGTACGAAAACAAAAGTGCTAAGCTATAACCCAATACAAGGTGTTATTCATAATAGCTTGGATAAATAGTACTATGTTAGATTGAAAACTATCCTTACATTGAAGTGTAGAAATAAAAACGTTGATATTGCAGTTAACGTTATGACGTCCAAACTCGCGACACTCCGACACTCCGCCACTGCCGGAGTAATACAATTATACTGTAATACAGAAAGTTAACAAGCTCATTTCGTCGCGTTCCAGTTTTGTCGAGCAAAGTTAACACCGTGTAGCGTTCATTATAAAAGCATCATTAATTCTTTACAAGTGTGTTTTTGTAATAAATATTACGAGTACAATATTTACGACCTTTAGCGGGTGGGGAGACCCACACAGAGTTGCTAAACAATATTTAAACGATCCCTTAGCAGTCATTTAATGATTTTGTGTGTTGTAGTTACAATTTAAATGTTAAAATACCAATACGTCGAGGGTCACCCAGAAGCGGGCGTACCTCTCTATCAAAGGCCACCAACGCATCTGTGGTTCCTCTGGTATTGCAGATGTCCAAGGGCGTCAATGATCGCTCTTGTGATCCCGGCGCTCTTTTGCTCCCTTCTACTGTAAAAAAACTATTGAAATGTAATTTATTAGTACAAGTATAATAACTAACCAATTTCTTAATGCTTAATTACTTTTATTTCTTATCTTCTATCCTTGATTATACTTTATTAACAAAGCTATCGAGATTTTATTCTTTGAAACAAAGCCCGCTTGCTACACACCTTCAGTTTTAATTGCACAGTTTAAACTGTATAGCTCGAATTTAGTTAAAGCTGAAGGTGTTTAGCAGGTTTTAGTATTTGAGATATCTCAAAGAAAGCATTTATTATAGTTCACAGTTCTATTCTTAGGTCAAATTGTACTACTAAATCTTATCAAGTTCAGGCCATTGTAATGTCTGAATAGGCCTCGTTAAGATCCCATTATACCCCGTCTCGATTATCCATCTATCCCTTTTGGGTATACGCTCTATCACAATAGCCTATTTATCGATCAAAAGGTATTAGTAAACAATTAGAGGACTGATTTAGTTATTTGTAACTGTCGATCTCTTATTCTTTGAGAACAATTATGTCCTACTCATAGACGAATCTTAAGTAAACTAAGTATCATCATCATCATCAACAGCCCCTGTCTGCCCACTGTTGGACATAGGCCTTTCCCAATGCCTTCCACAGTATGCGG
>JAODUI010000013.1:3897167-3910461 GCA_027563995.1 Papilio gigon
ATTCCGTATTCATTTGTGTATCGCTAAGTAACTCAATGTAACCGAAGCTTAACCCGATAATAATGTTCGTGGATGTCCATGGGCGTCGACGACCGCCTTTATGATCTCGCCGCTCGTTTGCCCCCTTCTCTTTTATGACAAAAAAAAACATTTTGAATAAATTCGTTACAGCCTTCGTCCGTTGCAGCCTCGAGGCAAAACTTACCTTCTCGTAGTTTTAATTACTTAATTAATATTAATTTAACATTAAGTGTATTTATCAATTAAGATCATTTACGATGTAGTAATAAATACCGAAGTTGTATCTAAAACTAGTATAACTTGAAATCGATTACGAATATTAACTGATAATTTAGAACTGTTGATATAAAACTATGATTTTCAAGTAACAGGACATGTCACATATCGCATTGTTTCAAATAAAAATTAAGATTAAATTGAAAATTGTTTTACTTGGGCGTTCGTTTCATGTCAGTGATTTTTTGATTTACATACAAGATGGACTTAGGTCAAGTTTGCGGGAGTATTCTGGGTGAGAGCCGAGGACCGATCGTCGTGGCGATCTTTAGGGTACCTACGCCCAACAATGGCCGGCAAGTGGTTGATACGATGATACATTCAAAGATATTATTAAAACTTTTTAAATGACATTACATGTACTACTAATAACGGCTTACTCACGGTGTCGGTACCGACAAGTTTCACACCACAAGTACAAAACGATAGTTCACTCACCCGATAAAGGACCAACGGGTCCGAAACTAGTCGGTACTAACACTGATACACACGTGAGTTAAGCCGTTATTATAAACATTCATAAAGTACGTGCATGCATAATATGCAATAACTGTCATCTTTAGTCCACATCAGCTCGCCTAGTCCATTTCTCTATAGACAAAGATCTTGTACTGTGTATTTCTAATTCAACGTTGTAAGTCTAATGAAGGCAAGCGACATAACTGTACATATATAATTCATTGGCGTCAGTTTGGCGTTGTCTAAGGATAGCTATACACGGACCTGCAATCGGTACCGACTGCTTAAAGCGGTCAGTGTAATACTGACAGTATATTTCGCTCGAACTGGAAACTGCAGTTCGTGTATGACAGCCCTGAGTGCCTTGATACAAAATAGTGTTGCAGAAATGTTAGAAGCTAAGGAAAAATGTAATATGATCAATAGGTAAAGTCAACACGATAAATTACTTGACTTAGGAAACTTAGCAAACTGTTGGACGTTTAAGGTAGGAATTAAGTTCGTCTTGAACAATATAATATACCCAGGGACAAGCTCTACTAAAAGATCGATCATTTTTAATAAAGTCAACGTACTTAGGCGAACAGTCCTTTACAATCTTTTCCTATAGTGTGAAGTACTAAACAGTAATGCTTTGAAAGAATCAAAATTGTTATATTTTCGCATACACATGCCCTATTTTTCTTTATTTGTAGTATTATACATACAAATAGAATAGAGATTCGAGAGAGAATTAAGAACAAAAATAGCTGAAATAATACTGGCATGTCTGTAGTTATTTACTCTATGGTCGGCGCGATGCCAAGCAAATGCCAAATTGTATGATTTAACGAACGGGCCCCGGCGGGCGCCACTTCCACATCGACATCACAGCTCACACTTATTCTAAAATACTATTACACGCATAAAATATCTCTTGCACAACTATTTTCTTATAATCACAATAACTGCGGGCACATTCGTGCACTAGTAGTTGACACAACAAATCAATTTAATTTTCTTATGAGCTGTTATAATGTCCCCCCCTTAGATATACATTTTTTTAGAACTTTTCTTTGGTTTGGTAGGAACAGAAAATTTTCTTTATAAAGGTTATTAGAAATATTCGTGGACAAGTTCTTCTTCGGGGGAGGCTTACGCTCAGCAGTGGGACATGTGGCTGATATGATGATGATGATGATGATTCGTGGTTTCTAAAAAAAGATTTTTTTTCTTAGAAATATTTATACCATTAGGAAGGTTCACGGGCACGGTTAGACTAGTCTACGCGGACTTGAGCTATCGGATGTTAACAATTAACTTGGTAAGAATTCATATCAATTTCGATTAATAAAGTATTAAAATTGATGCTTCTCATATGGTACTGTCTACACAAGTCTCCCAGCATTGTTAAATTAGTAAGCGCCGTCTGTACACTGCGGACTGACGGATTGACACAGACTGCACTTTGAATTGATCACACACATTGACACGGTCTCCGGCCGAATGTATCTTAGAAGACAACGCAACAATCACTACAGTGACGCCCCCTATGAGAATGAAGCAAACAAATCAAATTGTCTTATGTTTAACTAATAAATTCAATGAGGTTGTTTGTGACATGTAAAATATTGCATTTTATCACTTCAATATAAATAAAGACTTTTGTTCTGTACGTATATACCAGTGGTCGTCGAACCGCGGCTCGCGGTAGATACTTTTGCGGCCCGCGAATCTTTCGAATATTTTGTTTTAAGACGTAAAAGAATGTCCGTGGGATCGAATCTTATCTGAAATAAATATTTTTGTTTGATCTAAAATAAAAAAAAAAACTTTATTAGGAACTACGAATGTTTTCAGTTGCTTCAAAATCAAAATAACGTTCTTAAAAATAATTATTACGGTGGAAACGTGTTATAACAGCTCATAAAAAATATAGATAGATAATGTCAACCACTCAGTGCACGAATGTGCGGCCCGCAGTGATACCTCGCATTGTCCTACATGGCCCTTGGATAGAAAAATGTGACGACCACTGATATAGACCCATTCCGACCATGAAGGAATTGAATAATAAATCTTGGTACTAGTTGATGTTGACTGTGACTATATGTAACCATAACATCTTTGTTTCCTTGAAATGAACAATTTGACTATTCACGTTAGATTGGCTGATGAGTTAAAAGCGATGTTTTAATTAAAAGTGCGCCTCTAACCTCCAATCCTGCGACACGAAGCACTCCCAGCAATTAATCTCCAGCAGTTATAACAATTCCCATGGCGACTGATCGCATCTTGTCTCCTAACAATCAAATCAATGTCAGTCGAGTCCCAGCGACCTATTTTCTCGAGCGCGTCGTCCGTCGTCCATTCACCTCGTGATCTCATATTGCTACAGTACAAAAATTCAACATTTGGGGCCAATTGAATTTTGTTCATAGAACACTTTCTCGGACGATAGCAGACGCCCCACTTTAGACAACGTTACGTTTGTCTATGATTGTGGCTAGTGTATACGTCATTTGAATAATATCGGGTCAAGCACGTGTAGCTGTTTTATAAAAAAAAAACGTATATCAATTGAAGTTGAGAGTTAGCAACTGGTAACCTAAGTGCAGCCCCATTATTTATAATACAGCACTGATAGTCATTTTGACGTCACACTAATATTCGCCCTACTGATAAACACAATGGTAGCGAGGCCATAGGCTAAACTTTTTTTTTATCCGTGTCTGGATCCGCCTGGTACGGAGTCGACCGATGAGTCGGAAGTGGATATTTATTAACGTTTGTAGGGAAACGGGGTCTGAATCATCCCTAATGCAACTTACCAAGTGGTGCGGCAAGGAAATACGTATACTTGTCTGTGGTGCGAAGGGCACAAGTTTGTTACAGGAGGTGGGGTCTAATGGACCGCGCGTCGCACTAACGTATACTCACGGAGCGGGTCGATAACACCTCGTACCGCACCGGGACGGAAAGTACGCAAAAATCCGCAGCGAACGTGTTAGTGTGTTATGATGCAAGACATCAAAATATGAGTTGCAAGTACTTGTAGAAAAAAAATCACCTCTCTTTTTATATATCAGGTTATTGACTGAAAAAAAAGAAAAGATAATAAAGGTAGTTAAGGAAATAATGACCAGTATTTCTATCATGATGTAATGCACCGTTTGTACTAGAACGATAACTTACTTTTTTAACTGTGATTTATATCATCATCATCGTCATCAGCCCTTGTCTGACCACTGTTGAACATAGGCCTTTCCCAATGCCTTCCATAGTATGCGGTCCTCCCGTATCCAGCGACTTCCTGCGGTCCGCACTTAGTCGTCGGTCCACCTGGATGAAGGACGCCGCACACTCCTGGTCCCCAACCATGTCTTCCACTCCAACAATTTCTTACTCCACCTGGCGTCACTGGTCAGACAGATGTGTACCTCCCATTGCACAATTTATATAGATAATACAAAATAACTAATAAGCGTGGTCATGTCACTCTATCTGTCATGCCGTGTCAAAAGTAACCTCATCCACCAACCATTGACAGCACAGATTCAATAACTTTTAGGATCATGGACTATACTATTGTTCAATGGATTACAGTGTGAACACATATGTTCGGCGGAGCTCGCAGCGCAGTGCTGGCGCGCGCTAACTGCGTTAATACAGATAATTACGAAAATTGCATTATTAGCAATGATATCATGAACCTCACACTACAGGCAATTACTCAATTGAAAATTAACACGAACCTTTCCTAGGGAAATATTTTTAATTAATCTCGGCAAATACTTCCATAGATTTATACAAACATGACCATAAATTTATAAATTCAATGGAAATTCAACGCATCTGCTCTCTACTGTTGCTTATGTCTATGGGTGTCGACGACCACCTTTGAGATCCTGCTTCGTTTGCCACCTTCTACAATTAAAAAATAATTCTTACATACTTAACAAAAATGTTTTACATTTATAACGATGTAATTAATTTATTATAAAAAAAAAGTGACAAACGGAAACTTTGCAATAATCCATAGACAATAATTAACACTGGCCAGTGAGAAAAATAGTAAAAAAAACGAAAATACATTTATTCCGTCACAACACAATTAGAAAATCAAATAACAACAACAAAAACTGCAATAATAAACTAAATATGAAATAAAAAAAATAAGGAACGAAGATCAAATATGTATATAATTTCTCAATTCCATTGAATTCGACTATACATCAATACACAATTAGGTTATATCTTAACCTTACTCTACATAAATATTTATACATCCAAACTGTTTCATGTGGTTGTAGTAATACAATGTATTTACATGAAGTTTGTTTACCAGCGAGGCACGCGCGCACTAGCCGAGCCGGCCACCGTCGACATTTCTAAATGTATCACAACACGACAAACTAGTAATACATAAAACATTTTTTTTTACCCTCGCTTACAAGGACAATGACCCTTTACATTTGTTAGAACAAGGGAATGATTTAACTGCGAGCTTTCATCCCTTTACAACGTCTTTGAAAAATATCTTGTACAAGATTTTTTACAGTATTTTCGCCAGAGAAAGTCCTCGATTAAATGTATGGAGATACTGCGCTAATTTATTGCATTTTTAATACTTTAAACTTGAGCTTCTACCGTTTCAAATTATCTTTAAATAAACAGCTTAAACAATGCTCTATTGCAGAATTTTTGACAGTGAAAGCCGAATATATAGGGCCATCATCATCATCAACAGCCTTTGTCTGCCCACTGTTGGACGTAGACCTTTCCCAATGCCTTCCACAGTATGCGGTCCTCCGCCTTCCACATCCAACGACTTCCTGCCTTCCGCACTAAGTCGTCTGTCCACCTGGAGGGAGGACGACCCACTATACATAAATTAATTGGATTTTTAAACATTAATATTGTATCCCAACTGTTGCTATATTCTTTTATGTTTCAAGAAACGAACGGAAAAAAAGTCAATGATTCATAACATTATATTTGTTGCAAAACATTTTCACGGGTCAGTTTCTAGGAATATTATCAGGAAAATACGCCGATACCCAATCTAAACAAAGCTCACTGTTTATGGTTCCAGGAGTTAATCACACTAATTTGTTTATCTAAATCTTATTTACTGTTGCATTTTATTAGTAGATAGATCGACTCGACTCACGGGCTGTTACTCCGAAATACCAAACGTGATCTGAAAAACATTTTGTCGCGAGACAGCACTGTCCACATCGTGTTTTAATATAATACCGACTCGCTACAGCGCCATCTGTAATTGCGCGGTGGAAACGGTGTCAAGAATAGTAATTAAATTCTTAATGGTTTGAGTCTATCTTGATAATATCTCCGCAATTATTCAAAGTATCTCATACACTTTTGTCCGAGGAACTACGAAAGACTATAAAGTTGGTGAATTTGTACATATTCCCAATTTAAATCTAATCAGATTTATCGGTAAATTTTTGAAAGTTAGATGCGTCATAATGTAATAGAAACAAGAATATTTATGTAATGCTAATAAACATAAATAAGGTGGGGTTTCAAAAGACATTTGCGAAAATCCAATTTATTTCACTTGACCTTTGCCTTCGGTTTGTCGAAAAACTTAGGGGTGTGGCCGTGATGGACAGGTACAATTTTGGTTTAATTAAACAAATATAACTGACAGTTACATTACAGTTAATGCCGCAAGATGGAGCGATGATCTGGTAAAGTTTGTGGGAGTATCTTGGATGAGGGCTAAGTCCGATGCTTATAGCGATGTTTGGGTGAGGCTTATTCCCAGCATTGGGCAACATGTATCTGTTATGATGAAGGCAGTTAAAATGTTGACTACTGCAAGTTTTAACTGCAACGGTTCAGTTAAAATAAGTTAGCGAGTTTATGCTTACACCGTTAACTTCGTGTAGGACTGTTTAGTAATGTAATTTTTTAAATTACATTTCTTTTCACTTTTTCCTTTTATTTACACTGTCTTCAAAATCTTTGTGTTAAACATGACTTATTCTGATCAGGAAATGTGAGCAAAATGAAACATGCAAGCGTATTAATCATTCTTTTTAGTCGAAATACATGAGCTTTTAGTATTTAAAAATAACAAACTTGATTTCTCTTAACACGTCATTTAAATATTGTTCAAACCTGCGTTTTACCCTATTGAAGGAAAAATGGTTGATTTCTGAGTAAGGTGTCCGAAAGACTTATTGTTATTTTTACCGAGACAGCCAGTGTCAGTTTGCATTCTGTTAATAATTCCTGGCGAATTATTGATATATTGGAAACAAGATAGGAATACCAAGATATTGCTCTTCAGTTTTTTTATTATTATTTAGTGTTACCTTCTGATCATTGCCGGGGTTGAACTTAAAATGTCCAGATTCGATCCCCACGTACCAATGTTCGATTTACGAATTTCATATGTATATATATATGAAAACGGTGAAGGAAATCATCGTGTTACAACTTGCATACATCTGAAAATTAAAAAAAAAGTGTTAAGTCAACCTGCTCTGGGCCAGCGTTAACTATGGCCTAGTCACCTCTAATGTAGGATTCTCCGAGCCTCTCAGTGGGTACGTCTAGTGACCTCATGTTTTTTTTTTTAATTTAATTGTAAAACTTAATTTCTTAATTTGTGAATAGAAATTCGAGTTGAACCCACACACACGTACTGCTTCATGCAGTCATTACCGCAATCAGACCGTGTATAGCAGACCTTAACCTATGCATATCACTCTAAGGTATTCTGACGTACATGACAGTCTTATAATAGAGATAAAATATATTTTTTTTATTTCCAAACGGAAGCATTTCCGCGAAATTATTTTAATACACGACTCGTTTTGAATATTAACAAGGATTTCGATTTTACAATACAATAGTGTTGTAAATGAGTTAACTTCCTTTGCGTCGTCAGTTTTTTTTTTTTTATGAATCATACAAAAATCTGTAATAGTTTATTGACTTACAAAGTCCCATTCTTTAAGAGTCCTTCGAACACTTCCCCGTTCCTCAGTCGACACATTGGTATAACAAATGTTGATTATAAAGTTAAATTCGAAGGCGCAGCGACGGGCGTGCCCCTATTACGATGATACGGACGTACGGAGCACGGCTCGTTCGCAAACTTGTTTTGTCATTAACGGATGTGTCACCCGCAAATCGTGTATGCCGACCGTTTGTATTTTGCCCCCACAAGTAACTAATCGGTTAAATGCACATCGTGAGAATTTATTTAAAATATTAGTTAGAACCTTGTACTGAATTGTCTTAATTTATGCCATCTCTTATATTATGATTTAAAAAAAGAAACAGATAACAAATGCGTCAAAGTATGACGTCGGTCTCACAATATTAGTGATATTTCACTGGTGGTGGCTGCGTACGAAATAACATCTAAAGTGTCTTTCATCATCGTCATATCAGCCATATGTCGCCCACTGCTGAGCGTAGGCCTTCCCCAAAGATCGCCACGACGATCGGTCTTTGATCGCCCTCATCCAGGATGCTCCCGCAAACTCAACCAGATCATCGCTCCATCTTGCGGGAGACCTACCCACGCTGCGTCTTAAGTGTCTTTACAAAATATTAAAATATAACGAGTAATAAATTGATTTATTTCCGATGTTTACAATGTTGTATGAATTATGTATTTATGAATAGATAAAATTATTTTGTAAATGAATTAGGCGAGTCCTTACCGTCAGGGCAAATTACAAAGATGCCGCGTGCACGATATGCCGATGACAGATGTACATTAATAAGTGTAGGTTTACATTATTCAAAACACTGAGGCAATGGGGTCCATTGTATTGATGTTAATTCTGTTGCGATCCCGTGCTCCGAGACGCGGCGCGCCGTTCAGGACTCTTACATAATACGACCGTTCCATATGGAGATGTTGCGAAATGGAGTTGTTGAATTAACTTAGTTCTGTTCAACAGACACGTACAAATGGAAAACTTGTGCGGTCCAGTGTTTGTGAACGTGAGATTACTCTGCCGACAAACATAAAATCATCTCATCTATACCGGAGAAGGTGTGGATGGATTGTGTGAAAGATATGCGTGACAAGGGTGTAAGTTCAGATGACAGAGATGTATGGAAGAGTACATACTGTGCCGACCCTCTAGGGAAAGGGATAGATTGATGAGTTGTATTTAAAATTCAACTTACATTCTTATGTCGGAATATAGTTTTAAATAATAATTAAAAATTAATATTCAAATCACATATGTGTCGGCTCGCTCATATTACTTTAAAGGAACACAAAATCGGCGATATTTTGGCGGCCACAACCTTACCCTAGCCGTACGGTTGGAATTACAAACACAATGAATCTTATTGATATCAGTTCGATCCACATTGTACGTGAGGTCGGGGACCTTCAGTCGAGAGGCTATTCGGAGGTAATCGAGCGTGTAATGATCATGTCATGGGGCGGAGGCCGCGGAAGCGATCGACCATTGCTTTATATAAACAAGACACACCATTGAACAGAACTTTGCGATTTAAAAAGTTTTGTTATTTTTTTTTTTTAATTAGTTGATATTTGGTAATTTTGTTTTACGATGAGTAAGGTAGTCTCGACCGCTTAATGTCAAGTGGTGATGAAGTCGAAAGATGATACGCGCTAGCTTAACAAATACCTATTCACTCTACTCTTAGAGGCTCCGAGGTCATTCAGACGGAAAAAAAATACTAATATTTCTTGTAACCAATCCAGGTTAACTTGAAAAATCTTATGCGTAGGTTCACGACAGTAGTCCAATCGCAAACAAAAGAGATTCGAACTCACGGCTAGATCAATTTTCCGTATCCCTAATCAATAAGCTATTGGCGCTTCTAAATTTAAATTGTTATTCTATCTCTTTTAAATTGTATTAAAATGAAAAGGAAAAAAGTGTTACTACACGTGTATATAGTCGTAAAACGAAAACGAAACATCCGCTATAAAAAAGGTACATTTTGCGGCATACTAAAACTTCTGCCCCAATTCGTTTTATATTTTAGTATTGTGTCAATAGATTATAACGACATCTATTTTTTTGTAATGCAAACCAGTCAGTGTAGACACATTAACTAGAACTATAGTCTTTTACACGCCGAATGAAATACTAGAATTAGGGGTGATCTAGAAAAATATACAAGATTATTAAAATACTTCGTACGGGATATGAATACGTTCATGAAATTTTACTTAAATTAAGAAGAAAAAAACATTTTTTTTGTAAAAACACTTAAAGCTCTATAACACACAAACAATATAATACAAATTACAATGCAAAGACGTAGAGTCAGAGCCCTTCGCGATGTTCCTCTTATAGAAAAATTACCATGTTCCTACCAAAATACAAACTCCGCCCCTTCTTACAAATAACCAATTAGGTAGCAGTATGTTGCACAAACGAGGGGTAACAGCCAAAAGCAATTAGCCGTGTATCACTGACCAACTTTATTTCATAAAGACACAATTGAAAGCTGCATCCTATTGTTTACTTTTTCCGCGTCGTCTCAACGCGTACGAAATGATCATAAAATACAGCGACTGCAAGTACAAACCTACACAAAAAGAAACGCGAAAAACATTTGCCTTTTGTCATTCGGTTAAAAACGGCTATTCACTGTATCACAAAATAATATATTTTAATGCAATAAATGCTTGTAAAAGATCGTCCTCGATTGTGTTCAAGTAATTATAATGCGCAACACGTAAATAAGTGCAACGGTTGATTATTGCATGTGAAAGGGAGGCAGAACAATGTTCCCGTGTTCACCTCATCAATATTCTGCGCACAGGGACGGACTAGTTCTGAATTAATTAATTACTTTTCAATTACAACTTTTTCTATTTGTATTGTTGATTGCAAAAATCTGCATCTTATCAATTGCGTAGAAGATATTCGTGGAAATTAAATTAACAGAAAGTAACTTTTTTAATTTTAATATTAACACCCATTGTTGCGGCATTAATTTTTGCTTATTTTACGTCCCTGCCGTACGAGGTGTTATCGACCCGCTCTCTGACTAGACGTTAGTGCAACACGCGGTCCATTAGACTTTCGACAAATGTCCCTTCGCAACACAGACAGAGAAACGTGTTCTTCACGCGTGTTTCCTTGCCGCACCACAGGAAAGTTTCATTAGGGATGATTTAGACCTCGTTTCGCAGCGAACGTGTTAACTTGCATAGACATAAATTTATTTCATTGTTATAGACTGTCGTAATTATTTTATCTAGTACACCCAAATATAAATGGATTGCTAAAATTCGAGTTTAAAGTTAATGAAACTTGAAAAAATGAGTCTAGTAGTGACTTATTTTGCTATTGTTTGTCATCTGTCCTGATTAAGTCAATGGTCGAAATTCGACATTTTAAATCGATCGTGCGGGAATTCTAAAAAGAAAAAACAGTATATCGATTACCAGACATCGGAAAGGCATGTTAAACATTTCGTTAACACGATTCGTCCAAACGAATTAACTAACGAACTGATTCCATAATTAAAGAAACAACTTTCTGAGTTCGTTTCGGTTCATTAAAACAGCAACGTTACTTGGTATCAACAGAAGTGTGCAAACTTTATCAGAGACATTCAAGCAAATGCAAATATGTTTGCATATATGTTAACATATGTTAGTGAGGACGCGACCGCGAAATAATACTAATTCCAGTCACCCACTGAAACGAGTCTCTGTAGACTCGAAACTAGTCGGTACCGACACCGATCTACACGTCAGCTAAGCCGTTTTTATAAGTAGTATAGTGAAATGTCACACGAAATTTTTAATCATTTTATATGTTAATGCATAGTCTAAATTGTCCTACAAATCCGGTGACGTATGTGCTGACGTCACTATATATAAGAGTCTCGATCTTCGTGTCAATTGCCGACTATATTCGGTGCCGGGATGAGACTACACCCGAAAAGAGTACCGGTGACGTCATAGGTATACATTTGGGCGATTCCCACGTCATATATAATAATGAATTAGTAAACACAATTGTGTAATTACAGTTTATTCTTCTAAGGACCGTCGAGGCCAGTGACATAAAAGGAAAACAACTTGTCCATTACTTATACGGTGAACTGCACCTACAAGAGTGGGGTCAAGACAGATTGTAAAAAAAAAAAAAACGCTTTCGACCTCTTTGGTCTATTAATAGATCTATCGAGCTAATACGAAAAGGTCAATAACTATAAAGTAGAGATGTTACGGAGGTTCGACAACAATTCCGAATGGTCGGAGCTACCGATTGTTTTTGCACTTTCGGTTCCGATGAATTTAATCGGAAGTCAATATGCACCTCATTATCATTTTTACTACGTGGTGGTGAATTACGTGTAAAATTAACAGAAGACTGTTTTGATTTAATCAAAATTGTATTGGATAGTCCAACAATCCAGGAAGTCCATACATCATGTCGTCATAACAGCGTAGTATTCAGCTTGATTCAAACTATTACTAGACCAGTCATTCCCCTTATCTTTTTTGACCCTGTTTCCGATTCCTGTTCCGATAAACCGAAGATAAAACATTCTGTTCCGATTCGGGTTTCGATAAACTAAATGTAAAACATTTGATTCCGATTGCGATGTAACACTTCCGTAACATCACTGGTACAAAGGTTGTATATTGCTTTTATTTGCACAATGAATCTAAAGACGGGCCATTGTTTAAAACCGGGATATGATTGTAAGAAAATTAAACAATAATTTTTATCGATTATTGAACAATGCTCGAAACTCGAAGGTCGGACAAAGCTTCCCATTCAATGAACACAAGTAAAAAATGACTTAAGATTTTGTAGCGATCTTTTTTTAATGTTTAAATAATACTATACAAGAATAAAACTGTTTGGATTATCATGTCTTGTTGTTGTTGGTTAAATTAAAGAATAGATTAAAGTTAGTTACAATTAACATGAACTATTTACAGGTCACAAGTTGCGTGTCTCATTTTCGGAAGAGGAATCACTAATGAGATGCTGTCGGTGTTGCCATCTAACATAGATTATTTTGGTGTTTACATTTCAACACTTCTGATGTTCAGATGAAAAAAAAAATAGTAAAAAGCAATTAGTCGTCCACTGACCAATTTTCTTAAAAAAAAAACATATTTAACAACTGCATCCTATTAGCGATTGTGTCCTCGTCGTCGATCAAGCGACTATAGCTTTAAGGCGGAACACCGCGAACGGACGCGTTGGTACCTACTCTTGCAAAATCTCATAAGAGTACAGGCAGCGCACTTCGTGGTGTACATAAATAAGGATAGGTTACGCTTTACGTTTTTAACTTTTTTTTTAAATAAAAGCAGATTTTTATTAATCTACCAATACTTCTTTTACCACTTCAACTAAACTAGGCGTGTGCTAGGATATGGTCATCATCATCAGCTCACTATACGTCCCCACCGAGGGGCTCGGAGCCTATCCTATCATTAGGGGTGACTAGGCCATAGTCAACCGCACTGGCCCAGTGCGTGTTGGTTGACTTCACACATATCTTTGAATTTCTTCGCCGATATGTGCAGGTTGCATCACGA
>JAODUI010000013.1:3912456-3923346 GCA_027563995.1 Papilio gigon
TTCTGTGTTATGTAGTACAGTTGTTTAATAACCCTTAACTATTTTTTACTCTCGAAGATATCAAGGTTCATTATTGACTCCGACCAAGTACGATTTGGGGGTCTTCAAGAGTAGAGTGAATAGGCACTTACTAAACTAGCACGTACTGTATTTCGACCACATCATAACTCGGCATCGGGTGGGATCGTGGTCAAGCGTTAGTTTAGAATTCATATATAAAAAAAATACATACGTCGTATAATTGATACGTCACGAGGAACATCATCGTCATCATCATCATCATCATCGTCATATAATTAAAGCCAATAGCCTAATGATTATAGGTACATACTACCGATCTAGCAGTCGCGGGTTCACATCCCACCATTCGATTATTGCCGTGAACCATATCCTAACACAAGCTTTTTCAATCTTACCAGGAATGGTTACAAGAGATATTAGTAAATTAACAAAAATCTACTAATATTTTTCACAAAATAAAAGTATCTTTTCTTCAAATGAATTACCTTCTAATAATAACAATAAAATAAATATGTATTTATTTAATTTATTTCTTAATTATACAATATTTTACATAAAAATAAATTTAAACGGTTGATTAAACTATTATACTATTATATTAAACTATTATAAGTAGTATAGTTAAACGGTTGATAAAAAAAACTCCAGGCTTTTTGCTCACTGGTCCCAGCTGCCCGCAGTAGCGCCTATTGTACAAATCGTTTACAATTGTTGGGGTTTCTAATAACCCGCTCCAGCGGGTTTTTTTTATATCTCTCTGTATATTTGTGTGTCAATAAATCTGTTTCTTTCTTTTCTTTCACGTCGCTGTCCACTAAGCGTTTGTCCGTATTACACTTAAGCGATAGGTGACGCGTCTATCGCCTACTTGTCACATAAACCCGGAACAGGAATAACAGATGGGCTTGTCTTCTGCTGCTTACACTATGGTCTTGTTATTGTACATATTTAAAAATGCATATCGTTTCGTTCTCTGTTAGGTCATCTCATCAGAGATAGTGTTCTAGAAAAATTGTTTTGAATTGATACATAAGGTACATATAAAAAAAAATCTGTTACTAAACTGTTCTTCTGTCAATGAAATATTTAGAACAGTGGTCGTACCATTTTTTCTATTCAAGGGCAATATAGGACAATGTGAGTTATCTGAGGGCAGAACATAGGTTTCCTTAGTAGTTTACACAACTCACGAGTTTATTTTACATACGAACTATACGAAAGGAATATTTATTGGTCACACAAATATTTAACTCGGATGAGAATCGGTCCCATGGACATACTTCTATATTAAAACGTAATGTTAGAAAGGTTCGTGAGCCGCAGGAATATCTAACTTGGGCCGCAGTTTGACGACCACTGATCTAGGTTATGTATTTTTGTCTGACACAAAGGAATATGATGCTGTTTTGTTGTATTGATTGATTTATTTGTCTCAAAAGGACTTAAAAATCTATTGTTTTTTTTTTAATATTAGTATATTTTTGTTAATTCACTAATTCTTGTAACCATACATGGTAAGCTTAAAAAAGTTTGTTAGGATCTGATTCACGGCAATAGTTGATACTTAACCATTAGACTACTGGCGCTTCAAAATTTTCGCTTCTCGTTATTATTCTCTGTAGTCTATTATTATTTAAAACATGTGTATAAGAAGTAACAAGTAATAGGAATGTTTTAAAATATCTCTACATGTTAAAGGTCGTCTAGATATTAAAAACGTATTCATCTGTCCACGCGAACGTAAATATACGATTTGAATCTAGATGAGGCATGGCGCCAACTGTAGTACGCATGTCTAATTATTTCTCTACATGTTTATTACACATTGGCAATATAGTTATAGTCAATATATCTTACAAGGTCAAAGGCATAAGGATATTTCCCCAGCAGACAGATACCACATTGCCATTTTGAACCATAAACAGAGTTACAGATGTAGCGAGAAATTATTTTCCTTCGGGAAAAGTCGGATCTCTATCGGAATACGATGACACCCGAACTGTTAATAAATGCTCGTTTTAAATGAGTGAAATTTTTTTATATGGAACTTTATTGTTCAGAGTCAAATGTCAAAATGAATAATGTCATTCTCTAAGATGGGTACTGAAGCTATTTGAGAGAACACGATTAATGGGGACTTTTACGAAATAATTATGAGGGAAAATCTTTTCTAACTATATCTATATTTCTCTTAAGAAACGCAGAAAACATCCGTCGGATTGCTTTCGTCTGCTTAAACTTGGTAAACTACCGTCTAGTTCCTTTTGGAAAAACACATCATATCGTCAGCGCCTGGCCTTAGTTCACATGCGGCTTTGAGAATTACAATAAAACATTGTCCGGCCGCGATTACAAAAGTTAATTCAGAGTCGGTTCAATTCCAAGAAGGTTTTCGTTCGATCGTCCGTCTGATCTTAAACTTTTTGAACGTAACAAAATAAAACCGTATGGGTCGAGGAATTTTTATTGCATTCATGACGCCTGAAGAATAAAAAATATCTTTGATATTAAGTCTATGGTCATACAGAGTATAACAGCTAAAAGTCATATTTGTCGTGTAACCTATTATATCACTGGTTGTCAATGAATGTTATTTATTGTCTATGGATTTATTTTAAGTCGTCTTAGTATTGTCTGTTTTAAATTAGTCTATGATTTCATTTTAAAGGTTATGATTTTGAATTTACATTGTAGTTTAAGAATATATTCTCTGTTTTTGTTAGTGCAATGTTCATTGAATTATCCCCATGTTTCGCGTTGCGGGAACCCTTGCAACGTGTACCTCTTTGGGTCCTTAAATAACACAACTCTTATTTTACTTGTTAACCCGAAACCAGTCACGAAGTTAAATCGCCCAAAGAATTTTTTGGACACTACTCGCTACTACTAAGAAGGACAGGCAGAAAAAAATGTAATTCGACTTAACCAATACAACAATATTCTAGCTTTATAGTCAACCTTCTCAAACATGCAGGTAGATGCAAAATATTAATTTAGTAAGATGAGCATTTAAATTAATAGTGTTACCACCCGTATCGAAACCGAATTATAAAAACGGCAGGTAATTTTAAATTAACTATAATTAGCTTTTTGATTAAATGAAAATCAATCGTATAAACGCAAAAGTACGTATTTTTGGATATTTGCCAACTGGTAACTAAAAAAAAAAACAACGAAACGGAACAAATTAAATTTGTGATAGACATTAGATTATTGTCTCAAATAAAGCATAGACTACTGAGTTTTTTTTTAATGTCGCGGACAAAATCCAGTGACAAATAAATAAAAAACATTAACACTGCAAAACGGTTAGTCACATAAGTAATTTATTGTTGTTGTTAACCAGTCAATAAAATCAAGTTGTAAATAATTAATTAAAATACGTATGTTGTAAAATATTTCCGGCAACACACTTTTTTATAAAACTGTCACTTTTGTATTATCTCAACTGTCACTTCACTTTACTTTTATAAAATATTCTAAAATTGTCGTTAAAACATACCGAAGCCTGTGACCGAACTCAGTCTACCTGATTGCCATTTGCTACTTTGATTCTTTAACCTCGTATTATACACTTTCCATTATGTTCAACCTTGATGTTGTTCGAAATCAACGGAAAACGATGGAGCCCATTTCTACATGAAAGCAAAAGTGGAAGAATCTTAAATTTGTAATAGCATATGAACGCCATCTCTGCAATTTAATGATCCCACATTTGATAAGAGCGTCGGTGGCGTAGTTGTAAGGCGCTTGACCGGACCATATCGTACTCCATGTTGTCCAGATTCGATTCCAGCAATGTACCAATCTGTCTTTCGATTTTTGTATTCCATATGTTCATATCCTACGCTCTTACGGTGAAGGAAAACATTGCAACCTACACATATCGGGGAAGACCTTTAATAATAGGGTAGGCTCCGAGCCCCACAGTTGGTACGTATAGTGAGCTGATGATGATGTTTAATTGCCTTGAATTCACATTATATACTCATACTAATAGATATAAAGCAACTATGACTACGAATATAAACATCCCACGCCATATTGCGGAAAAATATGGAACTAATTTCTTTCCGAACATTAAAGTGACGTAATAAAAAGACAATTGAAACTCGTTTATTCTTGGTTAGGTTAGAATTGTAATGCGTAACATCTTCGAGCACAGATAACCTATAAACAAGCACGGAAGTTTAAGTCGTTTCAAGTTTTTGTTATTCATATACGAAGCTTTCATGCAGTCCTTATCTTAAAATACAATAACGAGAAATATTATTCGCAGGAATTCAATTTTTTTTTTTACCTTAAATTAAAAATAAGTCACATAAAAATATCCAAAGATAAAGGTTAACTTTTTCTACAATAATAATGGTAATGGAATGACTGTTTTTTTTATAAATATCCCGCTGTTGAAAAACAGTAAAAAAAACCTATGAATTTAAAATTAACTTCTTTATTTGGACGCACGTTGAAGCAACATTCAATTCATTTGCTACTTAAAATTAAATGCGTTCTTTTACTTATATCGTTTAATACATTGTTAACATAGTAACTTTGTCTCTTAAAGAAATGAAAAAAAATCAAACAATATAAAGAAGTTATAATATCAGGTAAAAATAACAGTAACTATTATTTATAGTCTGTTAAAGTTATTCGTTGTACTGTTTTTTTTTTTCGTTTTTATTATAATCACAGTTTGTCTATTTGTGCCAGTACCGGTGACATCACAAGTGGCGCCACCTACCAATTGCCGACAATTGTCATGAACACATCGCAGCTAGACGTCTCTGTAATTTAATTATGCTATTATTGGTCCCTTTCATTCTTAAACTTCCTTACGTCCATTACATCTCTATTACATCTTACATTCAACTCAATTAATGATTTATAGGGTTTATAGGGACATACTTCAACGTGTGATTGTGTTATCGAATTCAGTACAAATAAGTAATAGTAAGATTTTTAAATAATTTCTACCTGCATAGGGCTGTAATCACAGACTTATTAGACATGTGAATTTTTAGAAAGATTAATTTAACTATCTTTATACGATACTAGCGAGGAAAATAGATTATGAACTAGCATTGGACTAGCGCAGTTTACTATGCCTAGTCACCCTTAATATAGGGTCTCAGCCACTGACATATATAAGCTATTGACGAAATAATTTACTACCACGTGGCTATAACCGCGGTAAACATGCGTTTGTTTTTTTTTTAATAGAAGGAGGCAAACGAAGCGGGATCACAAATGTGATCATCGACGCTAATGGAGAACTACAATACCAGAGGAATCGATGCGTCGTCGTTCTACAAAACAACATAAGTATTGTCAATTTAAAATATTTAACCTGCTTACGCTCATTCAAGAGCTCATTTAAAAAAAAGATCAAACAAAACATCTGGCAAAGGGCATTGTTCTCATCAGTCGAGGCATTTGCATCAATTAGTGCACGATTTGTGAGTCTGTTGGGACGAAATCTGATACCGTCTTATTGTAACCCTGACATGTGCTAACCCTTCGTTAATTGAAATTTGTACTTTGTGTGCCAATTACACTTTACGACTTTCTTTTTCTTTTTATTTGACTACAGATTATAAAAAAAACTTTTTGAACATGTTCTGTGGAACATCCCGCGAGCGGGAGAACGAATGAGCGGGAAATTTGACATAAACAGGTGTTGTTATGTCAAATTTCCCGCTCATTCGTTTCGTTTATTTGTTCGTTTATTTGTTATTGATTCGTTTCATTGATTTTCTTAATAAGGGATACAAAGTTGTTTATAGTTTTAATTATAATGCCGTAATCGCGTGTAGACATTTTTTTTTGTAATATTTATTCGCGGAAGCTCGTACAAGAGCGAACACTTCTGAATTCTTTGATGATGTTCCTATTTATGTTCGTAGTGATAAATCTATGTTGCGCTGGCGCGCCGCCAAACCGGCCGCTGTCTAAATTAGACTAAAATGCACTGTATCTATCGCTTTTATAACATTACACGTTTCTGTGGTTTCCATTGCAACACGCACTATCCTGGCTCGACGTAATATGTACTAAATTATCTCTCATATTGTTACATACGAGGAGAGTTACTTAAGTACCGACGCGTCCGTTCGCGGTGTTCCACCTAAAAGCTATATGTCGATTGAACGTTTCATACGTGTTGAATCGACATCGCGGTCACAAAAGCCATTAAGATGCAGTTTTTAAACATATTTACGAGAAAAAAGTTGGTCAAAACAGGTTGACGACTAATTACTTTTTACTATTATCCCTGTTTTATTATTTTAATTCATCAAATTGTGAGAAAAGGTAGCGTTGGCGGACAAGGCAATTATTTTTAAGTGGAATACTGCGAACGTTTGGGATAGTACGAATAGGTTAGATTTTTTATAAGAGAAGAGGGCAAACGAGCGGCGAGATCATGAGGTGATCATCGACGCCCAGACCAGAAGAACCACAGATGTTGCCGTTGCCTTTCAGAAAGAGGTACGCTCGCTTCGTATTTTACGTGGTACTGGTTGGTAAATACGAATTAAATAAATAATTGTTAAGTATGTACCTTCCCTGTTTAAGATCTTGACGGAGGCGAGATCTTCAAAAGATACCCTGCCATGTGGGGGGAAGACAGGGTTGTATAAGATTTGCCCTTCTAACCCACCCCCTCCCGGTGGCCACCTTCAAGTGGAACTGATGCGGATCCCGGAATATCCGAAGAACGCATTTGAAGCAACTAAAAATTAGACAAGTAGAAGATTTTATGTAACATTACATATTAAGCGTTGAAATAAAACATTGATCTTCAATTATCTAGCATACGTCTGCTCTGTATATATCCACATATAAAAGTTTTCAAATACATCCTTCATCACCTCTATTAAAATTAATCTTTAGAAGTATGGATTTCGATTATTGCTTCGAAGCACCCTTTCAGAACGTGTCAGCGAGTGTCAGAGATTCGATTTGAAGTTTGTAGCAACGTAGAAATAGAAAATTAATAAAAATATTGGTAGTATATCGAGCGACTGGCAGTTCTCGGATTTTTAACAGTAGGAACTTTTTGCGACTGTATTAGTATTTATAAAAAGTAAACTATAGTGAAAGTGGTGGCCGTTCACGAAGTGTGCCATGGTATTGTTATTGTAGTTTTTTTTTTTAAATACAAGAATAGAAAACTGAATGAAGTAGAAACAGACAATGGTCTATGAAAATAACTTTAATTTCACGAGATATTATAAAATCTATACCTACCTTTATAGATTGAATATTTATGTTTACGTACAAAAATTATCAACCATTTTTTAATGCTTGTGACTCCATACCTAAGCCTATTCCTAGGATTCCTTTTTCTGAAAATGTAACTCGGACCCTGTACTAAGGAACACGGCAACCGTTCGCCTAGTCTCAAATAAATTAGACCAGCATATATTTTTACTTAATGTAGTGTACATTAAACCTATTAATCTAACAACTAATTCAATGTCGTTACTCTGTCGATACGACCTATATTTACAGAAACTACTGCCAACTTTGCTGACAAGCCGAAAATAGACATAGTCGACTTGGTACCGCTTGTTCGAGAAAACGCGGTAAATAGCGAAAATACGACTTTTTTTTCTTTTATAGTGAAAGGTGAAAAATGAGTAAGTGGCCAGCTGATTTCACTAAAACATTGAAATGACAGTTGCCCAATAACATAAGCAACAAGTTAAAAACCAGCAGATGCGATGTCCGTCAATGTGTGATGAAGGGGATTCACAGAAAAATAATATTCCACCTTTATATACTTCACCCCCTCCGCAAAATCCAATTTCTTCCCCATGTCTTCCTAATAAGAAAAGGGTGAAAAGTGGTAGAGGTTTAGAATTTCACCTTCGGGACACATGTCAAATAAAAAGCATAAGTCCAGATATTTCTTCACGCTTATCATAACATTGCACAGGCCCGGAAGGTATTTTGAAAGAAGTCTGATTAATAAGTAGACGTGATCAGAACGTTTTTTTCTTATTCTATTTAATTTAATTACTATTGCTTTTTCAAGAAATGAGTTTCTTAGGTATTCTATAATGGCAAGGTGTTTTTTTTCCTGGGAAACCAATAATTACATGTATGAATAGTAAATTTTTTTTAACGTATCTTTTATTATGTATCTGTGATATCCAAGTTTAAGCAGTACCTATGATTGTAGCTCTTTGACACATATTTTGCAGAAAGTTAAATTTCGTCTATGGTAATTCGTCATCAACTTTTGCTATTCGCTGGAAAACGAATTCTTACAATTCTATTGGTGGTTTTAATTTCACTCATTCTGTATAACCAATCGCCACTGAATTTGCTGACGGAAACAAACCATATGTTGTATTACTTCTAATATGGCGAACTTTCTTGATCATCAACATCATCCTCTGCAACACGTTTGACTATTACGTAGTTGTTATGGGATGTTGGTTTAATTGTGCATCATATTCCTTTTTGAGACATTTTTATTCATTTCATCATCCTGAACATATCTTGTAAAAATGAGTGTCGATGCATACGGACCGAGTTCTCAAACTCTAACGTTTTTGGACACGGAAGAAGCGGATCTTATTGGTGCTGATACACAGGGGTCCGAATTTGAATTCACGGATTTTACATTACCATCACAAAGCCAAACTCAGGCGTCACAACACGATCATGGTTTAAGTTCATCTAACCAGGTAAATTGTCAGTGGACTCTCGAATTCCATAACCTTAATGTCCCCTGTTATGTTACTTGTAATTTATTCTTGTGTTTCAGGTGAATGGCATAGGACGTCAAGATCTAAGTTCTAAAATCACTGGCGTCACTAATACTATTGCAGAATTGCAATTTGAGGAGGAAGATGAGGCATTGTATGGAAGTAAAGAGCTACCAGACCACGCATGTAAATACTGTGGTATCCACGACCCCGCCACTGTCGTGATGTGTAACATTTGTAACAAGTGGTAAGTAACAAAAATATATCAAAACAGTACTAAATATTACTTAAAATATATCATATGTTTTGTGACTGACATGTGGTTATTGTAGTGATATACAGGTAAACAGTAATTCTATGCAAAAGCTAATGAAATAGTTATAGTAGTGCCCAATAACCTAATACATGGACTGAAACAACAAATGAAATGGTGATACATGTCAACTTAATTGATATTTATTATTTTGATACTGAGCGGTCTTTAAAATGTTGTAAATAAATAAAATGCTACTAAAATCTGGCTGATACTATTCCTTTTGGTAACAAAAAATCATTTGGGGACAATTAAATACCTTCAAAAACTGTTCTTTACCTTTGATGTCCTTTTCTACTTATTTATCATTCTCATATCTTTTAAAATATATCTTCTAGGTTTTGTAATGGACGTGGTAACACCTCTGGATCCCACATCATCAATCATCTAGTGAGAGCTAAGCACAAGGAGGCAGCGTTGCACAGAGATGGACCTCTCGGGGAGACATTACTGGAGTGCTATTCATGTGGAGCGAGGAATGTTTTTGTTCTTGGCTTCATACCCGCTAAAGCGGACTCCGTTGTTGTATTGCTGTGTCGGTGAGTTCGCATTGCTTGTAATAATTGAAAAGGCAAACTTTGAACATACATGTGGGGTTATAAAAAAACTGTCTGTGCCTATCTTCCTAATACCTTTTCCGGAAGTCCATATTTTTCCTTTCTTTTCATTTACTATGTTTCGTTACCACACAAACATATTAAATTATTATCGGTTGTACTGTACGCCGTGCGACCGGACCATTAAAACTAAGTTCGGTTTTGTGAGTCACCTGAGATCCTATTCCTGGAGATAGCAAGGTTCGCCTTTGACGGATATGTTAAGGAGGACACCATAAAATTTCTATCTATATATCAAAATATAATCATGTCTGATTTACTTATTTATATTCCAAATGTTAGTATAAAATGAAGCTTTCCTAATTTTTTATCTCTGATAGTTTAATTAAAAGGTAAATATAATGCTGTAATAAAAATATACAGTTTTTACAGCCTTATAACCCATATGTATCAACTGAGAATGTGTAAATTGTTGCGTAATGATTAATTAATTCTTGCAATGACAATGGAGATGTCACTGAACATATACAAGCATATACATACAGTGATATATATTGTTACTTTAATAATGGTCATTTTTTCAGTCAACCGTGTGCAGCTCAAAGTTCATTGAAAGATATGAACTGGGATCAAGAACAATGGAAACCATTGATTTGTAAGTTTTTCATCTTCAAGAATTTTCTCTACAGAGGGTTGGCACAGTATGTCTTTTCTGTTCCTATCAGCAGTTATATTGGGATTAAATTCTTTTTTACACGTATCCCCTTTCATATAAGCTTCTACCTTTTGTAGTAATTCTTTTGTATGAGTAACATTAATATTAATTTAGGACCTAAAAAGTAAAGCTTTTAAAAAAAAAATTTTTTCAGCTGATCGTGCTTTCTTGTCTTGGCTGGTGAAGGTTCCCTCGGAAACGGAGCAAATGAGGGCGCGCCAAGTAAGTTTAACCTATTAAATTTAATTAACAATAATAAATTTCTGAGACGCAAGTATGTCTGCCTCCCGCACGATGGACCGATGACTTGGTCAAGGTTGTGGGCGGCACAAGCCGGTCATCGTAGCAATCGGTAGGGAGACCTACTTTCAGCAATGGATTACATTAGGCTGATGATGCTGATGATGAAATTTCAGAATTACTAGCGCTTGCGAGAATTCTTAAGGACACAACACTCACACACAAACATACAAAACAAACATCAGCCCGAGTATATTTAATTTAATTAAAGCTAAAAGCGTCATAGAATCGTAAGCCGGGCGACGACGTAAAATAGGCGTCTGAGTT
>JAODUI010000013.1:3923446-3941417 GCA_027563995.1 Papilio gigon
TGATATAATCTTCATGTTTGTCAGCTGGGAATGTATAATTAGCGGTCTTCTAACATCAGTTAAACACATTATTTCATGTTTGTTTCAGGTGTCCCCTCAACAAATCGGTCGCCTCGAGGAACTGTGGCGCGACAATGTCGATGCAACATTTCAAGATCTGGAGAAGCCTGGAGTAGACGAGGAGCCCCATCAGGTTCTGCTAAGGTATCCCTTAATATAAAAAATACACATTTTAATACAATCATTGCTGTTGCACTAATTGAAAAAACTTACCTTGTCACTGTCACTGGAAATAATCATCTACCTGCCCTTTTCCCTAGAGGGTACTCTACCATAAGTCTGTCAGCCGTCATATCTGAACTCACACACGTGTCACACTTTCACACAATCCATCCACACCTTTGCTCTTCCTCTATCTTTGTAGCTACCATACAACATCACCTTGTTTTTGTGCTCATAAGACACTTTAGACAATGATCACAATGTATTATAAAATACGATGCAATTCCAGGTATGAAGACGGTTACCAATATCAAAATATATTTGGGCCACTTGTAAAATTGGAAGCCGATTACGACAAAAGGCTGAAGGAGTCGCAAACGCAGGAGAACATCGAAGTCCGTTGGGATGTCGGCCTCAACAAGAAGACAATAGCCTTCTTCACCCTCGCTAAAACTGACAGCGACATGAAACTAATGCACGGAGATGAACTTAGATTGAGGTATTTATACTGTTGAATTTATTTACTTATATTTACAAGTTATGATGTAAATTTGTTAAAAAATTGGAAGATAATTATTTGCTGATTTTATTTTTCATATCACTTCTCTCTTTAGTTTTGTAATAATATTAAATAGCCTTTATTCTTCTTTAGTAAATTGTCCTTAAAATGTTTATTTTTGAACTCGGTCGATTTCTCAAAAAATATATATATATATATATAATGTATAATGTAACTTGTTACAGATATGTGGGCGAGTTACACAAGACATGGTCAGGTGTGGGCCACGTCATCAAGGTGCCCGACAACTACGGAGATGACGTGGGGCTGGAGCTGAAGAGCGGTGCCGGAGCGCCATTGGAGTGCACCTCCAACTTTGTAGTCGATTTCATCTGGAAGAGTACCTCATTTGATCGGTTCGTATACATTTTAACTGAATAGTCTATTGTAATTCTAAGTTTCCACTGACGAAAGACATGCAGAAAAATAAATTGTTATTTTTGTTTTTTTATATTAACAATAGAATGCAGCTAGCTCTCCGCAAGTTCGCAGTGGACGAGTCGTCAGTGTCGGGATACATCTACCGGCGGCTGCTCGGCCACGAGGTGGAGGAGGTGCTCTTCCGCGTGCACCTGCCCAAGCATTTCAGCGCGCCCAACCTGCCCGACCTCAACAGATCACAGGTTAGTGTTCATTACGTAACTAGCTATGTACCGGACTTGGTCTTGTATTCGTTTTCTGAACGCATCAATTTACGTTACAGGTGTATGCAGTAAAACATGCACTTCAACGCCCACTGTCATTAATCCAAGGCCCTCCGGGCACTGGTAAAACTGTGACGTCAGCGACCCTCGTGTACCAGCTGGTCCGGCAGAGCGGCGGGCCCGTGCTCGTGTGCGCGCCCTCCAACACCGCCGTGGACCAGCTCACGGAGAAGATACACCGCACCGGGCTCAAGGTAGTGCGGCTGTGCGCCAAGTCGCGCGAGGCCATGGAGTCCTCGGTATCCTTCCTTGCGCTGCACGAGCAAGCGCGCGCGCTCGGCTCCGCGGACTCGGAGCTGCGCAAGCTGACGCGGCTGAAGGAGGAGACGGGCGAGCTGGCGGCCGGCGACGAGCGCCGCTACCGCGCCCTACGCCGCGCCGCCGAGAGGCGCCTACTGGACGCCGCGGACGTCGTCTGCACCACCTGCGTCGGCGCCGGCGACCCGCGCGTCGCCCGTATGCGCTTCCAATCCATCCTCATCGACGAGGGAATGCAGTCGACGGAGCCCGAGTGCATGGTGCCCGTCGTGCTCGGCGCCCGCCAGCTCATCCTCGTGGGCGACCACTGCCAGCTGGGCCCCGTCGTCATGTGCAAGAAGGCCGCGAAGGCCGGCCTCAGCCAGAGTCTCTTCGAGCGCCTCGTCGTGCTCGGCATCCGTCCCTTCCGTCTGGAAGTACAGTACCGCATGCACCCCGAGCTGTCGCGCTTCCCATCAGACTTCTTCTACGAGGGCTCGCTCCAGAACGGCGTGAGTGCAGAGGATAGACGACTACATAAAATAGATTTCCCGTGGCCGCGCCCGGACCGACCCATGTTCTTCTACGTGACGCAGGGCCAGGAGGAGATCGCCGGCTCCGGCACCTCCTACCTGAACCGCACCGAAGCCGCCAACGTCGAAAAGTTGACGACGCGCTTCCTGAAGGCGGGCGTCCGCCCTGAGCAGATCGGCATTATTACTCCGTACGAGGGCCAGCGCTCGTACCTCGTGCAGCACATGCAGTACCAGGGCAGCCTGCACGCCAAGCTGTACCAGGAGATAGAAGTGGCCAGCGTCGACGCCTTCCAGGGCCGAGAGAAGGATATCATTATCATGTCGTGCGTCCGCTCCAACGAACACCAAGGCATAGGCTTCCTGAGCGACCCGAGGCGTTTGAACGTGGCCTTGACGCGCGCCAAGTACGGCCTCATCGTGGTCGGCAACCCGAAGGTGCTGAGCAAGCAGCCGCTCTGGAACCACCTGCTGGCGTTCTACAAAGAGCGGCGCGTGCTCACCGAGGGCCCGCTCTCCAACCTCAAGGAGTCCGCGATACAGTTCGCCAAGCCCAAAAAACTCGTCAACTCGCAAAACCCAGGCTCGCACTTCATGTCGACGTCGATGTTCGACGCGCGCGAGGCCATGGTGCCCGGCTCGGTGTACGACCGCGCGCGGCCGCCGCGGGACCCGCTGGCGTATGTGGGCGCGCCGGCGTCTGCGCATGCAGGCGTGCCCCCAGCCGCCTTCCCCCAGCGCGCCGCACTTCGCGCGCGCCGCCGCCCGCCCCGCCTCTCGCAGGAGCCGCTGTCGCAGCAGCCGCCGCTGTCGTTGTCGCAGGGCGCCTCGCAGCCCGACTTCAGCCAGGAGTCGGCGGCGCCCGACTGCCCCTCGCAGCCGGACGGGCTGCTCTCGCAAGACTCGACGTACCAGGGTGGATTCCGCGCGCGCTGCAGCCAATACTGAGGGGGACGGAGCGTGCCGCGTCAGACCTCGCCCCGCGGGGCCAGCGCGCGCGCAGCCGCCGCCGCCGCCGGGCACGAGGAGCGCCGCGCCGCCGCACCGCCGCGACACGACACCCTACGGCTCTGATACAGGGATAGAGATAAGTTCGGGCGACGTCGTCTTGGAAATTGTTTATCTGTTCAAATTAGCAAATGTCGGTTCAATGAAATTGTTCGTTTGGTCAAGCAAGCCAGTTGCCACGGAGTTAGTGTACGTTCTTAGGTCATGCCAAGTCTCGGTGTTTCTCAAACGGCCACCTTCTAAATGTTCCTTGTGGAATTGTGCGAATAAAACTAGGGGAACGGCAATTTGTAATCAATTCATACTTTAGCAATGTACTGTCTCTTATTTTCACATTAAAATGAAATAGTTTCGCCAATCGATATATATTTTATTCAAATTTACAAGTTTACCCATTTCACTTTAGTATGAAATACTTTGTCAATACAAAAAAAAATCGAACGACTGACAGACATAGAAGCGAACTTCTCTAAATAGACAAAACACAAAAAAAATCAATTAGATTTGGTCAAAACGAAATTGAATGCCTTCGTTCGTCTTCGAAATGAAATGCTAATGTGAAAAAGATATTTACACAACAAAATATATTAATTATGAATATATATGGGATATATTTTGGAAAAATCAATTTGGTCTTATTTTTTAATAAATAAATGATAACAGTAAATGACATGTGTAATCACTCAGCCCGTAGCGATCCACCGCCGACCTTCTCACTCCACGTCGCTTATTTGCGTTCAGTCGCTTTCGAGAGACCATTGCTATATTTAGACTTAGCTTGTCCTTATATGAAAGAAAAAAAATTAAATGCAACATTGAAAAATGTTTGCAATACGTTGAAATCCACGTGACAAATGTAGTTATGCATCTTTTCAAGTACATTGGCGGTCAAGTGTCCTCCCCTTTTTTTTAACTTTGGGAAATGCTTTTACTCATCTCCCACGTTGCCGGGGGAGTATGTGATGCTAGTATGAATACCCACTAAAACCCAACGATGTACCATCTCGTCGCCATTTGGCTGGACCACGGGAACACTTGCGCAATCTTCCGTGACAAGTCCTCCCGCTACACGAACATTGTGTGCGCAGCGACTAAAGTCCTGAGCTGTCAAGACGTGACATTCACAATGCCATCCCTCTCTCTTCATACCATACATGTATTTGGGATGTGATATTAAAACTAGTTTTACTTAACTTCATCATATATTTTGGTTAATAAAAAGATAAACATTATAAAAAAAAACGTAATAAAAATCGATTATAAATGCGAAAAAGCAACTTACTTCTATATAAATATTCGTCTGTGCGAGTGAATACATTTGTATAAGAGATTGCTTAACTTAAAAGTTATAAAAATTATAACAGTATTTTATTAGTACCAAATGTAGCAAGTTCAGTTAGTTGCCAGTATAGAAAAATCTATCATCTACCATTTTTTTTTGAGTCATTTAAAAATCTTATTCACATAATTGCGACAATACATTATCTACATTATAAGTCTGTCTGAGATTCCTTAAAACCATTTTATTGGAAATAATAAACATCGCTCACAAAAAACAAAATAAAATAAAATCAATTTTCGCCCGAAAAAAATTGTACCAACCAAAATAAAAATTTAAAACTAATAATACTAAAATTTTATTAGCTAAGCACAACTCAAAAATGTAAAATCAATTTTTCGACGACGCGAATATGTTGTAATATCAACAAAAAAAAACAAGCAATGTTGCCATGGTAAAATTATTTTATGCAAGACAATATTTTTAAATTTCGAACGGCGCAGGCGCACGCTAACGGCTAGTTATTTTGTCAAAAAAACCTATAAAAACAATGTTTTTCTTTATCAAACAACTTAATTCAACATTTCCTGTTTTCTTTAATATATTTATGACGTAGATAAAGTAATGAGGACGGATAAACAACTTGCTATTGGAAGTTTTACAATTAAATCGTGAACAAAATTTAATAATTAAAATTGTTTTAAAAATAAACAAAACCCGAATATGACGTGCGGAAATGTCAACAAATATTGTATAATATTGTATAACATTGTATAACCTTTAAATCTGCACGTTTGCAGCATTTAACTAATCAGCAATTTATATTGAATAATACGCAAAAAAAAAGTTTTTTTTTTCATCTCACTACTTAATAATTGCATCAATTAAACTTTGGCACTAATCATGTGACTAAACGAAAAAATATATTTGTATGCACTAACATTTATTGGAAGTCCAAAAAGATTCTCTTATTCAATTTAAAAAAAAATTAAATCAATTTATAAAAAAAAAACAGTCGATAACGATAAAAGTTTTTTTTTTCATTTATAATTTTTAGTTCTTTTTTTTTCAATTAAATTCACAAAGGTTTTATGGCTGGTATCAACTTTGATAACTAACAAAGAGTCATTCCAATCCAATACACATTTATAAAAAAAGAAATATACAAATTGTATGGTCTTAATACAAATTTTGTCACATTAAAGCCAATTATTAAGTCAAAACCAAGCACCGTTACTTAAAAGCTTCGATATTAAAATCGTAACCGACAAAAGCCATCTTACCTAGTATTACCAATTTTCAGTTGACACGTCGTTAGCAAGAGTGCTCTTGTGTCCGACGTGCCAACTCAGCGAGTACACTACTGGGGCAGAGGCGGCGGCTGCACGGCGGCGTACGTGGGGTAGTACGGCGCGAAGCTGGCGGGCCCGGCTATGGTCACGTGGTTACTGTCGCCCCCGTCTTGAATTGTGCGCGCGGCGTATGGCGACTCCTTGTACACTGGTTGAGCTAGAATTTAATAAAAAGAAAAAAAAAATGTCAGTTTTTTTTTTAATAATTAGTAGATTTTTGTTAATTTACTAATATTTGTTTTACCACTCCAACTCAGCTTTAGGATTGTGTTAGGTTTACAACAGTCGAATGCCGGGATTCGAACTCTCGACCACGTCATCGGAAATTCTTACCCTTAAACATTAGACTATTGGCGCTTATTTAAAAACTAAAATAAAACTTACTCAACGTAGGATATAAGTTCTGGTAGGGCGGTTGTCCGGGCGCAGCGGCGGGCATGACCCACCCGCCGGGCGCGCCGCCGGCTACCGGCGGCATCTATAGTCACAGTGATAAAAAAATGCCATTACGAAATACTAAAAAGCAAAGAAGCCGAAATTCTGCCAGTTATTTAATAAGTTTTCAATGTAAATTGACATTGTGAAACAGTATAGCTAGAGGTAAGATTGAATTCAGATATGACAGCTGTCGACCTTAAGTAAAAAAAGGCAAGGTAATATACTAACATTAGGCTGTCCAGGACTAACAGGTAACACAGCCGGCTGGCCCTGGGCACCTTCGGGCATCGGCGCGGATGGTACACTCTGTCCACTCAGGCCCACTAGTGGAACTGTCCCAATTGTGATGTACTTTTTATCTTTCATATTGAAATGCATGAACGGCACTTCACACTCCGCCTGGAACAAACATTCAGTGTGCACTCTGTGTTTTCAAGAAGTTTCTATATGTTACCGTTACAAATGCCATTAGAAAAAGAAGAAGAAATTTGCTTAAACAAAACAAAAAACGATTTTATTCTTCCGATCCTTTTAGATGTTCATTCTTGTAATACAATGTCCGTTTAAAATATTTGTTACAATAAAATTTACTTTACAATATGCACTTTTGAACCGGCATGAGACATACATCATACACAGAGTGATCAAAATATATTAAAGACCTCTATAAAAATGTTATAAATAAAACTTTACCTTTAAATCATAATCCAAGTCAATGATGCTGCAGTTAACAAGGTTCGAAGGCGGCAGCGGAGGGACTTCCATCGTGAGACTCCAGTGGTTAGTGGCTCCCGCAGCCACCGGTCCCTGTTGGATCGTCAGGATCACTTCCTTGGTCTTCTTTGTTGCAGTGGATGGAGATGTAAACCTATATGTCACAACCTAAACAAAAATTACAATGAGACTAACATTTTATTAGTATATTTCAGGTCACAATGTGTCCCCACACTCGGATTCCGAGTGTATTCTACGTTAGGGTTGACCAGGTCATAGTCAAACACACTTGCCCTATGCCTGGTGGTTGACTTCACACATCTTTAAATTTCATCGTAGATATATGCAGGTTGCAAAACAATACTTTCACATATGAAATTTTAAAATCTATTAAGACACTGATACATGATGGATATCAAACCTAATACCTACAAAAAGTCAAGTGCTCAACATCTGAGTTACCGACACTATAAAATTTACTAATTCAAAGTAAATTAGTGAATTGAAAAAACATTTTAAACAACTACACATATTAAATAATGTAACATATTGTATCATACCTTCCTTAAAAATAATTTAACAAGACTCAGTTCCACATTGCTCTTATTTTCAACATCTATTTGTATTGGGATCACTTGTCCAGGGCAGTATCCCGAGACGGGAGCCCTGACATCCACCGACAGCGGCAGCGATGTGCAACAGAAACAACAAAATGTCTTTTCCATCTGCATATGAATTGGTTCCTATAAACCACAAAATTCATGTCACAAATGTTTAACAAGACAAATATGTATGTATACAAAATACATATAAAACACATATAAAAATCCTTGTATAACATAGTAGTAGACTATGATTTCCACAACTCTACATCCTGCACAATATGTAATGTGCCTTAGAGCAAAAACATATCTTGCCAAGAACAAGATATGGTTTTACATGATTGTTTTGTCTTAAAACCTATAAACATCATCATCATTATCAGCCTAATGTAGTCCACTGCTGAATGTAGGTCTCCCCATCAATTGCCACAATGACCGGTCTTGTGCCGCCCGCATCCAGTGCACTCCCGCAACCTTGGCCAAGTCATTGGTCCATCGTGCGGGAGGCCTATAATATTGTAATAAATTTTCTAGCTTACTAGACGTTTTGTTTTGTACTCAAGTCACTTATATAATTTTTCCTAGTACAATTAAAAAGTGAAATTGAGAGTGATTAAAAAAAATTGATATTTTTATAAATATAATAGCAGATTTTTGGTTACTTTACTAATATTTTTAGTAACATTTCAATTAAGACTCAGCTTAGCATAAGACTCTTGCAATAACCTGGACTGACTGAAATCTGTACCCTTAGCCATTAGACTATTGACTCTCCATTTTATTAAATCTGTTAACACTTACCTTATAAGAAGGATTAAGATTAAGATCCAACGCGTTGATTACAGTAAATGCTATTTTAGTCTCCTGATCAAACTTCCAGGGTCGGTCCAGGATCACTTTGATGGTATATCTAACATATCCATGTTGACCTTCAAATGAAGATGGCAGCACCGGTGGTAATGCACATGTAAAATTGTACGCTTGTTTACCAGCTGGTATTTCTATTTCACCACCTGAAATTTTAATTTCAATTACATTAGAATTGACTTAAATTTAGTTTTCTTAGTTAAAAAATATATTGTGTTCTTATTAATTAAATAATTATCATTGGTTTCCTGAATTAAATCTCTGAATTTACTAATGTTGCATTTACCGATATTTAAGATTCGAGTAAATGTTCAAATATGTATGATCAATATGTATGTCAATAAAAAAAAAAGGTGCAACACCAAGTACCACTTAACCATAGTAGTGTTACCTGAATTGTTCCCAAGAACATAATAGGAAATTTGAAAATACTCTTCATTCCCCGAATGCGTAGTATCCGTCGTTTGGGATTTGCCTTGGTCATCGGACTCCTCTTTACTTTCGTTCCATTCCGTATGTGCTTCACCTTTAAACTTCACTTGAATACCTAAAAACAGACATATTTAACGTTACCGGTCTCATATCATAATACTAAAACCAATACAAACATAACAACATCGCTATAAATAAATAGTGATTCATAGGACAATTTTTAAATGAATGCTAAATCTATTTCCTGTACCTCGAACTTTTTTAGGACTATCAAAAACATATTCAATCCTCCCATTTACAGTTTGTCCGGCAAAATAAGTATTTAATCCATTATCTAAATAAATAGCGGCTTCTTTTAGGCCCATAGTTGGAACGTTAAATCAGCAATGAAAAGTAGATAATTATTATTTGCAAAAGAAAACTTGAATAGAAAACTTTGAATGACAACTTGACGTTGACAATAGATGAAAAAAATGACATCATGACATAGATTAAATAGAAAACCTGGCACAGGTTATTGTCAATTTTAATTCAAGGCTTATTTTCTAAAAATACAATTCCTCGGTTATGAAACTACCATCATTTTTTATATATTTATTCTAGTTACTTAGCACCTGAGGTTAAGTACTGATGTGATAAAAGACGGTCAGTGCTGGTTTAGTAAACTACTCAATTTTTTAACAATATCATAACTACTTGTACCAAAAAGCAAACTACATTTTTTTTGAAGGGCAAAAGGAAAAATAAAAAAAATATTTAGTTAATAACATTTTATTAAACATCAATTACTATTTCTTTTTGCGCCTTAGATGATGGAGCAAGCATGTCATTAATTTCTATCACATCTCTGGCAGAGTCAACTTGAGCTCCTGATAAAAGAAGACTTATTGCACCTTCCAATTCACTTGCTCTTTTACATACATCGATTTCTTGCTTTACTTCTGACTTCAGTGATTTATATAACCATAAATTTTGTTCTGAAAAAAGTTTTATTTGATTTTCAAATACATCGATAAACACATTTACCGTGTCAATTATAGTTCTCGTAAATCTCGTTTCACCAAGGTTCTTTTTGAAAAACCTAAGCAACGTTCCAATATCTTTCTCAGATAAACCGTCAATTGCAACATTCAAAACTTTTCGACGGAGTAATTCTTGTAAAAGTGCTATTGTTTTTTCTGGAAATTTAGTTGCCACATAAGTTTTTAAGACAGCCGATAAAGCTTTATCAAATTCCATTTTTCTAAGAAATCTTTCGAATTCAGGTCCTTTCTCAGTTTTTTGCTTGGAAATGAAATTATCTATAGTTATAGATGTTTGGACATGATCCGGAGCAAATTTAAATAAACCTTTGTTTTCTTCTTTTTGCTTTGCTGGCTGTTCTCTTTTTCTTATAGATATAACTCCATCAATCATACCAACAGCTAGAACATCGTCATTGTCAGATATTGCCATGCTAAGAATAGCATTGGGGAAGTCAATATTGTGAACCACCTTGAATGTAGAGATGTCATATATTTTAACATGCCTGTCAAGTGATGCTGACATCAATCTACTAGAATTACATGATAATCTTAAAGTGGTTACAGTTTTGTGGTGCTGTGAAATATTAGCTAGTAATTTGCCACCATTGAATATATCCCAAACTTTGACTTCAGTTCCACCGGCACTGACAAACAGACCACCGGATGGCAAAAAGATAGTTGATTCAACGGGACTTCCATGGTTGACAGAGAGAGTAGCTTCATTAGTTCTACAATCGTACAGTTTTACCAAATTATCATAACCACCGGATAAAATTAAATCGGGTGATACCGGACTTGGCGCACCGGCTCTAATA
Source organism: Papilio gigon (assembly GCA_027563995.1). Taxonomy (NCBI): domain Eukaryota; kingdom Metazoa; phylum Arthropoda; class Insecta; order Lepidoptera; family Papilionidae; genus Papilio; species Papilio gigon. The sequence goes on from JAODUI010000013.1 coordinate 3,934,234, forward strand.
TAATCAGTATGTTCAGAAAGACTACTGATTTTTTCCTCTGTGGCTATATCCCATAGACAAACAGATTTATCATCAGAAAAACTGATGACTTTTGTTTGATCTTTTGTAAAAAATGTTCTATGGACCTGGAAATGAAATGTTTGTACTTAACAATACTCTGCAAGTCTTAAACAATGTTTGAATATTTGAACCTTTACTTACAGGGCCCGTGTGACCAGTGAATACTCTTAAAACATTTTTTGATTGAACATCAAATAACTTTACTGCTGCCTCCTGACTACCTGCTATCAGAAGTCTTCCATCATTCCTAAAAGATCCACCGTAAGCTGCTTCCAAAAATTTTGATATATTTTTTGCAACAGTTTTTGTGATTGGATCATAAATCTAGAATATAGATAGAAACATGTGGTTATTTATATTTATTATTTCTTTTGTTGATTACTCATATAAAACATAATTAAAAGGTATGAAACCTTTTTTTTATTATTTTTAAATATTAATCTAAGCTTTAAGTGTTACAACTTAATATTTTATTTTTTATGAGAAAAGGGCAAACATGCGACGAAATCACAAGAGTGATCATGTTATGTCACAAAGTGTAGTAAATCTACTATATTTGACTACTAGAGTTCAATAAATACAATTTTTATGATTTTAGGGTAATGTGTTTTACCTGTATTCTGGCAGAGCAAGTCGCAGCAAAATAATATGGTTCTACAGGACTGAAGTCAAGGTAATCTATTGCTCCAAACTCTTTTACCAACACAGGATGCTGGAAGAAACAGCCAATAATACTAATAATTGTTCGTTAATAATAAGTAATTAGACTGCCATATAAAAGAATCTTACTCCTAATTTTTTCCAGTATAAATTATCGTCAGTAAGAACGGACGCCGGTTTTTTATACACAGATTTGTTGGTTTTTTTAAATGGATATGATACATGAGCCATCTTTACTCTATTTTAAATTGTATTACAACTTGTTGTGAGAAACTAACATTACGTGATAAAAAAATATTGTAATGTATCCAATATATTTAGATAAATATTAAACACGTTGGTTTTGTTATTCACGTTTATTTGACAGTGACATTTGTCATTTGTGAAACTTATCAAGTGTTTACGCCAAAGTTTACGCAGCTGGCACAAACGTTTATTTCATTAGGGCTTGGAACCTCATAAAGATTAATTTGGTCAAATAAAAAAGTTTGAACAATTCTCCTTGCTAAGGTAACAAAAATGTATTTTACTGTAATTCTATTGTCAGCATAAGGAATGAAGATGGATCATAAACATACGGAAAGAGAAGTTTGTTTACTGCTTTTAGTGTCACTTGTCACTGACACTGTCAACTGGTCGGCAATGTTTTCTTAAGTCTTGTGAAATAACTCTGTATTGATTACATTTTACGTGTATTTTTAAGCTTAACTATCGCCTCCGACAGAATTTCCTAGATACGAAATGTTTAAGTTGCTAAACCGCCATGCAAGACGAAGTGGTATTTTATATTTGCGTTATGAGAAGTTTGAGGTTAAACCAGCCAAAATCCTTTACTGCTATTCATCAGCTGGTTCTGTGAGGTTTGCATCGAGTGGTAGTGATGCAGGAAAAACAGTACCCTTAATTGATAACATACCTGAGCCGCCTCCTGTGCCGGATGCTTCGTCTATTGGTGAAATAACTGAGGCAGTTCAAACTTTGGCAGCTAACGGTGAACCTTCATTTGCCAGCTTAGGCTTAGGAGGTTGGGGACCAGTAGGTATAGTACAGAATTGTTTTGAATACCTCCACATAACATTAGACGTGCCATGGTGGGGTGCAATTCTCATTGGTACAATAGTTGTAAGAGCAGTAATGTTCCCACTAGTCATAATGTCACAACGGAATACAGCAATAATGAACAATAATTTGCCTGAAATACAACTTCTCCAAGTTAAAATGACACAAGCCCGACAAACTGGGAACCAGTTAGAAGCTGCACAATACGCTCAAGAAATGATGGCGTTTATGAAAGAGAGAGGGTTAAATCCATTGAAGAATGTTCTAGTACCGCTAGCACAAGCACCTCTATTTATATCATTTTTCGTCGGTCTAAGGGGTATGGCAAATTGTCCCGTTGAAAGTATGATGCATGGGGGTTTATGGTGGTTCACCGATTTAACTGTCCCCGATCAGTTTTTTTTGCTACCATTAATAACTAGCGCTACCTTGTGGGCGACAATCGAACTCGGAGTAGATGGTGGGCGTCTTGATGCACAAAACATGCAAATCATGAGATATGTTCTGCGCGCATTACCTATAATAATGATACCTTTTACAATCAACTTCCCAGGAGCTATCCTTGTATACTGGTGCTCGAGTAACTTTATATCATTACTTCAAGTCGGAGTATTAAAAGTACCGGCAGTGAGAGATTATTTCAAAATTCCTAAGCTAATTAAACACACTCCGGACAATTTGCCAATTAAGAAAAAGGGTTTTGTTGAAGGTGCGAAAGATTCCTGGACGAATATGAAAATATCAAGAGATCTTGCGGACAGGCAGAGAGTTGATGAAATGATATTCACCAAAGCAGGAAAAGGACCTTTACAGAAGACATATAAATATGACCCGACAAAGTTATCTAATGTACAAACAAAATCTAAATAGATCCTATTCTGTAATAATTTAAGTTTGTCATTGTATGTAATAATAAATGTAGTAGACTATTAAATGTTTTTTTTTAAATATTTAGTTCTATGTAGTCAGGTCCTCACAGTGTACCACTTACAGAAAAATTCCCTTATTCGATTCAATGAGACAAACTTTGCACCACAAAAACAAAAAACTAGTTAGCATTAATTGGGGTAGGATTAAAAATGCAAAAATGTACCTTTTTGTTTCATAAGAGCTGTAATTAAAGATCATTTCCGTTCCCAAGTAAAATGATAGCTGGTAATTGATTCAGATTTACTTGTTGGATATCAAAAGGAAAAAAAAACATCAACTTAATAAATATATTTAAAAAAATTCCAACATTAAATAAATTAATCACAATATACCCATTTGTCACATGATTTCATAAATCCTAATGAAATATAAAACTTAATCTATGGCAAGGGATCGGAATGAGGCAGTTTCAATCTGAGCTTTATCTTTGTTTTTCGATTTCTTGTCAATCGCTACCCACAGATTTTCATTTAAACGTTCCCTGAAACAAAAAGTATTATGATTTAAATAATACGACATTAATTAAGATGCCGCATAAGACTAAATATCATAATTAACAAATTGACCACCAATTTATTGTATTAGTACGTAAAGAACTGCAGTGTGATTTTTACAAATATGGCGCCAGCAATATGCTCGCAACTTTCAAAATGTAGAAGTATTTATTATAAAAACCGATTCATTTTTTTCTTATTTCAGTCGGATATGGTCACTTAATTATTTTTATTTTTCTAAGCATTTGAAATTGGTAGGAAAGTTGGTAAAATAAAATTTTGTAAACTGGCAACAATTGAGGTGACACAAGGCCGGTTTTTCGGTTTAAAAAAACACAGGTTTATGTGAGCCGTACAAGTGGCATAAATTAATTAGGTGTATTTCAAAAATACTTTTCTTTTACCTATGTTTCATCATGAGTTGCACAACAGATTTATTGAGATACTCCATTTTAGGGAACGTTCCTCCGTAGTCGGCTGGCAACTCGTCTCTGCTCACGTATTTGTACAATGTCTCCGAATTTGGCGGGTGAAAATGAATCTGTACAAAATATGTAAAAATTAATAAAAGAATGCTCGACCGATGTGTTACATGCAATAATTTTGTGCAGTTGAATTTAGGAGTGTATGATAGTTTTACGTGACTTTACAACAAAAGTGGAACATTTTCAATTAGTATGTAGCGTGATAAAAGTTTCGGAATACGTGCTGATTGCGAGGTGGTTTCTCTAATTGTTTTTTTAATGCGACTACTTTTTGATTAGATAGTTGTAGATATGTTTGATAAAATTCATCATCAGCCTGTTTTATTACCTTACGGTGAGTCATAGTACATTGTACTCTTCCACACATGTAAATTACCTTATAAAACAAAAAAAAAACACATTCTTATATTACCATTTCAGTTAATTCCTTCTTTAGGAATGGCTTCATGAGGCCGTAGATTTTGTCAATAAAAGGCGGTGCGTTGACAATGTGAACTTGTTTCAGTCGTATAGGTATCGCTTCCTAAAATTAATAATAAATTATTTATTATAAAGCTTTATACAAATAATACATTGATCTGTTGTTATTTTTTTTTACATACATTTTAAATATCGAAACGAAGAAACTTAACTGGCCAGTGTTAAGTTTCATACGAGAGATAACAAGGTTGTAAGCAACGCAAATACATCATGTTCACGAAATTATTTTTTATAGTACTTATAGACACTTTTATTTCATTAATTGTGTGTAGAGTAGAAAAAGAAACAAACCTCTTGATACTTTGATATTTTTCTCGCAATAGATACGTTGAATTTTGTTAAAAACTTCAAAGATATATCCTTCACGTCCATTATGACCGTGTCCGATTCTTCTAAATCATCGTTGTCAAGTAGCCAAGCGTCTGTCGACGTGAAGAAAAGTTTGACGTCCAGAATATATTCATACACGTCTAATCCTGGATCGTTTATTTGGTAAATCCAAACGTTTTTCTTTCCGGGTAACTTCAAGTGACCGATATTTCTGTGAAAGAAAACAAAAATATGTATAATACAGTAACCGAATGTTTTACATATCATCCATCTTTGTATGTCTGAATTTAAGCACAAAAATAATTTAAGATAGATGGCAACACCGACGCCATCTTCTTCTTCCGCAAATGGCTGCCGAGACAAGCTAACGCGCAACTAGTCATCTCTGTATTAGTTTATGTGAAATATAAGTTTATTCAATTATTCAAGTCTTTAATTTAACCAACAACAATATTAAAATCATATTTGAAGATTTTCGGCGAAAGGTAATACATAACCGTGGTATTTCACTGCCGAAACAGCTATGTAAAACTATTGCATATATTGTACAAAAACATATGGATACAGTTGCCTTTTGATTCTGCTTACATAAAGCTATTGTTTTAGTCATGTGACGCACTATGATTCCTGTCAAGTCAAAGTCAATCTATCGCACTAGTCAAATAAACATCATCATCATCAACCTCCTCCTTTTCCGTAAGGGCTATATACTACTCTTCCATACATGTGTGTCAACTCATATATGAACTCAAACTCTTATGCATATCTTTCACACAATCCATCCACACCTTTCGGTCTTCCTCTACCTTTATAGCCATCCACATTCAATCTCATCAAATTATGTGCTCATCTCTTCGCATAACATGTCCATACCACGATAACCTTTTGCATCTAAATTTTTCTGTAACAGGCGCTACGTTCAAACTAAGCAGATGTGATTGTGGTCATAAACTTGTCTGTGATCAATTATAAAGGCAGATACATTTCGGGCTAGAGAACTGAATCTCCAATCATCTGCGTAAATGTCAGGCATACCGTTAAGTTATGCTACAAACTTAGATTATTCACCTTTTAAAACGGCTTAACTCTCATGTGAATTGGTTTCGGTACCGACTAGTTTCGAGCTCATCGGGTGCTCGTCTTCAGGGTGAGTGGGATCGGTACTATAGCGCGTTCGCAGCCCGTCGCTCACTGTCAGTGACACCGAACTACACGTGAGCTAGGCCGTTTTCATCAGTAGTATAGTGAAATGTCTCACGAAAGTATTAATAATTTAACTTACATTATGCTCAATATTTTCTGCATGTGCGTTGATTGTGGGTCCCTGTCTTTGAGCAAGTTGTTACTTTCGGCTCGGAGGGTGAAGAACAAATCCGCAGCGGCCTTTGCCTTTTCCAGATCATAATAACAGCTGTGCGCGAAACGTAGTAAGAGCCAATCTTCTGTAAATGTCATTATTATTAAAATATATATTTAAAGAAATGTTTTTGCGGCGTTTCCCGCTGTAAATGTCAATATTTGACAGCGAAACATTTATACGAATACGTTTTATTTATCGATATGTTAGGTTTTTATTAATTGTTGCCGATTTAAAGATAAGTAAATGATAATGAATAATAATATTAGTAATATTGATATTGATAATGATGGTTAAGTTTGCGAGAGCATCCTGGATAAGGGCGGCCGAGGACCAATCGTCGTGGCGATTTTTGGGGGAGGCTTACGCTCAGTGGGAGACATGTGGCTGATATGATGATGATGATGATGAAATGATAATTGAGTCTGTAATGAAACGTTTGCATGCTGTCCATTGAGATAATATTTCAATTTTTAATTATTCTGTATCCTTAATAAATGCGAAAGCTCGGATGAATGTAACTCCATAATAGCTTCATGGATCTGGATGAAATTTGGTACAAATATAAACATGATCTGGTACATCAACATCATCAGCAGCCTAATGTAGTCTACTGCTGAACCTAGACCTCCCCCACGATTGCCACGATGACCGACATAAAAGAACACGTGAGTTACTAATGAAAAAGTAGAAATAATTACGAACCTATATCTTTTGGTAAATGCGGTTGGTCATCCAGCCAATTCCTCATATGTTGTATTACTTTTGACGGTTCTTCTATTTTCGTGTCCGCCATCTTGATTATCTTTTCTGAAAAGATTGATTTATCAGTTGCTTTTCTGTTTTAAATTCTCATAACTTCGAAAATATACATCGTTGCTGATTCAATTTATTGACGAAGTCCGAGGTATGTTGGAAGAGCTTAAGAACACATTTTCAAATTAAGGCACATAATCTTGAATGGAGTACGTGCTGTACCCACCCTCCGACGGTAAAAGGAGGTTGATTATATTCTTTTTAATAATTCAATCATATAACAGTTCAAAGATCTATAAACCGGTTATGTACTAGACAGTCCTAAGTCCGATAATAATTTCAATTCAATTACTTCAGGGTCAAATGTGTAATAAGGTATAGTTACGGTTTATTTATCACGTGTTATTTCGTTGTAGGTACATGTTAGTTTCAGACCCGCCGGACTCCTACAGGGCGAGTAACCTAGGATTTACATCGAAATACATGTATGTTAAGACGTTAAACTATTAAAACTTTCGTGAGACATTTCACTATATAACTTATAAAACGGCTTAACTCACGTGCAACTCGGTG
>JAODUI010000013.1:3946612-3961759 GCA_027563995.1 Papilio gigon
TTTCACGCTTGCTTTATGTGCTGCAAAAGATTTTGAGACATCCGTTTATCTGCTTTAATCGCTTTTTTTTTTTAATTTATTTTAAGGATGGATACCCGCCATGTGTGGGGTGCCGGGTGATGGGGGAATTATCTCGTGTGATCCCTGCGCACACTTCCCGAAATGTAGCCTAGACTAGACTAGCCACTCTACGTCTGTGCTCAAGACTGACTAAGTCACACAGTTACCTTTTTACCACCATAACTGTTAAGTAATCAATGATCTCTAAGTTGGTAGAGATTCTGAAGATTTGATGTTCTTCTTCTGCAGCAGTCTGCACTTAGACTAATTAAATGGTCCTAATTTGTTAATACGAAATATTGAGAAATCAACTTTAGGGTCTTTCTATGTGATCAGTTACCGATTCGTGGCAGTAATGAATTTTAGTCACAGATCCAACTGCCAAGCAATGCGGCTTAAATCCTTTTCTTTCTACTCTCCGAGCCCTATAGAGAAAACTGTTCATGACAATCAATATGTTAAGCCTTAAAATTAATTTAGAAGAAATCTAGGAAATCCCCATCCCCATCTAGGATGTAAAATTATTTTGTGTTTCTTTTTATTTGAATCCCCTGCTATTTGATATCAACAAGATAAAATTGCATAGTGAAAATAATAAACATATTGCGATAGCAAAATTTTAACTACTGATAATTACGTTTTATGGCATTACTTAAAGGTTTAATCGATTTCTTTACAAATCAATCGGATTGTCGACATATTGACACCTGGTTTTTAATTTTTTTTTGTATCTAATTAGATGCTAAAATTTGAATCTAACCATGTCGATATAAGTACCCATACAATGTAAAATTAATACTGTTGTTCCATGATTTTCTCTCCTTTGTGTTTCTTTGATTTCTTATTTTGAACGCATCTTTATGATAGTGTTGCCATTAATAAAATTTTAACTAAACAAAAGATTTGAGTAACAGTATTTAAACTTAATATTAGCATTTTAGCACTAATAAAAATGAAAAATCAATTAACACAACCGATGGGTATCAATTATTTAAAAAAACTTTTTGTTTTTTTCAAGTTTGTTTGTTTTTTTTTATATATTTTTTCAAATAGTAACATTTTTGGGAGCAAGTTCGCGCATGCGCCGAATGGCGATATTTCAGTGAATAATCTTTGAACTAATATTTTTTAACTATGAATTTTTGTCGTTAGCTTGTATTTACGTCGGTAAACTAGAAATTAATTTAATTCAGTAGTTAAAATAATAAAACTAGGACATTTACGAAAATAATTCAAAAGTGCTTAAAGTGTACCATTGGTGGCCATTACAAAACCTAAACTTTTTTATCAAGACAAATGTCCATTTGATTTGATGTTTCGGCGACGTTGTGAAGCTAATCAAAAGTTACATTCCCCGCATAAGAGGAGAATGAGTTTATGTCTGTATTGAACAGTGAATTTGTTATTTGACATCCTTAAAAGCTAATTTAAGGCGATTGAGAAGCAACTATTTTATTAGGGCCGATTTCCTACTTCAACTAAAATCTGTCATTTCCTTAGTTTTCTGGTAGTTACGTTTTATTTCAAGAGTGTTGAAATGAGAAAAAGTGCTTAATTCTTTTGCGAATTGTAAGCGCGATTGTGTGTGATTCATTTAATGCACAAGGTGTGAGCCCCGTCTCGTTTGTTACTCTTCATTGAACATAACATTGGCAAGGCGACCTATATCTGGCGCTTTCATCTGTCACACTACAACAAAATTATCAGATATTGAGTATGTTTAATATTTAATATCAGATATCGGTAGCATAAAACGATAGTTATCTCTCGGTCATTGAAATTCCGTTAAGTCCTTGGTATCGCATCGCTTACGTATCGCCGAAACATCAAAATAAAATCGTGCTTGCAGGGTAACAAAAATGATTTTGAGATAAATTCCAAACAGTGAATTTGTTAAATAGTGTACAAAAATATAAAAAAAGCAATATTTTAAAAAGTAGTGATTTGAAAGTGGTGTGTACCGTGACATGGGGATTATGTGCTGGTGTGAATATTCTTGGAAGCTGTGGTGACATGGACTGCAGGGGTGCGGCCAGGGAAGCTGAACTCCAGGAGTGATCAGTGTGCTCGGCATAGCACCTGCACCAGACCCTAGTATTATGAATAAACGAGACAGCAATAAGGAAAAGGAACGTCAAAGTGACGATAAAAGAACTTCTGCGTAAGTACATCTAATTACCCAAGCACAACTAAATTAATCATTTTTCTATATGAAAAATGACGTATATACTGTAAAATTCACCACAAGTTAACTTTTAAAAATTGAGAGCTAACAGATAGATAAGTTGTCTATGAGTCAATAATATTATGAATAACGTATGAATAATAACTATAAGAATTATATAAAATACGCAAAAAAAAATATATCTCTATTGCATACTGATAGTGGGTACTTTAGTACACTGTTCTTTTAAGAACAGTGTATTTTGGGATCTTTCTCTGAAATAATTGTTGTGAATCTAAAAATTCTGACACAAACAATGAGAATCATTCATTTTAAAATCTTATCATTGTAAGAATATAGTAGAAATTAAAATGTTTCTCATTATCATCAGAGGCTTATGCATGGCATCCTGCAGATAGAGATCTGCAGGGAGCAGGGAGCTGGACATAAGTCTGTAAATTTACATTTGCAAGGTTATCTTTTTAATAAATGCATTTATAAGCACAGTAGTAAACAGGAAAAAAAATAATTAATGATTAACCTCCCTCCCTAGATACAGTAACATTTTATTAATGGTACTATTAATTGAAATGTAAAAACTGTATGGAATGACAACTTTTGATATATCACATGCTTGTCACATTAATTCCACATTTTTGACACATTTTGTCCATTCTACAAGTACCATAATGTTACTCTGTCTAAAGGCTCTAGTGTGTTACAATAGTTGAGGATTTATAAGGTTATTAAGTTATAAAAGAAAATAGATTACCTGGGCTTCTTACTCAGTCCTACCATAATAATAAGTCATATGCAATACATTTTAATTTTAGACCTTTAATAAATTATTTATCTATGAGCCACCAGCTCAACAAAGATAAACTTTTTTTTAATAAAATTGTTAAACACTTAATTCTGGCTTTATATGTATTTGAAATAAATAATTCTATTAATTATTATGTGTCATCATCATCATATGAGGCTAGACAGAATGTATATACTTATACTTTTTTAGTTTGTCTAGTTGTGGGGCTCGCTTTCGGCAACTCAACGGCTAGCTTGTATTTTGCTTGTACATGACATGGGCTGCCAGCCAACGCAGTTCTGAAGACCTAGTTTGACTATTAAGGTGTCATTCATTAAAATGTACTGTAGTATATCAGCATTTACTAACTGCCATTGTAATTGTCTAGTTTGTTTTGATGACTTAACTAATTATAGTAAACAGTAGTAAATAAAGCTTGTGTACAAATTCTTAATATAAATACTTTTAATACTAATATTATTTTGCATAATGTGCAAATTATACTGTTAGTTATGAATACATGTAAACTGAAGGTGAAATTATAGACCACTTCTCCACAGCACTCTTTCCTTTTAGGATAGCTTTCTCAGTTCTTTGTAAACTTTGGTGTTGGTGTTTTATAATAATAGGTATAAGGGATTGAAAAGTTAAATAATCAGTTTTAATTAATTAGATTTAGAAGCTCTTTGTCCTCAAGAATATAATCTTAATATATTATAGAAAGTGTAAAATACTGTTCTATGATTCTTAAATAGTTAAGGTTATAAGATATGTTTGAATCACCAGTATTTATAAAAATAAAATTTTTAATGTAAGGTTAGGGTAATTCAATAAGAGATTGCTTTTATGTTCAAGGTTATCTATTCAGAAATAAAATATCACCATTGAGAATATAAAATTAATAAACTTCAAATATTTTAGAAATTCAATGATATGATATTTCATATTTTCTATTACTATTAGGACTATATTAATTTGAAATAATTAGGACAATACTTTTGTTTAAGAAGCTTAGAAGGAAATGAAAAAAAAAGTAAACAGGTTAATTTTATGAGTAGGATATTATGGCTTTTTCTAAAAATGTTTAATTCATGATATATTTAAAAAGACAAATCTTGTGTTGATGTGCTATAAAGTGGGAACAGGGCTGGGTGATAAACTTGTACTTGGGGGTATATTTTGTTCTATTTTTTTTATAAAATGTCTGTTAATATGCAAATTATAGAGCCATATTGACTTGTAAAATGAAAGTATGAAAATTAGATTAATATTGAAAAGGAAGTTATGTGTAACACCTTTACACTTTAGGAAGAACAGTGTTAATTTTTATTATACATAATTATGCAATCTGTATTAATGTTGTATGATTTTGTAATACTTAAGTATATGGCCAGCCTCAGTATCAATAATAGTGGAATGAATCACAGCACATAAACATCTTATATATAACAATACCCTTGATAACATTTCTTAATAAGAACAGAACATGCTATCTGTTACTGTGCTGAAGCATTTATACACAAAGCTCGCTAATAATTTAATTTATTCACATCTAAAGATGTCTGTCTTGTGAAGCAGATGTTTATAGTTAAAATCAAGTGTGCTCAGCCAGTGTCAACAAAATTGACAAGTGATTTTTGTTACATTATATATAAAAGTTAATAAAAATGTTTAGAATTCATTGTGATTATTTAATATTGAATTATTCAAACATAAATTATGCATAGAAAATTGTGAGTATAACCTTTTTTGCTATATGTTTTAATAACCTGCAAAACATAACTATATAGATGCTTTAAAATTTGTCAAGAAGTCCAAAAAGAAATGTTTTATGTAGTTATATGGAGCGAAATATTCATTCATGTTGTGAAAGAAAATCTTTTGTTTGTAAATATTTCAATCATTATAAACAAAAATAAAACAATGTAATTGTCATATTTAGAGGTAAATTTTAACATTAGTAAGACAAAATTTTGGCTTTGCTGTTTGATTTAAAATGGTATCATAACTCAGTTCTTGTCTTGCACATGGCATACACACATAGTTGGTGCATCATGACCTCCAGATTGTTATTAAGTTATTAAAATGCTACTAATGTAAGTTTTGGTGTTGGAGACCATAAGACCCACTCGGAGTCGTAGATTCCATCTAGTTAAATAGTTAATTGTATTGGTTTTTGAAAATAAAATTCATTTGGTGCATAAATAAATTATTTATATGCACTTATGTATGTGTATAAGTTATGAATATTAAATGTAATTAAAGATTATAAACCGTCAATAATGAAATGTAAATCGTTCATGACTCACTCTGCTGTTATTTGAAAAACTATTAACAAATTACGGTTAATTCTTAGTTTCAGTTAGGCAGGTATAAATCGGTAGGTAGGGGCAGACTTTCACTTTTGACTCAATGCCAATAACGGCGGCTGAATCACTGCAGTCTGCAGTCGCTCATAGACTGGACAAAGATTTGATTGTATGCGTTTCAATATTGGTTAATATAAAATATATTAAACAATAATGAATCATAAATTTGATGTATAAAAAAATTCTGCGGCATTTTATGAAATATACATGCATGAGTCGCATTTTAAACTATTTAGCATCATAAAATTGCACTATTTTTGTCAATCTAGCTTATTATGTCTTAAATTTTAGAAAGGTGAATAGCCTATTGCATAAAACTAGGTAAAAAGTCTAGTGCCTATCTGATGTTTAATAGATTTGTCAATAAACATCATCTTGCAACCAGGATATGCATATGGATTGATATTCTCATCTGAATATTACATTTTAGTGTTGACCTAAATAATAAAATTTTGACAATGTTTTCTCTAACTTGACACTGGTTTGCTCTATAAGGTGGTATCTGTGTACCTTTGCATGTTGCATTGTTAGTTTAAACATTAAATGCTATGCTCTTGAAGTATTGGATATGCAATGTTCCAGGTTTGCAGTATTGACAACACATTGACTGCCTGCACTTTATCAGAGCAGTCATCGTGTTGTCACCATGTTCTATATTAGAAGGTAAAATTGAATTACAGTTTGTAATTGAGCTTATAATGTAAATAACTATGTAACAATATTAACTGCTAATTTAATTTCTAATGAGATTGTATTGACTTTTAAGTGTATAACATATATATTTTTTAAAATCCTTAATCTTCTCTCGAAGTTATACTTCCATGATTGAGCAGATTTGTGTAGTGTGGACAGTACATCAGTCTGCACTGTTATATGATCAGTTTGTATGACGTAAATATTCACGTAAATTGTGTTGTGTTAGTTAAAAGAAAAAATAGACATAACAAATGTGATTATTTCAGACAATGCGGACTCAGGTTAGGTGTATCCTGGGGTACTGGGATGTTCCGATCTTTTAAAGATAGTTACATTGAGTTTTTTAATGGTTAGCATAACACTAGTTACCCACCAGGATATGCTTCAACCACTTAATTAATCAGAGTCCGGCAGTTAGATTTAGAGCCCTCACGCACTATATGGTATTTATCGGCAGATGTTTTAATCGGGCCTTTTATCAATATATTCATGTATTGAAGTGAACCCATTACACCGTTTTGGTATAGTGTAATATGGACTTAATCGAACCAGATGAAACTATCGGTTGTTACATAGTCTGGTCTGCGGGTGAGGTTAGCGTACACTCACACGACGCGCCCGGCAATGCTCTGCTGATGTACCGCGCGGTTTTACTTAGCTTTAAGTATGGCAGATGGTAGCATGTTGTAAGCTGTGTGTGTGTGTGTGCAGCGCGACCGGTGCGGTGAGCGGGCGCGGCGTGGGCGGCAGCAGCGCGATGCACACGTCGCGGCACTCGGTCACCTCCTCCTCGGGGGTGCTCATGGTGAGCCCCAACTTCCGCGTCGGCAAGAAGATCGGCTGCGGCAACTTTGGCGAACTTAGGCTTGGTAAGTCATTACAACCTAGAATTTTCCTATTGTTAATTAAAGAGATAGAGATGTGCTTTTGTTTAGGCAGTAGGAACCCACGGTTCAATGAAGCTGTTGGTATCTGTTTCAAATTAGTCACCTCATTTCCTCTTACACGCCATTCTGTTCAATTGAAGACAATTTACGCGAAACAAAATCTGAACATAGCACTTGTTTAGTCAAATTTTATTTTTATTTTTATAAAATGGTAAGGAGTGATCCCTTTGTGAATCTGTAACGAACACAAAAATTTGTGATGTAGTGATATGTACTTTGGTGATAATAGAGGTTTGGACTACCAACTCAATGATTAAAATTTAATTAATCAAATACTTCCAAGGTATCATATTCGTGTCAATGTTTTTAAGTCTATTACTAATTTTAAAGTGAACTTCCTCAGAAAGAGGAAGTGGACCTCTTAGCCGTAGTAAGATATAATGCAATCAATCAATTGCCCCTCACTGCTTTTGTCCGCTCCGACCTTGCCCTTTACGTCTCGCAAATTCTCCAGTACGCCCCCTATCGTATACTACACGGAACATAGCTTGAAAACCTGCAATTTTCCACTTAATTGCGAGACAAACTTGAACACAATATCTAGTGATATTAAACGATGGAGTCTTGATGTTTATTTATAAACACATATGGAATTAAGTATTTTTTAATAAAAACTATAGTTAAGTTTGTTATAATAATGCTAGTACTTTAATTTTTTTTTCTATAATGAATTATCGCTTAGAATATTGTGTATGTTTATTTACTTACTATTATTATAAATGCCAAAGTTTAAATGTATGGTTTTTTGTTAGAAGTTATCTAGAAAGGCTCCACGGTCGTGTACCAGATTTTTGTTTATTAATTAATATTTCTTTTACTACTCCAACGAAGCTCTAGGCTTATGGTAGGTAACGTAGGTCCACGACAATAGTCGGATGGCCAGATTCGAACTCGACCCCCGTGATGGGAAATCCGTATCCTTAACTATTAAGCTGGAAGAACATAGGTTACTATGTAATTTTTATTTGCCTTCGCTCGGTCTAGTCGCGGGGGATAGGTGGGCTATAAACGTTTTAATAGCAAGTTCAATGAAATCTGTATTCAAGTTATGTGTCTGTTAATGTACATATTGCATGTGGTAAATAATTAATGAAGTGTATTAAAACAATGTATTTCTTATTGAATGAAGTAATGGAAATTATGCAACTCGTTATGTTCGAGGATAAAGACCTTACGTTTGTTGTGTTCACGTCGCGATGCAACCGGAAAAACAAATAAAAACAAAGCTTTTTATGTTTATATTGTTGTCAGATTTAAATGAATATTAGAATGTAAACGTTTGCGGACGATTTTGTACGGTTTGCAATACTTGAGATGAATCGTATGTTCACTGGTGACCGTTATTTTTACCCGGCTGACCGAAAAGGAGGGTAATGTTTTTACGTACATGTCCGTTCCATTGCAACCTCATGTAGTCTAAACGGTTTAAATGATTTTAAAGAACTGAACAGGTGATGTTACATTCGTATTCTTGAACGGATTATCAGCTAACCGTGAGTTCTCACTGCTGTAACCTGGGTGAAGTAATCCAATCCCGTTAGTAACCAGTTTCCAGTTCCGATATTTAACTTTGTTTATATAGTAACTATAAACCCGATGGTGTTTTTTCACTTATAAATCAACTAGCTATCATAATCATCACCATCATCAGCATTTGCACATTGCCGGGCTGACCCATAAATCAAAGAAAAAGCGATTAAGTTGTCATTTTCAAGCAACAATCTATCCATTTATAGAAATCAGAGGATTTTTAATTGTTACCATGTCAATCTTGCTTCTTTGCAATTGACTTTTGTTTTTTTTTTACTACTATCTAGCATACCAGTATTTTTTCAAATTTACTCACCTCCGAGGTATTAATATCGTGATAATATATGGTCTAAATCCGGTCGTAAGTTTAGGGTTTGTTTCTTACAAAAGAATTAATCAAATCTGTGCCATTGCTGAGATCATACAAAACAAAGTTTCAAAAAATAACGCTTCATAAAAAAGTATAGATATAAATTATGAATAGTTAAAAGAATCTCGGTATGGTTATTTTTATTGTTAGTCTCGCTCAAACGCACTCGCGCTGTGAACTGAGTCACGGGTGTCCGCCGAATGCACTTGACACACATCGACGACGCAACCTCAATGGATACTTTACGAGGCCCACCGACAATCTTTCGTATTTATTACAAGTCTATATTTACCTTTATTTAAACTAGGTGATGAGATTGTATTTGGATGGCTAAAAAGGTAAGAAGACCGAAGAAGAGGTGGATGGATTGTGTGAAAAAGGATATACGTGAGAAATGTGTGACATAGATATATGGAAGATTAGTACATACTGTGCCGAACTTCCAAAGGGAAAAGGGCAGTTTGATGATTTACCATTATGTAACGTTTCCGATAATATTAGGAACACGTTCCATGATACTATGAGTTTTTAATATGACAAACTAAGGCAGTAGGAACTTTCAAGACACGCATCCCTTACAGTTTACATTATTCCAATACAGTGATGAAATTCAACTGGAAAATTGTAAACCTACACTAAAACGTTCTGTGTTATATTGTTAGTTTTTGTCCAGTTGTAATCCAGTGCTGAATTCGATAGCAGGTCTGGAGTAATGTAAACTGAGCATAAACGTTTGTACACTGGTTCCATATTGAGTGAGATTATTGTGAACCTCTTGGTTATTTTTTAAAGAGAAGAAGTAAAACAAAACAACATCACGAAGTGATTATCGACGCCCATGAACATCCGCAATATATAGTAATAATATCTCACTGCGTGGTTATCTTAAAAATATGAAGAACCTTCTAATGCAATATTCTCAGTCCAGTTAACATCCACTATCCCATTTCCTCGGTTACAAAGGTGAGGTCATCGGGCGCGCTCGGACGAATGTAATGAATCGATCTTGCGGAATTAATGTGTTGTCACTATCAACGACGACCATTCCTCATATAATCAAATACCTCATAGATGTTAACAAACATTATATGGTCATTTTGACCATATGTACATTTTCTATCTACTTTGTGGTCGGTGTTATGTTCAAATAACCACAAAAGTACAGGACATCCTGCACTGTATTCAACACAGGGTTTTCATTGTTGAAATAATTGTATTTTACTAGACATGTGCATTGCTTACATGTTTATCTCTTCTTGACAAAAATACAGATAAATAGAATTTGAGTATCTGTATTGAAATATAAAAAAATCTATTTAGTTATGAACCTCATATTTACTATAAAAAAAAAATCTTTGTGATTTCTTTCCATTTGCAATTCCGCGTTTGTTTCGAGTAGTCTCCGAAAAGTCTGGACCAATTTTAATGATAATTTACTTTTATTAGCTTATGTATGCAAGAGATATTTTTTTAAAATTTCAAATGGAAAAAGTTGCCTGCAACATCCAGTGTGTAATATGACGTAGTCCATAATTTTTACGTAAGGAAACAAAGACGTATGTTTCCTTAGAAAATACATTAGTTATTTTTGTAATATTGTCATGAATGTTTTGATAACCCGTCTCGGGATAGGGAGGCAATTGACCAATTTAATACTGGATAGTAAAAAAATGTATTGTTCAAATATGAAATCGACTTTCACTTTACTGTCCACCAAGTTATTGTAGTGTATGTGTCGAGTGGATGATTTGAATGGAGGTGAGAATAGAGCGTGTCCCGCGTCGTATTGTACCTCGGCTTGCTTTATTACGTGTGTTGTAAAATGCATTTAGAAGCTGTGTTTATGCAATGCTCAGGTCTTTTTGTCTGTGAGTGTGAATATTTGTAACTATTGTTTCATGATTTACGTTGTATGAAATATCTTTGTTGTGTTTTAAAAATTCTACTAAAGTTAAGGCAAGAGTTCAACTGTACATTAATCTGTAAGGAGCATTTCTAATGTGTAGAAATCATATGTTTATGGTACGTACAGTCGCTAATTGTGTCACTGAGAGACAAATATCTCGGTCTTAATGTACACTTAGGGAGGTCACGTGATGACTGCGCAATTGAAAGTGTTCAGTATCTTAATATGTTTTAAAGTACAATACTATTATATTTTTGTTAATTTACTAAAATATATATTGAGTAAGATATTAAAAAAAATATCTTGTAACCATTCGTGGTAAGGTAAAAAAGCTTGTGTTAGGATATGGTACACAACAATAGTCTAATGGCGGGATTCGAACGTACAACCGCTAGAACAGTAGTCCGTTCACTTGGCCATTAAGCTAGTGGAACTTCAAATCTTACTTGTTCTATATCTTAGTTGAATTTTAGATGTCTGTCTCCTAAGTTTGAAGTCGTGGTTGTTTCATTGTTTAAATGCAGTTCAACGTAACTGCATTTTTTTAATAATCTCGATTGCATATTCGCTGCGTGTTCGCGTGTAATGACTGGTATGGTCGGCGATTTTACATTGTTCCAAAGATCAATTTAATTCTTTATTAATTAATGGTAGAAATTTATTTGAATAGAAGTTGCTAGAAGTATCTAATGTGACATTTAATTTTGTTAACTACATCACTTCTATTTAAATTTTTTTTTATGAAAAATAAATTGTAACTTATACTATGTTAAACAAAATACGGTACACTACAATATGGTACACTATATCCACAACTTGAATAAAGTAAAACTGACTCAAAAATACTAAAAATGTAGCATTAATTAAGTATTAACGAGGTGTTAGTAATACCTAAAGAAATACATTATTCAATTAAATTTGTATGATTTATGTCCAGCGAGTATTCAAAAAAATAGCTTTATCCGACAATTTATTGATTGTGTCGCACCCCTTTGAGGGGACCGACACGTGCGTGTCCGCGATTGGATTGTCAGTGGTTCGTTCATTAACATTAATTATTTTGCGTACAAGCGTCGCCTTTCCCCTTTTACTTTGGTTATACCTAAATTTTATCCGATTTCAAAGCAGCTTTATTACATGCTAAATGTTTTAGATGACATTTCTTTATGAAAGGTAAATGAAATAAGTAAATTTTACTCTTTCACTATAACAGAGCGTCGTAGGCGCAGTTGTTAAGTGCTTGACCGGACCGGACTGTACTCGACATTGTCCAGGTTCGATCCCCGCCACGTACTCGACATTGTCCAGGTTCGATCCCCGCCACGTACCGGTGTTTTCAATTTTCGAATTGCATATGTAAATACTACGATGCTCTCACGATGAAGGAAAACATCGTGATGCAACCTAAACATATCGGCGAAGAAATTCAAAGATATGTGTGAAGTCGACCAACACGCACTGAGACAGCGTGGTTGACTATGGCCTATAGTCACCCCTAATAATAGAGTAGGCTGAGCCCCCTCGGAGGGGGACATACTGTGAGCTGATGATGACTTTAACAGTATTTTAAGTATTGAAAACTGTAGTTTGCTATTACCGATACAAAACGTAAGGTTTGCGAACGGATGAATGTCTAATTTGACACAATTAAAGTTCGCGTGATGCCCATTAATCTATTTAAAAAAAAAATTGCTTGAATTTTTAACAATAGACGATTATTTGTTTAAGTATAACGGCAGTATAAAAATAGATAGTTTGGTGATTATATCGGAATGTATATAATTTAAAGTGTTATTGGGTTCATCTCCCGATTTTGATCTAACAAAGCTTATGCAAGATTGATATAGAACCAAGATGGGGAGGAGGGCGTGTGGAAGGCATTGGGAGAGGCCTATGTCCAGTAGTAGGCAGACAAGGGCTGATTGCTTAAGCGAGGCGGTCAATGTCGCATTTCATTCCGTATAACAATTGACCGAGAACAGTTGAACTCTTGTAATTCGGGGCGAGGTCTATCTGCAGATTAGGTGCGATGAAACGGAACACCTCAATTTGTATTCTTTATGAAATCAACTTGGACATGCATCTGCATAGATTGCAGTATGTTACGTAACGGAGTGTTTATCAAAGATTCTCATACATTTGTGTAGTATAGCTGTAGTTTTTTTGTTAATTTACTAATGTTTCTTTTACTAAGTTCTAGGCTTGTGCTAGGATATGATTTACAATAGTTGAATGGCGGGATTCAAACTCTCGACCATGTGATCGGAAATCCGTTTCCATTAAGCTATTGGCGCTTTTTAGTTTGTTCCTTTTATAAAGTTGTTATTTTTTTTTGTAATTCAACGATTTGAATAAGAAATTACTCGAAGTAGTAAAATGAGAGTTGTGTAGGTCACTGATGAGTTAACTCGGTGTGACGTTTAATGATTGGTCTTGGCAAGATAAGATAAAAGTAAAGTTAATACTAGAATTGTGACATCGCGAATGAGAAGGTACTTTGCATGTTTCATTACGAATAAAACAGCTCAATTTCAATTTAAGCGCCAATAGTCTAATGGTTAAAGGTATGTACTACCGATCTAGCGGTCCTCGGTTCGACTCACGCAATTTGACTTTTGTCGTATGCCGCACCTTAACACAGACTTTTTCAAACTTATCAGGAATGGTTACAAGAAATATTAGTTAATTGACAAAAATCTATCTAATTATTTGTTAATAAAAAAAAGAGTTCCGTTCTAACAAGTAAACAACGGTTCGGTTCTCGCGAAACTTCCTGCCGCGAACTGCCGAGTTTGGAATGGTCTGTCCTCAGCGGTGTTTCCAAACCTATACGACTTAGGGTCCTTCAAGAAGCGAGCGTACCTCTATCTCAAAGGCCGGCAACGCATCTGTGGTCCCTCTAGTATTGCAGGTGACCATGGGCGTCGATGATCGCTCTTGTGATCCCGCCGCTCGTTTGCACCCCTTGTCATATAAAAAAAAACATTCTTGTTAGTATTATCTAGAAAGAAACACTAACCTAATAATCAAAGTAGAACAAATAGACTACTAATTACGTTTTTTTTTAATTCCGAGCGGACGGTCTCTCGAGCAACATTGTGCGTAAAATATTCCGTTAATTTTTTTTGTAAAAATAGTAAAACTCGTTTACTACACTACTCTTAGTGTATTGTTGGCCTATTAGTTTTTAGTTATGAAAGAAAAGGGCAAACGGAACGCGACCCTATGTAAAAGATCGCTGACCCATTAACATCCGCACGTAAAAGAATTGCAGGTGCGTTGCCCGCCGTTATGATGTTAACGAGCGCTTCGGTAAGGGAAAAGGGAGGTCAAAGGAGTCAAAGCTTGTGGACGTCAAAGAAGAGGAATGCTGAATGCAGCCTTTGTACTTATCTGTTCAGGTTTTAGTACTTTCTATCAAATCTTTCAGTACCATTGTGGTAACACCAAGTAAAATTTAGTTTCATTCAATTTGCAGTCTACACAGTGTCATTAGTCATCATCATCAGCTCATTACACGTCCCACAGTTGCTCTAAGCCTACCCTATTTTTAAGGGGATGACTATGCCATACTCAACGACGCAACGTATCTTTGAGTTTCTTCGCAGATATGTACAGGTTGCATCACGATGTTTTCCGTCACCATAAGAGCGTTAGATAATGTATATACGAAATTCGAAAATCTAAAAACACATTGGTTCACGGCGGGGATCGAAACTGGACATATGTTGTGTACGGTCTACTCCGGTTAAGGGCTAACTGTGCCACCGAAGCTCAAATAGTCACGTCACTAGTTAGTTGGATTGTAATTACATACTCTTAAACAAAATGCTTATGATGATTAATTATTTATAGTAAGATAAATTAGATTTAAACACTTAATTCATTAGTAAGGTGACCTCTAGCGAAAGTAAGTGTTATTACCATACGATAAGGTTTCCTATCGCAGCTCCGTCGTTGTATGGCTGCTTGCTCGAACGCCGCGGGAATTGGATTCTGTTTAGCGTCACTGAAAATGACATTAGGCCCGGCACGTGTGTTCTACGTGTGTACCATGTCTGTACTGTCCCAACATCTGTATTACATTGCCTTCTCAATATCTTTGAAAAGGTATGAGGTAGCACTTATGTTGGCGTATAGGTGCCATGACAGAAGAAATTTAAGGTAACTGATGCCTTCTTTATATGATACCGGTACCGGAGAAAAAACAAAGATCAAATAATTAGCAGAAGATCAACATAGGGACATTCTATTTTCTCTTAAGGCAGACTGTTAGTATACAATGTTTTGTATTTGAATT
>JAODUI010000013.1:3961859-3989685 GCA_027563995.1 Papilio gigon
GAAGGCATTGGGAAAGGCCTATGTCCAACAGTGGGCAGACAAGGGCTGTTGATGATGATGATGATGATGATGATGATGACACCTATATTTGTATCGGATACAATAAATATTAAATTTACGTACACATGTCACTAGTTGACACTGTCATTTATACTATTTGTAATGTATACTCGAACGCGCTATATTAACAATCCCACTCACCCTGAAGACGAGCCCCCGATGGGCTCGAAACTAGTCGGTATCGACACCGATCTACACGTGATTTAAGCCGTTTTTATTAGTGTAGTGAAATGTCTCACGAATGTTTAAATAATTTAATGACATTTATAATCTATGGAGTTATTTATAATAACTTGAGTGTTTTTTTATGAGAAGGAGGCCAACGAGCGGCGGGATACAAACATGTCTGGTTTTAATAAGCTTGTGGTTTTTTTTAAAATGGTAACTTTGTTTAGACAATTTTGTTATCATTTCTCATTTCTATTGAATATGGTTTTGAAATATGCATGTGTACTATACATTGTGGGACGAACGATTGCAGAATCATTCATTAATACATTTTGTAATACTTTTAAATCCATTTTCTGTTTTTTTCTTTTAAATTTTGTTTCGTAATTGTTACGATAAACAATGTCAAATGTTTCGTCACCAAACAATTTTCGAAGTCAACACTAAAAAGGCAGCTCTCTTAACAAAGAGTTTTGTTTCAGCCGCTCCACTTCAGTGACCTAAAGACCTCCTTTACTTATATCGAAAACAATCTTGATATTTTTAAAGTGATATTTGTAATAGCTAAATTGATCCTTTGTGAGTTGCAATAAAGTTCATTTTACATTGAAATTAATTTGTAACGGGACAGGTCGGGTATCGAATTGTCAGGCAATACGACCCGTGGTACTATTGTATTGTACAGATGATTTCCACTGCCCCTGCATCTTCAACCCTTGCCTACCCAATGTCGAACATAGGCCGAGGTAATATAGTGCTCTAAAATTTCTTTCCCTTCTCCATATTATATAATTGTCTGTGTCCCGAGCTTTAATGTAGAATTAAAAAAAAAAACTAAATCAGTGCCCTATGCCCTATAACATACTAATCATTGTTACAAAAACTATCGGCAGTTCCAGAAGTAACGCAGTAAAGTTGTTGGATGCGGAAAGACCGCATACTGTGGAAAGTATTGGTGAAGGTTTATATCCAGCAGTGGGCAGACAGATGATGGTGATGAAAGTATCGCATTTGTGATATAAGTAAGATAATGTTATTTTCACTGTATCAATAATTAAAAATAGATTATTAGTTTAGTATGAAAATTTCGTTTAGTTTTATCGACCTTGTGCCTTAGTATGTTACTCTACTTTGTGGTCATAAATGTATGTTGTTAAAGACTTCATAAACGGATTTAACACTGTACATTACTATGCAGGAAGCGGCAAGTTACTTAAGCGGTCAAAGTGCCACATTACGTACTTTATGGTTTAACATTACCTCAAACTGTTACTTGAATAGATTAAAAAAAAAAATCTTATTAAGTTGGACTAACATATACATGCACGAAAAGGGAATCATTTTTTTTTTTGTAAAAGGTGGTAAATGCGACCAATTGAAAATGGCGTAATAGCGAATAAACCTCTACCTTTTTTTTTACGAGTAAGGTAGTCTCGACCGCTTAATATCAAGTGGTGATGAAGTCGAAAGATGATACGCGCTAGCTTAACAAATACCTATTCACTCTACTCGCAAAGACTCCGAGGTCATATTTGGACGGAAAAACTGACGCAAACAACTTGTTGCAATCAATCTTTTAATAAACAGAAGTGATCAACAGAAAAATAATATTTTCCCTGTCATGTATTTATAAAAAAGTGGAGGTACCGGACTAAAATTTGGCGCTGAAACCATCTTCTGAATGGTCGTGGTATTAGAAAAGTCGACCGAGCCTTTGTCCTAGATGTAGCGGCCTCTGTCACTGTTAACAGAAGGTTACTAAAATCTGGTCTATAGTGTCGCTTGTATTAGTCGGAATGTTGTGTTACGCAAGTTGATGAAGTCTCAGAAGTTATAAACACGAACACGTAATTCTCTGTATATAAACAAGGTGCGGTTATAAATTTAATTTGTACGACATGATGACATGTAAGGATTCATACTAAAATATTGTCAACCATATATAAAGAGGGAAAGAGATGGGTATATGTTTGACATGTTTTATTGTGTCATTTCGTCGAATACAGGCCACTGTATGACGTCATCCTCCTTTTTAATTCATTGTAGTAGATTTTTTTAGCCTAGTTATTTTTGCCTAATAAAAGTACCATATCCTAGCACAAGCCTAGAGCTTAGTTAGAGTGGTAAAAGATTATTACTTATTTATTAAAAATCTGCCAGTATTTCTACAAAAAAAAACTGTTCCTTATTTCAACGTCCTACCGAGAACTGCCGCGTTGTCTGGTGTGTAGCGAATAGTCTGTATTCGGTGGTATTTCCAGACCAACACGACTTAGGGTCCTTCAAGAATCTAGCGTACCCCTTTCTCAAAGGCCGGTAAAGCATCTGTAGTTCTTTTAGTTTTGCAGATGTTTATGGTGATGATCACACTCCTCTTAATAGAAAAAAAAGAGTAACTAACATATGATTGTAATAAGAAACGTCTAGTAATATTTACTCGAGAATGAACAGCGTTTGTTTAAACGTTTAATATAAATTGATATAAGTAAGTATTCCAATAGTTTTATTGACGTTGCTAATGCTTAAGACACGATTATATCAACGAATTAAGTGACAATATCCTAATGGTTAAAGGGTAAGGATTTCCGATCACGTGGTCGAGACTTCGAATCTCGCCATTCCACTGTAACCCATATCCTAGCACAAGTAACCTTGGCTTATTATTGGTAAAAGAAATATAAGCGAATTAGTAAAAATCTGCGATTTTCTGTTACAATAATTGTAATTATATGGTTTTCTATATGGTGCGATTAATAAGGTATTATAATTTAATCATTATTGATTGAAATATAATGTTGGTATTGCGACAAAGCGATTGTTCTACTATCCAAACCAAATACGTGTTTTTTTTTTATCGAGGGGCGCTGTGCCTCTCGTTCTCCCCTAGTATGGCTCGCCCAATGGTTTTTTTTAAACTTTATTGTATAAAATCTTACATTATTTTCTTATATCTATTGTTATTATTTATATTACATTTTTATTCTAAAACTATATAGCTATATACGTGCTTGGTTGATAGTAAAATGTAATACGCCAGTTTTACGAGCCCATCGTCACCATCGATTGGAACTATAGCATTCTCCAGTGGCATAGAGCGTTGTGATTAGTCACAGTGTCATTGACCCGAGATCTCCCTAACGTGTGATTCAGACGTCGATTTTACTGAGAAACACTCCATTGGAATTATGTTTTACATTAACCGGTAATTTTTATTAACTATGTTACATTAATAAAGTAATACTTCGTCTTGTTACTAGAAAATTAATTGACACTAAAAAAAATCCTCAGTATAGTTATATCTGAGGGACTAAGTATGTATATGTCGACTGTGAGTGCGACAATTGGATTTCACAATACCTTAATAAATAATGGTTCTTCTAGAATAATAGTAAATATACTTTGCATGTAACCCATATAACGATTCAAGTCTTTAAGTGCTCCTAAGTCATGTTATTGGTTTTACAGTAAGAACTTTTGTCGAAAAACTGCGTTAGTGGCTTGGAAAGGGGAATTGAGGAGTTACCGATTAAGTTTGAACTATGAAACCTAACTAACTTATGATGCTTTTGTGAACTGTCCAGTGATTAAAGCTTGTAAAAGACTGTTTCAATATAAAAGTATACTTTAATTGTCAACACCATGATTTGTTTTATAATAAAACTGCTGATACATTCACAGCCAAGCCAAGAGTTAATTTTGAATATGCTAAATTGCCAGAAGCCATGACAATATTTTGTATAAATATAGTTACAGTCGTCCATATTCAAGAAAATAGCCTGCAAGAATTTTCACAATGTTATTCGTTTGATGCATACTTAACCTTTTGTATGGCGTAAGAATGACAACAATGCTCCGACTTTTCTGGAGGATTCCTCGTGAATTTGTATTTATATAGAATAGGTCAGTGTGGGACTATCGATCCCACGGTCTTCAGTATTGTAACGATCAACTCTACCGTCATACTCAGAGTAGATTGTTGAATAAAAGGAGGTATGTAAGACAAGGAGATTGAGACAGCTTTCAATTAAAAAAAAAATTGGAATCCGGTCTTAAATACTTAAACTGCATTAAAATTAGTGTTAACTGCAATTCGTTTATTATCGTGAAAAATGTCGATCGGCCTCCAGTTTCTCGCGTTTTATGGAAACTTATGTGCTGGGCTATTGAGCTGTCATGCCACTATATGGTATACAATAGTGGCAACCTTGACGATCATGAATAATTTTAACGTGAGACAAGTTGAAGAAATAGAATCGGTTGTTACAGTAACATGATTGTTCAATCGAGGTGAAAAAATCTATGTAAAGTTTTACCAATTTCTTAATTTAAAGTTACTCAAAAAATAGGTTTCTTGTTGTTCATATTTATTTACCTCCCATACCCTTATGAACGGGTTTCATTGTAGTGTTGGTAGGATGGTACTAGATTGACATATTCTAGATTGGTGTAAGGAAAAAGAAAGTTTTAAAGTCGCTTAAAACAAATGGATACGTATGCATAGATATAAATGTAGAACTTCCAGTATAATGCGATATAGAAGTCCATAATCTCTGTCTACTATGTTAAGGACTAAATGCTTTCTTATTTTGGTGGTAATAAAGATATTTCATTGTGCTATGTTAGACTTCAATTTATCCTTTAGGTAGAGTTAGACATCAAATGGATGCATTATTTGGACATATGACCCAGTACCTCTATACAATTTAACTGTTGCCGCTATTTTTAACGACCGTCTCGACGTTTTCCAGTAGCGTCGCCCAATAAAACCTGTGTTGATATTCAAAAGTAGTTCAAGTGTTAGGACAGTTGCACACTGATAGTGAAAATATATTACGAACCTCCACACATATCGTTTGTGTAGAAATAGTAATGATAGACAAAATGATTTGAATAATGTCTTACCTTATTATATGGTAACAGATGATCACATAAACAAAAAGGTGATGAGATTGAATGCTGATGGCTGTAAAGGTAGAGGAAGAACGTAAGTGTGGATGGATTGTATGAAAGATACGCGTGAGAAGGGTGTGAGTTCAGATATGAGCTGACAGAGATGTATGTAAGAGTAGTACATACTGTGCCGACCTTTGGTAGGAAAAATAGCAGATTGATTATAAAGTTTTATGAGCCGATAATAAAAAAATCTCTGCTAGTACCTATAGAAACTTTTTAATTTTTTCAACATAGTCACATGTGTTTGTGAATATGAAAACAAAAATAAACAATTGACAGTATGTGGCCAGCTTTCCGCGTACTCTTTTGTAAACAAAAGATGTCACAGAAATCAGTCGCGTCTTTATCGCTTGAATGATTGGTTTTGTTGTGACGAAACGGTTACCTTACGTTACTAAGAAATGTGTATCGATATTAATCGAAGGCTGCCATTTGAAGGCATTTTAATTTTTGTAATCTTACTAACTGACTCGCCGAACTTCGTACCGTCTAACACGTTTTGTATTTTATGAACCTCTCCACTGACACTTAAGCTTTATGGTATGGTGTTAAAGTTCAAATTGAATTTTAAGTATTATTACGATTTTTTTTATTTTTTTTCCCTCTGTATGAACAATCTTTGAACTTCAAGGAATGTAAGAAAAGAATCAATTGAGCCGCTCTCGAGATTTACATTTAGCAATTCTTTCAGCGATTCATTTTTATATTATAGATTGACATTAGAATAATTGTTTTTTCTGTATCGGTTTTTGTATAAACGTGTTTATATAGTTGATTAGTCACGGCTGTAACGTGTTGACGTTAGTACGTTTGTATAATATTGTTTTTTTTTTTCTTGTCCGCAGGGAAGAACCTCTACAACAATGAGCATGTAGCTATTAAGATGGAACCGATGAAGTCCAAGGCACCACAACTACATCTAGAATACCGATTTTACAAATTACTAGGCACGCACGGTGAGTATTACGTGTTTGGAACGTTCGTGATGTACAGTCGCGCACGTAAATGTTGGAAAGAAAAAAAGCAAAATAGTTACACGGAAATCAGTCATATTGAGAACAAAAATAAATGTTTAAGAAAAGATTGCAAGTTTAGGAGAGCCGATTTTACAATTGGTACCTTTGCAAGAGATAGAAATAGTTTAAAAGTAAGCTGTTTATTTGGTTTTTAAGAAAACAATGTGAGCAACAAGCAAGTGAATTTTTTTTACCAATTCTCAAGTTTTCATATACTAGATGTATAAACTTAAAAATTAGAGTAAAATGTTCTTCTATCACATTTTACTACCATTACAATTATTATTTACACTCGTAAGTATTCTACAAAATGAATATATTTTGGTAATTAGTTTTTTTTTTTTGCTAATAGCATATTGTTCGCGACTGTACATTATCACGTAACTTTCATATAGTACTCGTAACTCGCAGCCAAAGGCCGCTAAACGACAGGTAATTGTTTATAAGCACGCCAATTAGCATAGCGGAGTAACATGCAATATGTTTGTGTGACGATGTTTTACGACAGTGACGAAATTACAGATACGCCGATATGGCGGATAACTGTAGGTTCACACTGTCGTGACACGTACAGAAATATTGTTAGTTATTAAAGTGAAAGAGATGACATTATGCGAGTGTTCGGCAGTGGAAGCTCACAGTTATGCAAGCGAATAGGGCGATTAAGAGTAGAAGAAAACCGGGATGTTACAGACTTTGTTTTATCTAATTTAAATAAATGTGACATGGAAAACGTCCTCTTTTGTTTAAATTTCGATGTCGTTTGATATGAGATTGAAAAGTACGAGTGTGTAATACGTTCGTGGAAACCAATAGTGAAAGAAATGAGTAAACTTATCAGATATGATAAGCGATATTGGTTTGTTATTAATTAATTATATCTGCACGCGATATATCGCGTTTAATACTATATGTTAAATATTCAACACATATATAGGTTGCGGGAGTGCACTGGATGCGGGCGGCACAGGACCGGTCATCGTGGCAATCGATGTGGAGTCCTAGGTTCAGCAGTGGACTATATTAGGCTGATGATGATGATGATAATGTATCGATATTCAGTTTACTTATTGTTATGGCAGACGAAGACCGAAGGTGTGGATGGATTGTGTGAAAGAGGATATGTGTAAGTTCGGATAAGACGGCTGACGGAGATGTATGGAGTACATGCTGTGCCGACCCTCCGTCGGGAAAAGGGCAGGTTGTTGATGATGATGACTTATTCGTAGGTAATTCTTTAGTATTTTGGGATTATTGATTCTTATATGTATATAGAGGGAATACCAAAAGTGTACTACTTGGGTACATGTGGCGGCCGCTACAACGCCATGGTCATGGAGTTGTTAGGGCCCTCGCTGGAAGATCTATTTGTTCATTGCGGCCGAAGGTTCCGGCTCAAGACGGTTCTATTGATTGCAATGCAACTTGTAAGTGCCATCAGCCAACATTGGTACTAACGTAGTTTGGATTGTTTTACTGACACAACACTGTAGCCGATAGACGAGAGGCGAGGGCGCGCAACCCGTGATCATGGATGTTAACCGGGTTGCTGACGGTTATTATTATGATGCAATTAGTTTAACGTAGCAATGCTCTTGCCTTTGACCTGTTTTTGTATTAGTTTATCGGGTATTGTGTTGTGTCGAGCAGGTGTGCAAGCGAGAGCAATGCTCGTTGTTAAGTAAGTACTAATTTGTTATACCCCTCCGTTCCTCTCCTTCCCCTTCCTTGGCCCGTGCTCCCTCCAGCCCCGTCGACAGCAGAAGGTATCCCCGAGGTGTACTACTTCGGGCCGTGCGGTAAATACAACGCCCTCGTGATGGAGCTCCTGGGTCCGTCGCTGGAGGATCTCTTTGATCTGTGCGGCCGACGTTTCTCTCTAAAGACTGTATTAATGATCGCCATGCAGCTGGTGAGTACATCCTTAGTGTACATTCGCGCGCATATGTTTTTTGATGTTTGATTTTTGGGAATCAATACACTTGTGCGCGGGACTGTACAAGTAGTGTACTGTTAAATATAAGCGTTTTTTGTTACTAAATTGTAAGAAGTAACCCATAATAGATGCTACAAGATTCTCGTGGCCAGTTATACTAATTAAAGGCCGGATGACTCGTTTTTATCCCTTAGGCCCGACCGAGCACTTTGTTGCGAGTTGAGAGTGATGAGGCCTCAGCTATAATTGTAGGAACTTACTCTGCTAATGTAACTGGATTGTATTGACACTATGTTGAAATTTATATCTATCTTTATATATTCATCAATGTACTAGAGTATGTACTGGATACTTTGGATATATAAGTGGTATATAAGCCTTGTTAAGTGTAAATGACCTGATAGGTATATTATGAATGCATTGGTCTATTAAATTTAATATGAAGATTATTTCTATAATCCCGATAACTTCTAATATGTCATGTCGGACTTTTTTTGGTATAAAATTTTACATTACTTACATTTTTCTAAACTTGTATTTGATTATGTAATTGTGATGATTACAGTTGCACCGAATCGAGTATGTCCACACAAGGCACCTCATATACCGCGACGTGAAACCGGAGAATTTTTTAATAGGTAGAGCATCGACGAAACGAGAAAAAGTAATACACATCATTGGTGAGTTGAATTTATAAAGGATCTTCCAACAAGGACGGGTCGATGTTAAAATTGAATAAAACTATATGTGTTTGATATATTAACGATATTTATTTTTTTAAATGAAAGGCCCATTTATGCTATTATGGATGGCATATGACATCGTTCAAATGGCCGCCACAGATTATTAACATCGACCCGTTCTTGTTGAAAGACCTCTTACTACGAAGTTTTCTTGAGTAAAAAATTAGCAGATTTTTCGTAATTCTACTAATATTTCTTGTCTATTTGATTGTGGATTGCCATAATAGGGGAAGACCAAAGGTGTGAAAGACGATATGCGTCAGTGTGAGTTTAGATATGAACTTACAGATATGAATGGAAGAGTACATACTGTGCCGACCCTCTAGGGAAAAGGGCAGGTTGATGATGACTAATATTTCTTTTATTATTCCAACTAACGGGAATCGAAGTATCTTTAATCATTAGGCTACTGTCTATTTACTGTGTTACACAGTGTCAGCGACAGTGACACACTTGTTAAGATATTCTGTTTTTGTTAAGGATTGAGTGAGATAGAAATATGTTGTGGTATAAATGTTTCGCCAGTGGAAGTCGACGGTTAAATCGTACACGACACTAACGTGTTCTGCGATGTTTTCTCTGCTCTCGTTTTATAAATTTTACAGTATAAGTGCACGGTGCTTGTGTTTCATGTTACACGTAATTGCTCTTTCATATTGTGTTCGTTTTTTTAAAGAAGTAACAAATGAATATGCAAACATTTAACCGACATATTAAAGCTGTATGAATGACGATGTTCTCTGGCGTATCCGCTAATGGCGATCATTGGTTTTCGAATTTGTAATTAGATTCAACTCGAAAATTGAATTGTCTTGAAGGTGATCACCCTCGAGATTCAGCCGTTCGTTTGTCTTATAAAAAAGGTGCAAAGACTGGTTAGATAGTGTTACATTGCCTTGTAGTATAGTCGTGAATCTTGGCGATCTCCAAGTTAATTCAATGTATGGTAACTATTTTTTTGTATGGCTGCATTTCACTGTATGGTTGCATTTCACACCACTTTCACATGTTGACCACACAGCTAACCGCATGGCGGAGGTGTTCCACTCTTACGTATATTACTCGACTGACTAAAGTCTAACTATGGTAATAGGAAGCGCCAACAGCCTAATGGTTAATGGTACGGTAATCTAGCGTTCATAGATTCAAATCCTGCCATTCGATTCGATCGCTATTTTCGTAAAACCAAACAAGCTTTTTCAAGCTTACCAGGAATGGTCTAGAAATATTAGTAGATTAACAAAAATCTACTAATATTCTTATACAATGTTCGTAAGAAACGGAATTCTTACCAAGAATAGCCTTTTTGAGGTCCCGATATTTCGGCACAAGCAGGCGCCATGGTCACGGGTTGACTGAGTCCACGCAGTATAGAGCTGAAAGAGGCTCATCGTGGTAAGAATCCCGTTTCTTATGAACATTACATTTGTAAAAACCACGAAAGTTTATTTAAAAAAAAACATACGTAATTGTCATCAGTGAACTTGATGTCACGTATAAAACCTATCAAAGATCACAAACTCTGCAAGTCCATTGGCATGTTTAAATTGAATTTTCTTTTAAATGTATTACAATATGGAAGTTGATTGTTTTTTTTTATGTTGCTAAATTTCGTAAAAATATAGTTGTGTCAAGTATGTTATAGAAATTTAAATAGCCCATGAGAAAAATCTCAAGTGTCTTGACCTTTTATTAAATGTCGCTTGTGGACGTGAGTGTAATTCGGGACGAGCAAATTAACTTCGGATGTGGGTTGGCACTTGCAGAGGATATCCGTTATTTTTTTATATCGATGCTTCTTGTTTTTTTATCTTGTTTTACACTTAATACTTATTGTTATGACTTGATATGTTTTTATATGTTTAAGATGTTAGAACACCAATTTAAAAAATCTCTCGCCCCTCAACATCCGCCGCCCTAACCCCGCTGTCACTGTATCAAATAATTTCTTTATCGTCTCATTTTTTAAGTAATATTAACAAATGTAACGTCTTGTATTTAAGATTTGGGAATATGTACAGAAACAGTATTCCAGATGTCCATGGGTGTCGACGGTCACCCTTGTGATGCCGCTGCACGTTTGCACCCTTCTCTTATAAAAAGAACCAATTATGATTTGTGTCCATCCGTTAATAACGTCATGATGTAATACACTTTTTTTTTTTACGTAATCTGTAACGCAATTTCAACTGGCCAGTGTTATAGTATCTAATCTATCGGATTTTCTTTGTCTAGACTGCAGTTAATATAAAGGTCGGTTACCACTGCCGGTACAAGAAAATATTGTCATTTTTTTTTTGAATGGATACTATGTGTACGTAATGAAATTCATTCGTTAACTTTCGTTTCGGTATTTTTTTTTAAATTGTCTTTTAATTTGGTCTGCTTCAATTAATTACGTAAATTTTCTTGATGTTATTTCTCTATATTTGGGATAATAATTACCAAAACTGTATATATCTTTCAATTTACTTGGAGCGATGAAAATAGATAAGGAGAGGGCTTTTAGCCCACGCCTTAGGGACCGATAAGTGTTCGCGGTCCGCCCCCGGGCGTCGCCGCTGGATTCAATATAAACTATAAATAGCTAAGCCAAGGAAACCTTATTCCACGTGTAAATATTTTACTTCCATACACTTCAAATAAAGAAGACGTGACGATTTGATTTAACTTAGCAAATTAAATTTAAACGATCCTGGCTGACTGTTTAATGTCTAACAATAGCAAAAAGTTTTAGATATATGGTTGTCATTTCTCAGTGCCATTGAATTTGACTATAGGCGTTTTAGAAATTGATGTAGAAGTAAATATGTAGTGAGAAATTATTTTCTTTCGGAAAAACTCGGTATCTGAATACGATGACACCCGAACCGTCAATGAATGATCGTATTAAATGAGTGGCATTTCCATATCCATTAATATGGAACTTTATTAGTGTCAAATGTCTAAATGTCATTCTCTAAGATGGATACTGAAGCTGTTTGAGAGAACACGATTTATAAGAACTTTTCCGAAACAATTACGAAGGAAAATCTTTTCTCATTATATTTGTACAGATATTGACGAAAAAAAAACGATTAAAATTGAATATTATTTTGAAAATGTTTCTGTTTGACTGACTATTTTTCATTTGTATGTTATGGCGGAATTAGACATCGATCTATTATGCGATGAAACCGTTATAAAAAAAATACTATATTTAAGAAAGCAACACAACATTACAAATGATAATGTGACGTGTATTAACTTGCTTATTAATTTCTTTTCCAGATTTCGGTTTGGCCAAAGAATATATAGACTTAGAGACAAACAAACATATCCCATACCGGGAGCACAAGTCGCTCACCGGGACCGCGCGGTACATGTCAATAAATACACATTTAGGAAAAGGTAAGTCTTTTGTATTTATTATCTATACTATATATACCCGCATACTGTGGAAGGCATTGGGAAAAGCCTTTGTCTAACAGTGGGCAGACAAGGGCTGATGATGATGATGTTCTACATCATACCACTATATTTTATTTTTCACATGCTCTGTGAAGAAGGACGACCGCGTAGTATTAGACAGTAGGTAAGGCCTATGTCCAACAGTGGGCAGACAAAGTCTGATGTTGGTCTGTGCCAAAAAATTGTAAAAGATAAAAAAAAAATATACTTTTTTTTAATTGAATCTTATTTATCAAAATCATTTTAGTGAAGATGTTTTATTTCATCATCATTGTTACGTTCATCCTCATCGTCAGTATCATCATTAGTGTCTGACTTCCCAATGTTGGACATGGGCTTACCCCAATGCCTTCCACCGTATTATTTCTCGATCATGTTTAGTTCTATAAAATTTCAATTTTTTTTTACTTCGCCTATATATGATGTGATTAAAATACTGTCTATTTCAACAAATTAACGTATGTCTTTTATTTGCAGAACAATCGAGACGCGACGACCTAGAGGCCCTCGGCCATATGTTTATGTATTTTTTACGTGGTTCCTTACCCTGGCAGGGGTTGAAAGCTGATACACTCAAAGAGCGATACCAAAAAATCGGCGATACCAAACGGGCGACACCTATCGAGGTCAGTATATATAGACACGCTAACATTAAACTGATTTCTGTCATCATCTTCTAAGTCCTAGTTCTGAAATGATGATTAGATAGGGTGGTAAAATTCCTAATTTCCACTGAATTCGTCTATAGTCGTTTTAGAAATTGATGTATGAATTAAATTAAGGTGTATATATTGGGGTAGGTTCCGAGCTCCTTCGTCAGAACGTATAGTGCGCTTATAGTGATGATGTACGTTATAATATATTTTATAATGAATTGCAGGTTCTATGCGAAGGACACCCCGAGGAGCTGGCGACGTACCTGCGCTACGTGCGCCGGCTGGACTTCTTCGAGACCCCCGACTACGACCAGCTGAGGCGCATGTTCCGCGACCTGTTCGAGCGGCGCGGATACGTCGACGACGGCGAGTTCGACTGGACCGGCAAGACGATGGTAAACAACACCGCTTAGCCCACGCTTAGCCCACGCCAGCACACGCTCAGTCAACGCTAGCAGACGCTCATCCCACGCTTGACTCGACCTATCGCAAATTCTTTCGTCTTTAACTCGACTTTACCTGTTAAAGTCAACTGACATCTGTCATCCGATTTATAAGATCTGTGACTCGGAATCCTTTGAGTGTTTATTTTAACTGATTCATGAATTCATGGTAGATATATTAAAAAAATTCCAATAAATGTAGTTTTGTATTTTTAATAAAAAAAACTCAACTTGATACACTATTATATATTTAATAATACGAAATAAAATTAATACAAAGGATTCCGAGTAAGAAAATTTTACTTTTTGTTTTAACTAACATATTTTAAACTGTCACACATTTATAACTACATTTTACAGCTTTGATGTCACTAAAATCATTATTTATTCAATATTTAACATATTCAGTATTAAATCCTCTTTTGAATTTTTAAAATCGCTCCACTAAGCTTTGACCGCTTTCAATAATCACTAATTAAAAAAAACATAACATGGACATTAATTAATTAATTACGCATACTATCTTTTACTCCATTTTTTATAAATTGCCAGTAATGGGATATCCAATTACATTAAGCCTTATATTGGAAAAACCTAAATTAATTGATACCTTTAGTTGTTTTTGAAACACCATTTAGTGTTTTTTTTTTTATTTTGTCTATTTCATAGTATATTTAATGTGATTTTTTACAAGCTAAAGTCATCATATTAATACATAAAAACTATAAACGTTAACCTGATAAAGTTTTATACGACTAGCATTGAATTTACACTGTCATAAAACATATTTTTTTCACTTAAGAATGCCAACAATGTTCTCATACATGTTTATGACAGTGCAAACTCAGCGACGAAAAGTTCATTGTACAATCGAAGTCGTTCGTGGTGTTCCACTCACAAAAAAAAATACCTTGTAAGCAAACTCGGCGCCTTCTCACAAATTAACGAACGAGGAGCACAAACACCGGGATAATAGTAAGAATCAATTATTTATCTCACAAACACATTTAAAAACTGCATCCTATTGGCTATTGTACCCGCGTCGTCGATTCATGACGTACGAAATTCAAGCGACCAGCTTTTAAGATAGAACACCGCGAACGGCCTCATTTGTACTGTCACTATTTTTAATACGTAAGGTAAAAGATGATATTGGTTTATGACATTGATATTGTTATCACTAAATTTATAATTAATTTTAAAATTGGCATTTATAACAGTATTGTTACTTATAGGAATTATAATTATTAATATTACTAAAAATAAACATTGGTCCCTATACAATTCGTGTTTCTGTGTAATGTTTTGATAATTTGATTACATCAACTAACATCATATTTTAATCTAAATTCAATTTCCACTGCTGAAATTAAATCGTAAAAAATTAAATGTATGACATTATCTGTTGAATTTTTAAACCAAAAAAAATTAGAAACTTGTTTTAAATATTTGTTTCTTGTTAATGATGTTGGTTGGTTGTGTCGGTTATGGTTTGTGTATGGTTAATGATAACTAATGTTGCATGCCGCATGCTTACCGCTTTTGTACCGACGTCAGCCCGCCAATATGCATGTCATGAGAATATTACGCAACGCACCGCCATCTAATATTGTTAGAAATAAATCTGATAAGGTTAGTATGTTAGAACCATTTAAGTACTTAAATTATTTTTTTTAATATTAACATAACATTTATAATAGATTTGTCATACTACAAGCGTCAATAGCCTCATAGTTATGGACATGGATTATAATCAAGCGGTTGTAGGTTCGGATCCCAGTTGCAGTAAATCATATCCTAGCATGAGGTTTTTCATGTTTACCAGGAATGGTTACAAGAAATGTTAGTAAATTAACTAAAAAATCTACTAATATTTGTATAAAGATGTAAGTTAAAAAATACTGAGTCTGCAATGGCGGATTTAGTATTGAATTCTTGAAGATTTTTTAGGTATTGTGTGATTAGATTAATTTAATTATTTAATGGTATTTTGCTGTTTAAAAATTATTATGTAGTTTAAAATGTCGAAATGTGTATCTAGAGAACTATAAAAAAATTATATCCTCCCTACACTTTTCAACGTAATTCTTAGTGTATTATATGTTTATTTAATTGCTGTTTGGAAAAATATGATATTTGCTATATTTCCCATGATTAAAAAATTATTAATATTTTGTATTTTGAATAATGTGTTAATTTGCATATATTATTTAGGTATCATAAGTAATTATTATTTTTTATAATTCAATTCAATAGAAATGAGAAATTATAACGAAAAATGTTTAACTTTATAATGTTGAAATCCGACAATTTTAAAAAACAAACAAGTTTTTATCAATTTGAATATTGCAACGGTCCAAAATAAATCCATAGACAATATTGATTTGGTAGTGAAATCTGTAAATACAATTTCTCGTTTCCATTGAATTATCCTATTGCGTTGATGTTATATATGTGCCATGTATGTTTGCAGTCGACTCCTGTGGGCTCAATCCAGACTGGACACGAGATCGTGGTCTCGCCCAACCGTGATAGGCATCAGCCCTTCCATAAGGTCAGTTACTATTAACGTAGTTTTGCACTGCACTGACTGTAATACTGATACTGTCGGTTTGTCTGCCCACTGCTGGACATAGACCTTCCTTATACCCTCTACAGTATGCGGTCCGCATCTAACAATATGATTTAATTAAAATGAAATGGGACAATAGTGTTTTCTAGTAGTAAACAATATAAAAACGGTTTATATAATACAAATAAACCCAGAGTCGGCACCGACTAGTTAACACATCTGAAGGCTTTATACAGGCTACGTGATTCTTAAGTGGTTTCCATATTACGGCCCATTTTCCGCAGTTTTTAATTATTTGGTTTATCGAAATTTACTTTTTTTATGTTAAGTTATCAATTCTCAGTTAACAATATGCCAATTGATTGATGTATACAGTAGGGGCGGTACGGAAGTGTTATTTCGAAGTTGGAACCGGAATCGGAACGGATAGCGCAAATTCAATTGGAAGTTCCGACATTTCGGATTCGGAATCGAACCTCCGTAACATCCCTACATTGTAGAAGTAAATAACTGATCACTGATTTGATATTTTTGTGGGTCCAGGATGAGTTGTGTGATTATATTGTTGGTTTGGATGAGGATGATGAGGCGGCCCTAATATGCGTCGAGGTTTGAAATGTTTTTTTTTTGTCGTACAGCCGACCCTTTGTAGACTGTTTCTTCACTTTTCACGTCATCTGTAAATGTCCATACATTTATGTATATAATACAATCGATATGGAAATTGACTCCTATCAGTACTGGCGTACACGCAAAGCAAGGTGTGCTTACTTGTTTCCCGGTCTGTTAAATAGCTAAAACACTAATTCAAACGATGAAATAAATTTTAAATGTCTGTAACGTAATTTGTTTCTCATTAAAATACCGAACACGATTTTAATGGAACATTTGCATTATAAAATGTCAGCTAACGCCATCTGTTGGCAGTCATTGCTAGTTTGCACTTGTATCATTGTTTGATTTGTTGGGAATGAACATGACATCATTGGCCCCTTTTTTAATCTTTACAATTTGAAATATGCTACGGAAAAGTGCTACGTGACCTCACAATGCTCTGGTTCATTCGATATTTGTGGTTGGTGTTATTTTTGTTGTTGTGTTTGTGATCGGTTAGCGCTAATGAGCGGTGTGCTCTTTTAAAATCAATATTATATTATGTATGGTAATCTCTGCAGTATAGGTTAATAAGCCAAAATATTGTAATAAGAAAATATTGAGTAGAACTAATTTTGAACACTATTTCTTTACTAACTGATGAGTTTACATGCTGTCAAATCAGTACTTCTATATGTCAAGACGATAAACAAACTTTAGAACATTTAAGTTATACAGTGTTGTTTCTTATTTCAAGGGTGCCGTGAAGGATACTGGAACAGGCGGCACCGCCAATACTGGCGGTAACTGGCCTCATAGCGGTAAAGCCACGCCGCTAACTGCGGGCCACTTAACTCCGGCTGATAGGCATGGATCTGTACAGGTGAGAAACATAGATTACATGTTCAAACGATTAGAAACCTGTTTCTAAAGTAATCAAACTATTACAAACATGTTTCTAAAATCACCAAACGATTAGAAATATGTTTCTGATTGTTCTGTTTCATTATTTGTTATTTACGACTTTTCGTCATCTACAATAAACGTGCGGAAACATGTTTTGTTATCGATTTCTAACAATGGTGAAAAACATGTTTCTCACGGTTTGGTCATTATTATTTAAGAAACGTGTTCTACGATAAGGAGAAACATGTTTTAATCTTTGTTTTACCAAGTGTTATGATGAAAAACATGTTTCTACTACTTCTCAAGTTTATATGGCACTAGTTAAATGTTCAATATGTCGCTACACATTGGGATGCGGTTGTGTCAGTGAATATGTTCAGTTTTCGATAGTAATTGCTCAAAACAAACCACCTATATATTACGGGTGTTCTATAAAGCTATTACGAAGCACGTTTATCCACAAAATCTGTTTTATTTTTAAATTAAAATACAGATCGCCAGGTCATTCAATTTAGATTAGAAAATTGAAATAAGTGTTTAATTTTTTTTATCTGTCTCCTTGCATGATTTAGTTTTTTTTTTTGGTTTAAATTGTTCTCGATGCATCCAAATTTTTTCCACGTAAATGTATATTTTGGTGTATTTATTTTTTTTTAGCTATTGAAGAATAAGCATTTTCGGTATGTGAAATTTCCCGGATCTGTTTCAACGGTCAGTTGTGAACATTTTGCGACAATCCTTGTTGTGTCTGTCTGCATGGCCGCGCGCTATCACTAACGAAACACGCGAACGTATAGTTGTCTCTCACTCTCTTACTGGAAGGACAGAGATGACTATATGTTTATTATAGTTGTCGACAGTGGAAACGCACGGTGTAGCTTTGTTATTGCCGCTCGTATGATTTTAGCTTTGCAACCTGCCTGTGCGCCGTCGGGTATTAAAGCAGCACATGTAATCGATCATTGCAATGATTTGGGTAAACCTTGTCATTATATTCTTTCATCAACCGTCAAAACCGAGTACCAAGTCAAGTCGCCAATACCTGTATATCAGTGGTTGTCACAATTTTCTATCCAAGGTCCAAATAGGACAACGTAAAGTATGCGGGCCGCATATTCGTGCTCCATGTAGTAGAAACAACCAATCAATTTATTTTTTTTACTAGCTGTTTTCTTCGTAGATATGTTTTTTTAAAGTTTTATTAGAACATTTCTTTGATATTAAAGTAAATGAAAATCTTTTATTCGAAATATGTATATAGTAAGAAATGAGTATTAGTGGGCCATACGAATATTTATCACGGATGAGAATCGATCCCACGGACACACTTTAAAATCTATTGAAACGTTCGCGGAACTCACAAGTATCTACCGCGGGCCGCGGTTTGATGACCACCGCTCTAGATCGATCTATGTTCTGTCCTTTCTGACGTCATTCCCTTCTTTATCATGTCTCCCTTCACACATACATCAAGTGCCTATAGCCTAATGGTTATGGGTATGGATTTCCAACCTCGTGGTCGAGTGTTCGAATGCCGGAATTCGAATATTGTGGACCATATTCTAGCACAAGCCTAGAGCT
Organism: Papilio gigon; assembly: GCA_027563995.1. Taxonomy (NCBI): domain Eukaryota; kingdom Metazoa; phylum Arthropoda; class Insecta; order Lepidoptera; family Papilionidae; genus Papilio; species Papilio gigon. The sequence goes on from JAODUI010000013.1 coordinate 3,980,938, forward strand.
TAGTTGGAGTGGTAAAATGAATATTAGTAAATTAACAAAAATCTATTTTGTAAAATAAAAAAAAATACATCACTCTCCCTCTTCCTACCTCTCCCAGTTTACCCCATATTGGTCGATTAAATGTGTTCATTAAATTGTTTTATAGTAAAGTGCAAGCTTATTATTTAAATTGCGAGCTTCGTATTTATCAGTGTTGTGTGATTGCTTGTATACAAGTGTAGTAGTGAAGGAAAAATTGCCTTTTTGGCAAATACCTAAGGAATTACGGTATAACATTTTATTATGACGTTTATTGAAACATATCAATACTGATGTCGATGTTTTCTAATTGGGCTGACGTGAAGTTTATTTTATGACAAATCAGTGTAAAATTTAAATAATATTAATAATTCAACATATGATTTAAAAAGGTATTGTCTTTGTTTTATGGTATGACTTTGATGTGTAGATTTCCGTTTCCCTGCTTACCCTAAACGATCAGCTATGTCGCTAAATGTACACTCACTAAACCCGAAAATTTGACAACTCACCAAAAGGAAATTTCTAAAGTTTTCATATACCAGGCGATAAAAAATTGAAAATAAAATTAAAAAAATAAGTTGGATAAATCCCTTTAAGCTAACGTCCGTGTGAGCTTGTTGATATTAAAATCGTCTCCATTGACCCCAAAGGGGTCAATTGTATTGTCAACGACGTCATTAGTGACCTATTACGTCTTTGATGAAGTCACCACCAGTAAAGTCGAATGGCATAACTGGTGGTGACATGTAACCACTTCTTTGTCATCTTAGGTGACATGTTAGGACATCAGAGGTGACGTACTTAGCCATCAGACATGTCATGTTGCTCCTATGTTTCCGTCAGGTGGTGAGTTCAACGAACGGCGAGTTGGGCGCGGACGACCCGACGGCGGGACACAGCAACACGCCCATCACGCAGCCCCACCACGAGGTCGACGTCGTCGACGACACCAAGTCAGTGTTTCAACTGTATGGACATTTTTTTTATTTTTTTTTAGTTTTTAATTTTTTTTTAAATTACCACAACAAAGGAGGTTCAAATTCATTTTGTTTTGTATTTGATGTGTGTTTGTTCTACAGAAACGAATACGAACTTAAACGTATTTTAATTGATTTTCCTTTTTATATTGAACTCCTATGTTGTCTCGTATTATTATTTATTTTGGGTTATTCGCTTTTTTATTAAAAAAAATGCCCTTTCTTACTTTATCCATATTTTACCTTACTGAATCAATAGAAATGGCTAAAGATTTTTTTTCTTTTTTCTCATATGTTACAATATTAGTTTAAGGTAACACACACAAAACTAGTTATAGTCAAAGATTTAACTTTTGCTCACTGTGTAGACATTAGTTTCGCTCTATCACCATTAATCAGTTGTATTATTGTCTGCTATTTTTTAAACACAAATTTTGTACCAGATTTAAAATTAGAAATTAAAGTTAACATGTGTCAAATGGTAAATATAATAACATCAAAGTCCGCAGTCAATTTAACCGCAAGCAGACTCTGTAAATCGTCATGTAGGCAATCCGTTTATTCCAGGTGTTGCTGTTTCTTCAAGCGCAAAAAGAAGAAGTGCGCGGCGCGCGCGGGCAAGTGACGCGTGTGCACGTGACCCGCGCACTAGCCCCGCCCCCGCCACGCCCGCGCGCCCCGCCCACACTGCGCACTGCCATCCACTACTGCCCTACGAAGCAGCTCTTGCATACCATCTTACACAGTACGAATACGAACCGATATTCGGACATATCTGTGATTCGCTTCATCAAACATCGTCTCCTTAACATTTGCTAGATTCTTAAGTCTAAGTAGGATTGTACACATTATGTTCATTCGATTACATAGATAGGAGTAGATATGTAAGGAACTGTCACACGTTTAATGTCCATTTCGATATCGCTAATACTCACTTTTATTTATTCCCTTTCAAATACATCGTGGTGTGTTAAGCGTGTGTAGCCTTCGGGTGCGGGTCGGTTGATCGTGACGTCATACCTTCATCAAACATCGATTTAAATGTAAACAATACGCTGTTTTAAATCGCAACTTAAACTCTAAAAAGTTTACCCTATTCTTGTTATGTTGTCTTTTTATATTAACTGTCCATCCATATATGAGTCATAAAGCATACACAACTAGCTCGACCATTTAAAAAGAATATTAAGTGTTCTATATACTGGACTCACTTGACTATCCTACGACCTGGATAAACAAGGAAAGCCCTAAGGGGGAGCTCCGAGTCCAGGAATGGGTAAAGGGTAATTTAGACCAAGACCCACTTCGGACATTGCCTCATTATTCATTTATTATACAATATCATTTTATCTTACAATTTCTATAAAATTATGTCCAACAAAAAAAAAACAAAAATAAATGGCCATTTCGTATTTTTACCTGGTTTAAATTTTAATTTGAAACAGCGTATAAGTTTGATTAAATATAGTTTTGGATGGCAGTGTCCAGATCCACGTTCTATCGCTACTCCGATCATTTCCTTGCGCTTAGTTTTATTCAAATTTATCTAACACCTGTCAACGCGACATCTGTCAAAGTGACACCTGTCAACGCTACATTTGTCATCGTGACACCTGTCAACGTGACATCTACGTGTGAATAAAGACTTATGACTGTTGTAAACTATTGCTAGTTTAAAATAAATCAATTTAGAGTTATTCAATAATTAAAAAAAAATGTTATCATATTATTATAACCACACTTATTAATATGTGAAAATTAATGTCGAGTAATTTCATTTTATTTTCTACACTAGCAATAAGTCTGTCCCTCTATGGCTGAAATAGTTAACATGCGTATATAAGGTTTGCGCTTGCGCAATACTGTCTAGAACACATCTTTAACTATAACCTGTAGCGGCTAGTGGTCATATTGAATACATTCATGTATTAACACTATACTTATGTTTTATTTCATATATGTACAGTAGGGGACGTGTATTTCTTACCCACTTCGAAATGTCAACGCTCATTGCCGAAATCGAAGACATGGCGTATCAACATTTTACATTCTTACGACTCGTGACACTAACAGTAAGGAAAAAATATGAATGAATGTGTCAACAGTTTTGAGGTTATGTTAAAAATACCGCGTGGTGTTCGAACTCGAGTGGGTATTGAATTTAATTCCTCAACTGTATTCGTGTGAGTACTATATACCCTATATATATAAAAATAAGTAAAAAAATTATGGAATTTGTATTTACTTGTAATTACTGTTATGAAGTTCACTACCGGCGATGCTCTGAGCATCACCTATTATGTAAATGGATTATTTTGCCACGGATATATACTTATATAGATATATTTACAATATGCCGTCGGCTTCCACTGCGGACATATTAACATGAAATATTTGTATCAATAATTATCATCATGCCCTTTTACGTATAGAGGGTCGACACAGTATGTCTGTATCTCAATAACATAAAATTAAAAACTAACAATCTCTTTGTATGATAGTATTGACACAAATGTTTCATACGAATGTTTCCAGTGTGAATGCGGTAAACATGTTTCCGGTCTGTCTAATGCTAGTATCCTCAGTTGATAAAATATTGTAAATTTAAAAAAAAATCATTCGAACCGTTTTCGGTGATACCACTATGTAAATTACATATGTAATTTAAATTTATCTCCGGCAGTATTAGATTTATTCGTAAAATCAATTTAGATAGAATTGACAAATTTATTATAATGTCATTTGTGAGTCGGTAACGCCCGCGTCATGTGCACATGCTCGTGTCTTACGAATTATATACGGTATATAAGCAATGTGTTATATATTTTATTTCTAACAGCTTACGGTCGGTCGCAGTTGTTTTGTACGTGAGTTTTATCTTTAGGATAATTATTAATATATTGTTAAAATTAAAACTAAACAAACAAAAAAAATATGAAAATCATTTTAATTTTGAAATTATTTAAATATCTCTGTCGAGTTTTTCGTAACGCTAGCGCAAGTCTTTTTTCTTCTTCGCAGTGTGGTCTCGGAGGTTTTTCTCATCGAATTGGAAAGCTCAGGTGAATCTAGTCTTAGGTGTTGTTACGACTATCGCCTTCAATAGTGGTCAACATGGTCTTACTTCCATAGTCACAGTGCTTTATACAAAGGAGACTTCTTAAAGCGAAAGTAATTTAATTTCATGTTTTAAAACCAGTGGTAAAGTTTTTATTTTCCGATTTATTTGGTAGTCCACGCGTTATTAATACGTTCACAATTTGATTATAGGTGAAAAAAAAATTATTTACATGTACTTCACGAGTGTCGTTGATAGACTGACAGGCCACGCAAATTTTTCCATTCATGTTTGAATTTAGTTGCGAGTAATGTTGCTTACGTCATCGGCTCTATGTTCCGGTGGATTTTACGCCTTTCAAATATCAATGTTTCGTTTTCGTGGGGAGTGTGTGGCGATGCTTTCGTTTTTGTGTTCCCGTCCGTAGAGTTATCATTTTATCCATTTATTTATTTTATCATGGGACAAGATATCGCTTGATCGTCCGAGTCTTTTCGATCACCGATCTTCAACGGCGGCTCTTCTTAAAACCGATCACTGAAGGAAATCTTTTGATTGGTGTAGTGTTTGGCAAATGATTGAAGAAAAGAGTTTTTATTGTCATTGGTCTATTTTGTAAAAGCGCCATCTATCGTTATTTGTACTGCAAGTTTGCCAGACATCGATTTAGTCACCATGAAGTTCTAGTTATCTTTGTCCCAATTAGTCTTCGATAAGTTTAAAGTCCCGTGAGTTTTCTAATCTGTGTAATTATTATATTTTTGTTACATAAGTAATGATTTACCATAACGTAGTTTTGTGGCTATATACTAAGTTTGAGTGATGTGCGGCGTCGGGTGGCGCTGGGGCCCTGTACCGCTGGCGGTCCCCACTGTCGAGATATTTGTATGGCAATATTGCTGTCCCGCTCATTCTATTTGAAGAAAAAAGAGATAACAAGTAGATTTGTTTACAAATGTCACGACATTTGGGCTGCGTGGCTGGTTTTTTTAACGGAAACTTTTTCATTATTTTAAATAACGAATAATTCTAAACCAAGTATTAGTCCTGATTTTTTGTGATGTTTTATAAAAAGCAAACAATAGAAAGGGGACATGAATTTGTCGTGCGTATATATACGAAACGATTTTTTTATTCTTTACGTCCCCTCTGTCAAAAGTTAACAACACAACTGTAACTTTTTCATTTATTGCCATTTTCTATGGGCAGCGGTCATTTCGCTATTTTAGCAACCGCCGGGTTTTTTTTCAATTATACTGATTTCATGCTTAATTTTATTAAAGATCGGCAAATATAAGTTAGTGCCCCTGCGTTACGCACCAATTGTAACCTAACTAGTTATGTTTTTAAGTGATCGGAGCGAGCTCAGCTGTGTCCGGGCGCCCGCGCTGGCGGCTCCATTCCTATAGTTTTGACACGTCTATCTTAATTTAAATCTATATAATTTTTAGGTTATTAAGTTGCTGGTATAACGCAATTCGATAATACGCAATAACTTTAATACTAGGGCAGTTTGGACAGTGTCGACCGCGGCGAGACTTCGCAACGACGTAAGAACACGGCATTGTTTATATCAAAGCGAATGAAAGAGAGGGGAATATGTTTGTAAGTTTCTGAGGCGTCTTCACAAAAAGTGCAATAATATGTGTATGGACAGATATTTCTAGAATTTGTTTCTATCGCCTCGAGACGCGACTAGACTGACTTGTGTGGTGCGTTTCAAATGGGAATGTATGACTGACCTTGACAATAACCTTGATTTATAAAAATTAACAGAAAAGTACGTTATCCAATAAAAAATATTTAATTAATTTAAAAAATTAACTCCGCTTATTGTTCTTTGATTTTTTAATTTGCGTTCATGACGTCAAAAAATGGCGTTTTGTCTCAAAAACCCTGTACCCAAGGCATAAAGTTGAAAAAAATGGCGTCTGTTCACGTTCCGATTTGAAGCGTACTAAATCGGTAAACGCCTCGGACTTGTCAATTCATATTGTATCATGAACCTAGATTATAAAATTGTCTAAGTTGAAGGCTAAATATTTTGTCGATTTTTTTTCTTTTATAATAAGTCTTGAGGTTAGTGTCGTCTTTGACATCTGTTGGATATACGAACGTTAACCTGACCATCGAGTTCTATTGATAACAAAGACAAGCCAGGAAGCAAACAAACAAGCATGGAAATATATTTAAACAAAAATTTTATAGCAGTGTCCAATAATATGCAAGTTATGAAAAAAAAAACTTCTGTTCTGGTGAACATATACTACTTATAAAACGGCTTAACTCGCGTGTAAATCGGTGTCGGTACCGACTAGTTTCGAGCCCATCGGGGGCTCTTCTTCAGGGTGAGTGGGATCGGTACTGTAGCGCGTTCACGGCCCGTCGCTCACTGACTGGTACCGACACCGATTTATACATGATTTAAGCCGTTTTATAAGTAGTATAGTGAAATGTCTCACGAAAGTTTTAATAGTTTAAGTTCTGGTGAACAATTTTGGGTTTCTATGTGTTTGGGTTCTCTCGTCGATAGGGTCCAGTCAAGATTCAGATGCTAATTATTTCGTCGGTCTATAATAAAAGCAAGATAACTAACTGAAAAGTAGTTACTTCCCAAATATTTAAATATTAGTAATAAAAATGAACTGTTGTCGATTCACGCGGCGTGGGGTTCTCACTAAGGTGAAAATAGGTCGATAAAGTGATCGGAGTTTCGGTGGCCTATATCAAGCTATGAAATAATGAGTTATTTGTAGGAATGGGTCAGTTGGTGTTAAATAAAAAGTTCGTGCCCCTTCCTACTGGCGGTCGTAGGGTACAAGTTTGAGTCTAGACTCGGGACTAGACCGGGGACTTTGATGTGGGGGTTCGTTGTTCGTTTTGAAGAAATAATTTTTATTTCCACAAAAAAAACATTTTTTTTTATTGAGCTTACCGACATGATATCACCAGATCCGCCACAGCTCTTTTAGTTATTGTAGATATATAATCTATAGATAGAAGTGTCACATATAAGTTACACAACTAGTTACAATGTCCTTTTTGTACAAATAACACTGAAGGAGTGTGCTTCAACATGTCCCCAGAGGTCTGATTAGGTAACTATAGATTATATATCTATGGGTACTAAGTAAATGAAGTTAAACGTTCTATTTTATCGTGTGATAAGTGTACGACCATCTAAATAGTCTGAATTGATCCTAGGAACGTAGTGGTCGGAAGACTTGAGGTATGTCGAGGACTAACATAGGGTAGCATAGAGACTGACGGTCGACACCCGGCCGGCCGCGAGCTCAGCGAGTGCGGAATGAGGGCTGTTCGCGAGACAGTTTGTCCGACGAACGGATTTACAATGTTCCAACAGCTGCCTTGTACCCAACAGCACATGTTTTTATACATATGAACACGGCCGCGATGATTCTATTGGCATTTAATTAATATTTTACTATGTTCATCACAATTATTCCCCTTCTATGTATTATAAAGTACATGTATTTTTCATATATTTAGATGAAAAAAAACAGAATTCGATTTATTGCGGATGATATCGAATGAAAAATTGAAATCGTTCTTTTGTTAAATAAAATTATATTAACAAAATATTTGTCTTGTTAAATAGTTGATTCAATTATTGTAATATTGCAGCGTGATCGAATATTAACACGTGTAAGTGTTGAAATAATTTGGGAACCGACACTTTGTACGTAATTGTTACGTCGTGCTCGCTAGATAGACTGTCAAATTAGATCGGTGTAGACAAATGTGATCTCTAACCAAAAAGGTTTGAAGTACTGTGTAAGGGGGCGGGCGAGGCGCGGGCGCTCCCCGCGGCGCCGCCCCCAGCGAGGGTGTTAGCTTTAGAACAATTCGGCACCGACTTATTACGTTTCACTTTGAATTTGCGTATAATTTGCAAGGGGCGCTCTCCGGCGGCGCGCCAGTGCCGCCTCCGTGCTGCCTACCTCGTTTGAACAATGATTTGCAACGTCGCTTCCGAGCTCCGGCGGGCGCCGCGCCGCGGGCCACGACCTCTAGCTATTAACTCGAGTATTATATAATACACGATGCTTTCGAAACTGAATTGAATTCTTATCGTTAAGTATATATAAAGATATAAATAAATATTTGATTATTATAGAAACAGTCTCAGTGTTTATTTTTTTTTCTCTGTAACATTTATAAATATTTGCGTATGCAATTTGACTTGTATTCAGTTAAGGTCACAACTGTTCAGAAATACGAGAATATTTGTTAACTCATAATTAAATAAAGCTTATTATAAGATGTTCGTTTTATTTTTTCTTTTGAGCTTCACTGAAGCCACTATCCCCGTAGTAGGGCGAAGGGCGGCCGCTGGGCTCTCTTGCTCTCGGCCCGCGTCAACCTGCAGGACTTCAGCTCGTCCGTCACTGAGCGCCGCTACGCTTCCTAGTTCCTAACGGGATCCACTTCAGGGCCTCCCTGGGAACATGGCTAGGATCTCGGCGTTATAAAGGAAAGACTAAAAAAAAACAAGAAATCTTCTTTCTTCATTCTCCTGCCCTGGTCCCACTTTATGTAGGGTCGGCACAACATGTTCTTCTCTTCCAGTCTCGCCCATCAGCCGTCATCTCAACGGTTACCCCTTTCTTACTCATGTCATCCTTCACGCAATCCATCCATCTTTTCTTAGGTCTACCTCGACCCACATAT
>JAODUI010000013.1:4026871-4036874 GCA_027563995.1 Papilio gigon
GGCGGCCGAGGACCGATCGTGGCGATCTTTGGGGGAGGCCTACGCTCAGCAGTGGGCGACGTGTGGCTGACATGATGTTGATGATGAAACGTTATTGAACTCAAATTGAATATACATATAAAAATAACGGTCAGATTCTATCGCCTTTATTACATAATTTTCTAATTTATGCAAAGAGATTAAATCCATATTTTTACGCAATATGATGAAGATGTACCAACGCGTCCATTCTCGGTGTTTCACCTTAAAAGGTAGTCACCTGAACGTTTCATACGCATTGAGTCGACGACACGGGCGCGATAGCCAATAGGATGCAGTTATTAAAGATATTTGAGGGAAAAATGCGGTTCGGTCAGAGGAGGTAGACGACTAATTGCTTTTTACTATTGTCCCGGTTTTTGTGCTCCTCATTCGTTAATTTTTGAGACGGAGTGGAGAGAGATGAGGCATTTTTTAAAGAGGAACGGACCGCACCTTGTTGAGCTCTAACAGGACGTAAGATTACAAATTAATTTTACTAATATTATGAATTCTAAAATTTAGGCGGATGTTTGAAAATATGTAACGGCAAAACGGCTAAACCGATCTGGATGATATTTGTCACACAGATAGCACAGAGTCCATTTTTTTTCACATCGCGGATAAAAGCTTGTAATAAAATAAAGAAATTCACTAGCCATAGTATAGATTTAATATCTGTCTGTTCGTTTCTTTCTATTTGTAATAAGTGTAGGTGTATTTTGCAAGGCGGTTCACAGCAACCGTCTCCTTCGTCGTATAATGATGGCAATATTTAAAATTAAAGATGCTTTTAAACAATACGCTTGTTTTGAGATAAGTCTTTTTTCATAGCGTCGTTTCTAACCAGCTTCGGGTAAAGGAAGGGAAATCAACGAGCGAGCTACGTTTCCCGCTAGAGGGAGCTAAGAAAGACGTTGCTTTGTGCGCCGGCATCTTTGTCTTACGGCATACGGAATCCGTTCATCACGGAATTTGTTTTCTTCCTTTAGCTGTATATCCGTTTGATGCCGAAACTGGAATTCAGATCCGGAATTTGATGACATACGAAATGTGGATGGTGTACATTGTCGACGTTTGTGTAACCGTCGGTTTACACTGCTAAAACATTTGTTCAAAGAACATAAAATGTCTCTCAATCTACGGTTATATAGGCAAGCAGTTATCTTTCGTTTTTATTAATTTACGTTTATTGTAACATTCTAATATTTTTCAATTAATTATGCAGTCGCACTACCAAACTACTTTGACATATAATTGTTGTACAGACCAACAAATTTATAATGTAACTATATCAGTTATAATGATAACTAACTAGCGCCCTCTCTCAAAATACTTGTAATGTCAACTTTCGCTGACTTTCAAGACAGACAAAAAAAGAAACAAGAGATAGATATCAATTTGATTTTTTTTTTATTTTTTGTCTATGAAGGTTTTGTATATTTTCTGACAGAACAATCCGCGAAAGTAGCGTCTCTGTGGTCGGCTTCGGGTACTATAATATATAAATTGTCAATCAGGCTGGAATGTTTACACAGTAAACAAAAGCATAATTAACAACTACGAAAACGTCTGTAATCCCGGTAATTCTGTAATTAATGTTGGAAATTGTTTATTAAGTAAATATTTGGCACGATCTGTGCAAGTCTGCATCGGGTCACGGCAGGACAGAAGTTTTTAAATTTTAATGAAACGCCAATGAAATGCAACACTATCTAGAAAAGTAGGTAGCATTACATATTGGAAACACTAGTAAAAATGCGGACAAAATCGGTTTAGCCGTAAAAGATATTACTCAAAATTAACGCGGACTTGCGGACAGACAAGCAGAAATTCAAAAAAATTGTTTTTTTTCTATTAATCTCAAGCAGGTTACAAACAAGGAATTGTTTATATTTTTGAAAAGAACGTTGACTCCTTTCATCATCTGTCTGTCCACTGCTGGACAATGGCCTTCACCATTGCCTTCCACTGTATGCGGTCCTCATTCCGCAACCAACGACGTCTCTTCAGCTTCGTTTCTCAGAACCATTCTTTATAAAAGGAGACATTAAGTACGATCTTAACGGCGGAATAAATCTCGTAAAGCAATAAGCTAAGTATTACAATTCTTACGTACATAAATCATTCGCTTGAATTTTGTTATAATTTACATTTCTCCGTCCTTTTCTCGTTCATGTTAGATCGTTTTTCATTCTCAAACTGGTATTAGGGAATTGGGGCCTCCTTTTCCTTTTAATGTCGCAGAGACATATGTTCAAGTTATGAATTTTAACTTGAATGTTAGATTTTTTTATTTTTTGTTACTTAGTTACGTCCCTTTATAACGTTTTAGATATATTTCACTTAGTTGTCTGTGCGGAAAGAAAAAATAATAATTACGTTCTTCCAGATCTATATCTATTCTAAATTTCTTCCAAATCTTTAAAGCCGTTATGTAGATACAGTCTAACAAATATCTCGCATTTATTATAGTAAGATTTTAGATTGTAATTGTGGGTTTACACTGTCAAAACACTTATATGGAAATAAACAAATTTAAATACAATTGTTTCGTATTGTTTTATAATCAAAATGTGTTACATACATTTCTTAAACTATTAAAACTTTCGTGAGACATTTCATTATACTAATTATAAAACGGCTTAACTTACGTGTAAATCGGTGTCAGTACCGACTAGTTTCGAGCCCATCGGGGGCTCATCTTCAGGGCGAGTGGGAATTACTATAGCGGGTTCGCGGCCCGTCGCTCACTCTGAACCCTAAAGATGACACGTTGTTTTAAACGATACCCCGGATTCCTTATTTTAAGCAGCAAATCGGTATTCAAACACCGTACATAGTTTTATGCTTGGTCAGGATTCGATTTTCATACGTCTATCTGATGAATATGTTCCTATGTGGTCGAAATCTGTCCCTATTTTGTAGTTATCTTGTTCTATGCGGTGAAAATCTGTTTCTATTTAGTTGAAATCTGTTTGTGTGTAGAAGTCTCTAACAGTATTTAATTTCCGTAGCCGCGGAGCTTTTGAATGCGAGCGTGTTTGCGATTACAATCTCAAGGTATTCCAAAAGTTAAGCGTTTAGGATTTCGAGCGAGAATTTGTGAATACGTGTACCGGAAATAGAGTTGAGTCTGCATTTGATATTTTTCTCTGTGTTATGTTTTTTTTTTGTGAATAGTATTTGAAATTAGGTAATAACTAAAGATTTTTCTTTTCTACTCTTTGACGTTTGAAGTTGTACTTTGTTAAGCTAGCGTGTATCATCTATCGACTACATCGCCACTTAACATAGCATAAAAATAGCCGTTAAAAATTAGCTTATTTACCGTAATGTAAATTGTTTCCATGTTTGATGGCGTCGTGACGGTAAGATTTAAAATATATGTTTGTAAAAAAATTAATTAAAATTCGAGGATAAAGTTGATTGCATCGAAGTGTCCCTTCTTTTCTAAAATCTTACTTAATACATTTCTACGTATTGTAAGTTGGAGATCGCAATGTTAAATTAATCGATATTTCTACGTGAAGGTTTTAAGTGTAGATTTGTTATTTAATATTTAGGAGGTTTTTCTAAAAACATTTTGTATGTTAAAGTAAGTAAATGAGAGATTGATTTGTCATTTAATGACCTCCGTAACACCTGAGGCACCTCTTATATATGTCCGACCTTTAAGTCTCAAGTTTTCTATTGTAGTATGTGGTGTGTTAAATGTATTGTGGTTGGTATTAATGGCCTTTCGCGGTACGTAAGCAGGCCGGAGTACTGTTACCTTCGTGACCAAGTCGACTGTCTCATTGCAAATAACTATATTCAGCTTGTTTGTTATATCTATAGATGATGATGATGGTGATGATTTTGTTACACTTTTTTTTTAATTATAATCTCGTTATAATATATATTTATATTTATCAAAGACCTTTTTAGATTATTTCAAATAATTTTTTTCATAATTCGATAATGTTCTTTGGGTAACAAAATACAGTACTTTTTTTATATTTTTTTATTACCAGATCTCTCCTTTATCTCCGTGTTTTCATATGTTTATGAGTGAAATAACATTAGACGTGGAAGTGGGTCGGTACTTAAGCGCACACGATGGTAAGGCTCCGTTATATCTTGGTGGCGGCATTCGTTCCGGGTATCAATTTCTTTAATCTAACTTTCTCGATCTTTAATTGTTCACTAAGGGAAGTACTTAGAGCATTGTAATACTAAATATATACATAGGAAACTTAATTATTTGTTTTTATATTCTACAAGCTAATTCAAACTTTAAAATGTGTATAAGTGACAAAGATCGTAAATGTTCGTTCGCCAATGACTATTGTCGCGAAGATCCATTGCACGCTCGTTTTAAAAAAAAAATTAAATGCTTCTAACTAATTAAATCTTTAATTTTGCCCTATTAACATTTACTGTAAACACATTAATGTAAATGGTATTTGATTTTTTAATATTAGCAGTTATTTATTAATATTTATTTTACCAATCAAACTAAGGTCTAGGCTAATGCTAGAGTATAGTTTATAATAGTGGAATGGCGGGATTCGAACTCTCAACCATGTGATCGGAAATCCGTATCCTTCCATTAGGCTATTGGCGCTTTATTATAGACTATAAATCGCTTCAAATAATAGAATAGATTATTTTAGATATTAATAGCAGATGAATCCAAATGATACGAGACTGGATTTATATAAGTAAAATAAGTATTGAATTGAATAATTTATATAAAGGGCGTTTTTTTCGATATACTATGTAAATAGTCCGGGACCGTCGTTAACAAAACAGACGACCCTAAACAGGCGTAGTAAATGTTGAATGCCTTAATTGGTATGGACCTTTTCAATAGGTTTATAAAAGGCTCAAACGAAATGTCTAATAGGCTTAACTTTTGTGCCTTATACTCTTGATTAGTTCTATAATGTCCTTTAATTTGTTTACATTAAAAGGCGGGTTACTTGCGAATTTCGACTCATTAAATTCAACAAAGTTTGTTTATGAATCTATCGGGTTTATGAAGGTCGTAACAAGTTGTAATGGTAGTAAGTTTCAGTAAACAATCGTAACAAATGGTAGTTGACAGTTGATCTGTAGATTGAATTATCCCCTCTAAGAATGGTTTATAAGAGACAGAGGTATATGTGTAAAAAGACAAGACAGATTCAAGTCATCATCAGCTCAGTATACATTTAGGGTGACTAGGCTATAGTCAACCACGCAGACCCACAACCTTCGCAGATATGTGCAGGCATCACGGTGTTTTCCTTCGACGTAGGAACGTCAGTTGAGATACAAATGAATATCGAAAATCTATTGTTTAGAGGACAGTCAATAATTTTTATGGAAACTCAACGATCGAATATGATTTCGGAACGGAATATGTGTACCAGAATGTACCAATAAGGGTTACTGCTGGTCAACCTGCTTCTTACAGAAGGTCGAATCAGTATGAAGTTACATCTCTATTAGCCGTCATATCTGAATTCACATCTTACGCACACCCTTTCTCACACAATTCAACGTTTGGTCTTCGTCTTTGTGGCACATTCAATATAATTACTTTTTTCTTTTTTTTTTTATAACTTTTTAATAATTATATTGAATGTCATATTATTTGTTTGTTGTTTAAAGGCATTGACGTAGCTGCCCACGTCCCATAAATAACTACAAGGTTGACTAGTGCTCTAAAAACTGAACATATTATTAGTTCGCAAGGAAGCGATTTGCATTGCGAGACTGATTGTGGTGAAGGCAGACGTGGGCAATAAAAAAGAAGGTACCTGCCTGTCCTAATAGAGGTCGACCTGGGCCCGGTTGCTTATTATTACCTTACAAATGTAATAACAAAAAATACACTAAATTTGAGTGGTTTAGTTCTTTTTGTAGATATGTTCAAGTAATTTTAAAGGTAAATTACAGACTCGAGAAATGAATTTAATAAATTCTTCGACTCTCGTAGCGAAAAAAAGAATCTTACATGATTTAATTTGAATAACACAGATGCTACAATGATGGAAGAGAGTATTCGAAGTGCCAATAGCCAAATAGTTAAAGAAACGGATTTTCGATCATGTAGTCGACAGTTCAAATCTCGCCATTCGACTAATGTCAACCAGATCCTAGCATAAGCTTAGAGCTTACTTGGGCTGGTACGTTAAATATGAGTCATCATCAGGTCATCACGTCCCCACTTAGATGCTTAGATCCTACCTACCCTATTAGGGGGTGACTAGGCCATAGTCAACCACGTTGCCCCAGTGCGTGTTTGGTTGACTTCACAGATATCGTTGAATTTCTATGAAAAATAAGTGAATTAACAAAAAAGTTTCAATATTTTATATGAAAAAGACATCAACACATTCAATACCAACCATTTGTAATGACCCTGTCGTGGAACGCATGGTATTTAATGCGATAACGTTATTTTTTGATATCAATTGCTTTTCTAAAGTATTCTTTAAGAAATGTAATTACAAATAAAAAAGACTATTATAGAAAAAGTAATAAGAGCTATAGTGACATTTCTCAATGTTATGTACTCAAGAAGTGTCAACAGTCTAATGGTTAATGGTACAGACTTCCGATCTAGCGGTCATGTTCGAATCCCGCTATTCGCTTATTGTCGTGAACCAAATCCTAACACAAGATTTTTCAAGCTTACCAGGAATGGTTAAAAGAAAAAATAGTAAATTAACTAAAATCTACTTATTTTATTCTATAAAAAATGTACTGGAGAAAGTATTGGGATACCTTTATTCGGACCCTTTCAAGAGGTATGGACCTTTTATATAACAGACTATATTTGAGCCTTTAGCAAACGCGATGGTACGTTGCGTTTTCTTTGATAAATTTATTCCGATAATGTCTGTAGAATTGAATTATAGTAACTATTGATAAAATCGATGACTAAAAAGACATTGCCAAATAAAAACTAACACTAACCTTTAATATAACAATAATATACATCACACTATTTCTAAAAAACGGTTTAACTCACGTGTAAATCGGTGTCGGTACCGACTAGGTTCGAGCCTATCGCGCTATAGTACCAATCCCACTCACCCTGAAGAAGATACCCCGATGGACTCGAAACTAATCGGTACCGACACCGATTTGCACATGAGTTAAACCGTTTTTATAAGTAGTACAGTGAAATGTCTCACAGAAGTTTTAATAATTTAATAGTACATTTATATCGGACGAGAATACGATGCTGATGATGTATTATTCGTATTCAAAATGCCATGTCGGCTATTTTGTGTGCTGGAGTTCACTATGGGACGGGCATACTGTACATCCCAGCAAACACTATTCTCTTGTCCCTTACATCTCTCAATTGAGAGAAAAAAAAACACTAAAACTCAGGTAAAATGTAAAAATTGGAAGCTTCTATAATTGCTGGCAGGAATCGTACGAATTTTTAACATTCCCATGCATTAGCAAAGTTCTGTTATTTACAAAACACGTGTCAGACTCGTATGAACGTATTTTGGCGCGGTTCCAACTGATATACAAGTTTTTGTGCTCACTACGGACGCCATTGTTGTAAAAAAAAACGTAGAATATTTCGTGCATTACGATTAGCTTGTAACTCTCGTACTAGTTTGAATTCTATAGACATTATCCATAGATATCTCACCTACAGATGGAGTGTTTTATAAAAGTTTCACTAATCGAGAGTCGATTTGAGAAATCTCTTTTTGTATCATAAATGACAACACAGGAAATCTACTCTAATAGAAAGAAATCATTTGGCCATAACTTTGTGATCTTGATTATATATTTGAATAACTCATCGATTTGTACAATAACATTAATTCAATACCGTATGGGATAAGCAGAGATTTATGCGTTTATAAATGTCTGATTCTTTTATTATTAAAATTCTAGTAGATTTTTATTAAACTATTAAAACTTTCGTCAGACATTTATCTATACTACTTATAAAACGGCTTAACTCACGTGTAAATCGGTGTCAGTACCCGATTTACACGTGAGTTTAGCCGTTTTATAAGAAGTGTAGATTTTTATTAATTCACTAAGACTGTTCCTGTTCCTAGTTAACTTGAAAAAACTTATGTTAGGATTTCACAACAATAGTCGAATAGTGGGATTCGAATCAACGACCGCTAGTTCGGTAGTCACCCATAGCTAATAGTTAATGAACTATTGGTGTATCAAACTGTAAATCAAAATGAGAGAAACTGCCGCACTTAAAGTCACTTAGAGTAGATTCACTTAAGCACTGCGAGTACGAGCTCATGTTTTATAAAAACAGAGTAATTAAAACCACGATACTGTTTTTTTTCTTATTAGTTACTTGGAGCTAACGGTCTTTCGCGCGCATTTATTTCAAATGTCATCTGTCAAAGACAACCACAGACTACAGAGAGTTCAGATTTTGCATAAACAATTTACAACGCAATAAATTATACGACTGTTCATAATGTTGCAAAAGAAATATTTTAAATGTTAACAGCTTAATTCGGTGTCTGCACTCTTTTATAAGGCGCAAACTTTTTTCAACTTTGTTACGTACGATCTCAGCGACTACTGCACTGATTTGAATAATTCCTTTTGTAGAAACAGTCCCTACGTTTACTTTATGTTTTAAGTTATATATTATCACGCTATTACACTTGGGGAGTGAGTAAATAGGAAAAAAACAATAGCATTGAGTGAAGCAAAACGGATTTCTTCAAAGACATTTGTCATTGTTTAATACTAAATGTAAACATAATTAAGGGTCAACATTTTTTATTTGTTTCATCGTTAAATAAATTTATACAGTCAGCACTAATAGTCGTTGAACAAAAAAAGTAAATGTTTGTCGGCTCGTTATGCGTTTTATTTACTTTGTTGTAAAACAAAACGATGGTAGAAAAAAAAACGTCGAAACGAGAATTAGTGCGTGACTGTACCAACCGCTCGTGCGCTCGCGGTGGGTCGTGCTCCGGTTAAATAATAAATCCATTGAAACAATATATTGCCGTCTCTCTCCCACCCATTATCATTATCTGTGTCCATCTCGTTTACCCATCCTTTCCGTTCGAACCGCTGACCCAATGTCTTTTTTTTTTTTTCGAAAACCTCTTTTATCGGTAAGGTAATAATGAGAATATTTTAGTTACCAGCGACAGATACGTCAAAATGAATGCTGACTCGTTTTGAAAATTTTTGGTGCTCTGCTAACTCAGTGACCGTGGTACTGCATTTAAAAACCTTTTGGCATTTACAGCTGCGTTACCTCTCTTGTATTGATAGAGAGAACGCATGTTTATCCTCTCCATCCGTCCTTATCCTGCGCAAAATACATTTCCCCTTCCCATCTATTCAACACACGAAACACCACTTCATCTGTGTCTTCTATTTGTCCATCTTACATATATATAGATAATTATTATGTATATAATGATATAGCTTAAATAAAAGTAAAAAAAAAAAGTTGTTATGTGTTACTGAAAAAAAAAACAAATATCAAATAAGTAATCTCTATCTCAAAAAAAAAACCGTCAAATTGACGTACAAAGAAAAGACGTCTGAAATTAAAAAAAAAAAAAAAAACAATTTCTTTATCTATGAACTAAAATAAATCTCTTTTCTATTACATAGATTAATTATCGATTTTTTATTCTTATGTAGTAATATTTTTAAATTAATTATTAACTTCAAAATTTAAATTTAATAATTGTGATCATTTTATATTAAGTCAGTGTTTTAGTCTAAGGTAAATCGTTGACTCGTCAATCACAGGAGCCCTACTGAAGGAGTCCTGCCAGTCGCTCTGTTGTATTAGTGTACAGTAAACATTTTTTTCATTTTCAAATATTATACCTGTTAATATTATCCTGTCACATATAGAATAAAAAGGCTTATTGTTTTTTTTATTCTATAACTATCTGACCCCGCGAACTCTGTTTCGCCTTAAAGGCAATAAATAAACAGATTTTTGAATTTATTAGGAAATACAAAAAAA
>JAODUI010000013.1:4080504-4095475 GCA_027563995.1 Papilio gigon
ATTTAATCCTTTTCAAGTAAATCGAGAAAGAACGCAGTATAGCGCTCCACGAAAAAAAAGACCACAAGCATTTTCAATAATTATGAATGTAAGCCATAAAACAAACGGTGTCCAAGTCTATTACATACATCCATCTTAACATTTGAATTTATAATACTAGTAAGATTACAACTTACTGAATTTAATAAAAGAATTCTCATATCGGCACTAAGACATACAGTAGAAGAACCAACAAAAGTAATATTTCTAAGTACTCAAGCCTCAAGGGAAATAGGAACGATATTTGACTTGTATGAAATGTAATTGGAAATGATGCAAGTCCGAATGAAACGTGCAAGTGAAGGAAACGCGAAATGTAAATACGGAATATGTGAACGGATGCGCGCAAACGGAGGCGCGTAATACGATACTGTAGTGTAGTGTTTCTTAGTAAACACTGCCGAAGCAGACTTAATTCGCGAGAATATTATGTCGACTACTACTAAGAAATTAGACGAAGCATCGAACAATTTCCTTTCATAGCTAAAATGTATTTGAACCTTGGAATTTTACAAATTGACTGAACCTCGTTATTACAGTATTACTGCTGAAGATGTTTACTAAAATAATGCTCATAATACTCTATGAAGACAGATTCCCGGGTAATACAAACTGTAGACTATCCTATTGCAAATTTCTAACCACTGCTAAGCTCGCTTGCACAAAAAATTGCAACACAACATATGCCATACTGCGACATTAAGATCAGACGGGGAGATGATATTTGGTTCGGTCACAATACGACCTAACCCCTCACCCGCAAGTAATCATTCGTCCAGGGTCTTACCAGGCAGCGTGGTCCGGTGCGAGCTGTCCGCCGAGCTGTGTCGGCAGGCTGGCGCGAGGCACGTGCGCGCCCAGCTGCGGCGCGCTCACCGTATGCACGCGCTCGCGCAACTTCTCGCGCACGAACAGTCTCAGTATGCGAAACGGCGCCTTGAACCACAGCGGTGCGGTCACTATCAGTACCTTCTTCAACTTGGCCGGGTATCCGCCCTGCAACATATAATGACTTGTGAGTTTCTTTGTAAATGGAATGAAAAAAATAAAACAAAACACATTCACTATACTACTTATAAAACGGCTTAACTCACGTGTAACTCGGTGTCAGTACCGGTAAGCCGTTTTATAAGTAGTATAGTGAAATGGCCCACGAAACTTTTAGTAGTTTAAAAACACATTCAGTTTTCGGTTCCATGATTGGTTGTGTCAAACATTTGATAACTATTTCAAAAAAAGGCGATAAAACGTACACACGCGTGCTACGTCTAATATATGTGACACTGTCTCATGTGCTCATATATACATACGACGTTACCCCGCTAGTCAAGCCAACAGATTTCTCGCGAATAAACAGGAGTGCACTTGACTCCCGCGCCATTGTTTCGAAAATATGAGTCGTGTAGCTTCTTCATGAATTCACAAAACATGCTAACTCTGTGTCGCCTGCCTTACACGTCATTACAACAAAAATATGACATCTCTCGCTCTAGCGTTACAAGTATGCAACTTTATGACCAACAAAAATTTGTACGCAAATATATTGACACGGAGAAAACGAGACAGGTGTGCCAATCGATCGATCACAAAGGTGTAATCTCTAGGATTACGGGCAGCCGGTTCGGGTGGACGCGGAGCGAAGCTTGTTTAAATCGTCGTATGGCTTAACAAACAATAAATAGGAAACAACAGGTGTGCTCCCCCTACATTCATATAAGGAAGTAAATTTCGTTTCATGTATCATTTAGGCGTCATGAATTAATTTCTAAGTGGCTGGAACTTGAATCAGTAAAAGAGATATCACGGGAGTCGTTGACAATGTTAAATTGTCAAAATAAAACAATCCCATTGCGTAGTTTTATTATATACTTCCGATATACTATTATTAATAGTAGATATATTGAAAATCTTACTAAGCGACACTGGTTACCCTCTGGGATGTGTCCTTGCATGGTTACATTTCCTAACGCCACGTCCCTGTGCCTACTAACGCAAGAAGTCATATAAACGCGCGAATAATCCGCTCCTAGTTAAGATTATGGTGCAAGAAAATTCACGTCAGAGTGCACTCGAGGCGTCGCAGCATCGTAGCACCGTCGAGTATCACAAGCGAGCACCGGAATAGACGCGGAGACAGACAAAAGCGGGACACGGCCACGCGGTACAGTAATAGCCTCGGACTGCGTACAGTTCTTAATTGCTCAGATACAACTACATCATTTGCGACTCTTACAATACAAAAACAAACATATCATTCATAAATAATTAAAATAAAAAAAGAACTTTTTAAAAAAAACAAACTTTTCTTATCAAAGTAATTGTCAAGACGAATTAAACGGCCTCAAACTAGATGGGGTTGCGTAGTTTAAATTCAAAGTTCCTATGGCCACCTCCCAGCTCCATCATCAGATCAGCTCTATGTCTTATAATATTGCATTGTCATACGATTTAAACATTTGTACAAAATTTTACCTCAATCGAAAACTGGGGAGTGTATCAAATTTAACTTGCAAGATTTGATTACAGACACGATGAAGCTACATAAATGCTTGTAAAAACCAGCAGTTCCGTTTAAACAACTATTATCAGTGTTATAGAGCCAACACAATCTATACAGTATCCAGTTTGTTACACACATACTTAAAGAACATTGAAATGTAGGCATTTACAATATTTCATGAAGACGCCTATTAGATAAACATTAAAAAAGACTGTGGCATTCTTAAAAAATAATTAATTCTGCGTAGTATTTTAATTTAGAAATACAAGTGATCGCAGACATAATTCAATAATGAATCCTTAATTGTGTTCACCCTCGTTCCCATGGGGGTTGTCATATGTACGTAATTATACGTTCAGTCAGGCTCGCCTCCAAAGAAGCATTAACCATGCTTTTTAGTAAAAAAAAATCAAAGCACATTTATTCTATTCGTGTTATAATGAATACGTTTGAAAACGTGTAATTTGATTACGTCTAACTCGTTTGTTAGTCTCGCCTAAACAGATTACATACAACCGCAATGTGACAAATTTATTTTAATTAAACACCGTGTTGCGTATAAACAATAGCAATGAGCTTTAAACGCTTTTCAGAATTGATTAGATAGGTTCTAATACAAGTTTAGTGAAAACACTACGGTCTACCATTATAATTCATATGGTAAATACAATTAAATTATTATGACATGGGGCTTACTTTTTTTTAATAAACATATTAGTAGATTTTTATTAATTTACTAATATTTCTTGTGACCATTCCTAGTTAGCTTAAAAAGCTTGCGTTAGGAATGGTCCAAGACAATAGTCGAATGGTGGGATTTGAGCCCACGACCGCTCGATCGGTAGTCCGTACCCATAACCATTAGGCTATTGACGCTTCAAGCTTATATACATGTAATCATTTAAACGGTTAGATATTTGTAGTTACGTCTCTACAGAACAGCTTAACGGAAAAGACGCAGAACATAGTCGGGATGATCACATGGGCACAAGAATAATATATACATACAATATTAGAAGACCTTCCTATGATAAAAGATAACATTTGGGACATTATACAAACAACATCATATAAAAATAACGTTTTCTGCTATAGCCATATAAAGTAACTAAAGGTATGTTTCAAAGCTAATATTATTTCTTAAAATACTGACGATAAAAGATCTAAGAAGCGGGGGGTGAAAGATAGTTCTCCGTGCAGCAGCAGTCTCCCCGGGAGGTTAAGGCTCTTTACACACAAAGCAAGTGTTGTCACAATTGACAGAAGGTATTACAACTTAGATTGCAACAAGCTGGTTAATCGAGTTAGGATTTCAGACGATTGTCATTTTGTTTGCTGTAACACGTATATATATGTATAGAATAAGGACAAAGGTCCCAAACCCTCTTTGGGTCGCTGCGCCAGCGGAGTAAGCGAGTAAGTAAGGACAAAGGGATGCCGACTCTAGTATTAGGCTCGCAAATTATATAGAATCTTAGCATCCATACACTGTGTTAACAGACTGTTAAAACGCCTATAGCCTAATGGTTAAGGGTACGAACTACCAATCTATCGTTCGTCGGTTCGAATCCCACTGTTTGACTATTGTCTTAAACCATATCGTAAGACAAGCTTTTTTATATTAATACCTATTATATTAAATACCTATTAACATTTTTATAAGTTACATATAAGCAGTTGCTACGTCTGCCAAACGCCTTAGATAACTAAGGGGTGCGAGGGCGTTGGCCTCGCTTTCAATTTATGAAATCACCTAACACGGAGCCTACTTACAGCGGGATAATATTAAACCCTTCCGGTGACATCACGAACCTTGCCACTTACTATAAAACAGACAAGATTTTAAACATGTACATTTTATATCTTATAACTATGGGCATGTAATCATGACGTTTCTTGACCATTAGGAAATTAGCATTTCATATTCATTTGTTAGACTATGCGTGCGAAAGTGAATCTAGTATCGCAGTGTAAGTGTAGGCATCTTATACATTCGGACGTCTATACGTGGCTGGATGACGTCAGAGGCGCATTGAATCCTCTAGGCACTGTCTAATGCGTGGGGCTTTGTCTAGTCTAAACCCTAGAAGCGACGACTAAACAACGTACATTAAAAGTTACTGCTAACTCGCGATGTAAAGCCTTTTTTAATCTTCTAAAAAGCGTAGACTACATAATAAAATTATCAATTTGTTAAAAATTCTATTTATATTTAGATTCAGTAATATTTGTACTATAAAAAACTCTAGTAATTGGAAGCGCCAATAGCCTAATGGTTGAGGGTACGGACTACCGATCTAGCGGTCGTGGGTTCGACATCCTTCTTCCGTCTCTACCTTTGTAGTCATCCACATTCAATCTTATTACCTTTTTGTACATGTCATAATAAAATATTGTATTGTTAACTTTGGGTCTAATTCTGTTCTAGTGATTTGGGTCTAATTTAGTTTTAATTCCAGTTCTAATAAAGTGCCAATAGCCTACTGGGTTAAGTTAAGGGTACAAACTACCGATCTAGCGATCGTAGGTTCGAATCCCGCCATTCGAGAATTTTGAACTACATCCCAACACAAGCGTTTTCAAACTTACCAGGAATGGTTACAAGAAATATTAGTAAATTCACAAAAATCTACTAATATTTTTAATAAAAAACAATCGTGTAAAAAAAATGACGTGATGAAATATCTTATCGTGATACGTATCAAATCTGATGAAAAGCATCAAAAACATGTCGGAGTTCAATTGCGTGGCGGAGGTAGCAACCTGTTCACATTACGAGTGCTTCACAAGAATACTCAACTTGCCATTTCACATATATTATTGCGCTATTCACGAGCGCATCTCTCATTTTTAATTCAAAATATTAGCAAATTTTATTATTTTGTTAATATTTTTTTACCATACAAACTAATCTCATACTAAGGATGGCTTGTACTAGGATATGGTTTACAACAATAGTAGTTGAAGTCTAGACTATTAACGCGAGGACCGCGTACTGTGAAAGGCATTGAGGAAGACCTATGTCCAGCAGGCCAACAATGATGATACAGTGACCACAGTAATCTATCATTAGCGATTTCAAACACGAAATCTTGTAGAAGAATATCGTTTAACAAAAGTTTATCTTAGTTTGTCATAAAATACAAATGAAATAATGTCGGTAGATTCAACCAACTTCACCTTTAACTATGACAAACATCTTTAATATTAATTTTAACCAGGGTACTTGACCCCTTCATCGAGAATTTATGAGAGGCGACCCTAAAGGTAAGGGGTTGATATTAATACACATTTATATGTATAGTCGGCAAGTTTATATAACTGTGGAGACGGGACATCTGCAAAATTCATCTCGGGCTGAACTGATGACAGAGGGTAAAGTTTAAGTTTACTTTCAATATGTATATATTGAAATTTGCTATATACATAGGTGCATTGAGATACAATGCTCTGTTATTGCGAAATACGATCGCTATATGTTTTAATATTCGCTGACATAAAATATCGACGCCTCTGCAGTATGCGGTCATATTATAAACCACCGCTGCGTTTAGCAATTCCGTTGCCAAAGTACATTGATATCTATTGACACAATTATTAAAATATCTTACTTATTATAAATATAAAAGTTTGGATGGATAAATGTATTTATCAAGTAACTGTAAGGCTGCTAAACGAAACAGGATGTCATTCAAAAAGGTTTACAACCTGGAAGCATCGATTGACCGAGTCTCGGACGACCGCGATTTTATTTATCCTTTCCTTTATTTAATTTTATTTATTACAATCACATTTAAAATATAATTACATGCGTATTTAGAATACAATTTTATTAAGTACTTAAAAAAAACAAATTTATCCGCTGCAAAAATAACATTAAAATCGTAGCAAAGATTAAATTTTACAACGCAATCTCCACCGGCACAACCGGTTTAATTCCGCCTCAAGCGTGCTTAAAAAAACTAACGAATAACTAAGGAAATGTTGTTGCTAGAAAACACTTGCAGGTATATCGATCAGGTCTAATAAGGGTATATTGTAATCTAATACGACACTTTATACCGTTTAACTGAATAGGTTTTTTAAAGTAAAGGGCAAAGGAGCGGCGGGATCACAAAGTTGATCCTCGACGCCCATGGATTTCTGAAATACTAGGGGATCTATAGATGCGTTGGCAGCCTTTAAGAAACACGTACGCTCGCTTCAACTACAAATTCAATTTCATCATTATCATCATATAGCCTTTGTCTGCCCACTACTGGACATAAGGCCTTCCCCAATGCCTTCCACAGGATTTTAAGTATGCAAATAAAATATACAATTTGCGGGAATCCTGGATGAGGGCGGCCGAGGACTGATCGTCGTGGCGATCTTTGGGGGAGGCCTACGCTCAGCAGTGGACGACACGTGGCTAACATGATGATGACGATAAAATACAATTTATATACTTGAAATTCTTATAAAAAATTTAAAACACACTATAATATATTAACATTAGTTATAACGTCTTTTTACAATTGAAATAAGAAAAAAATGAGATGTAAACAATAAAATAAATGCACTCAATAGTACCATCCGAAACTCGATAAACATTCGCAAGAGTATAATCTTTTAAATCTATTAAAATCTTAGCCTACATCGTACAACGTATAGCACAATATAAAATCAATGTTGACAAGACATCCGTCTTTACGAGCCGTCTTTAAGGGTCTGCGCGCAATAAACTTTATAATACAACCTTCTTTGAAGCGTGAAAAGGTCAAAGGAAACTGTCCTATTCCATTTCACGAAGAAAATGGACGCATTCAGGCCGGTAATGAGAACTTTAGTGGCGACGTACCTTTACAGAAACCAAGATTATATCACAAACATTTTGTAAACGAATGTTTGTTGAAAAAAAATCTATAATCAACTTAAGCGACTATGATTCAAACCCACTCATACATTTTAACACTAAAACAAAGGGACTCCGTTGACTATTGATCTGACTATTTTTAGATATTATTTACCTTAAAACTTTTATGAACGGAGTATTACAAAACATCCGCCCACGAACAAGTTATTTACAATATTTTTTAATAAAGAAAATTTATCTTTAAGTTTTTTTATTAACATTTCAAATATTCTCACAAGCAAGATTAGTTATGTAGACAGTGATAGCGTCTTTTATCTGGTTTCTAGAACAAGAGCCCTAGACTTGTTAGCATTCTGTTTGTAAAGACACCGCACCGACACTGCGGCATCTCGCGTGTCTCCAGCACCGCACAAGCAACGTTGGCATCGTGCCATACCAACAATGATCCATCGGTTTTCTCTTTGATGCAAATTATAATCTAATAGTTGGTTTCAAAACGTAAATTATATACAGAAAACTAGCCAATTAAACTTTATTAAAAAAAATAATAAATTTAATTAATTAAATGAATTAGATATAAAATAAAATTAATGTTTAAAGTTTGAAAGCGGAGGTCCACATACTTTGTAAGGCATTGTAAAAGGCGCATGTCCAGCAGTGGGCAGACGAAGAATGAAGATGATGATAATGGTGATGAATTAACGTTTGAGAAGCGAGTAACAATCGCATATGTTGCGTGCTTATAAACTACTAATGTCAGTTTTAATTACATTATTATATTTTTATTACATTATTATTGTCAACAGACTATAGAGACTATAAAAAAGACATAACGAAAGATAATAATAAAGCTGTCGGCAACTCAATGACGGTCAAATAGATTACAACCGCATACCTTGACTGAATATATTTTTGTTTTTCATTGCGAATAAAAAAAAATCCAATCAACCCAACAACTTATTAACACTTCAATGTGTGAAGTAATCTTTTCTTATAAAACTGCAAAGGATTATAAAAACCATAATTCAATATTAAATTGAAAAATATTTCTTTTTAAATATAAATGTCATATTTCGTTCAATTTATAAATCAATTACAGTTCGTTTCAAAGCGCGTAGAAGTACACGGACAGAGTAAATTCGGGGCAACTCGTGTAGACGCCAACTCTGCACAGATCATAAATAGCTTCGACCTTTTCCTTTTTAAATGTCAATGCTTACTATTTATATCGTAACATTTCCACCAGACGCACGGCGGACACCGTCCGTAATACATCCAACTACTCTTACCAACGTTCATTCCATTCAAATTGTTTAATAGTTCATTATACATACATTCTATTTTTGTTTATAATAAAAAGACCACTATGAGTACCTACAATCTCATGGAAACAAGGTCTACATAAAATAAATTACACTGTTTCACTCACAATCATTAATTAATTACATATCTATACATTAAACCTACGACAAATAAGATCGCTTGAGTTCTCATTAAAACTTTTAAGAAGCTCAAATCAAATGCTTTGAAACTTTTTTTTATGCATATACTTTTTTAAAATCACGTAATCATAAAGAAACACAGATAGCCGTATCGGGAGCGCACAAAGATGTCCCACAAACGCTACGATGAGTGAAAAGGGGTCTTCAAAGAGGCGTAGGTCGCAGCCAGTGAACTGTAAAACTATTTGCGGCTGTTGGGATGGCGTTTGCACACTCCACCTTCACCACTGCATTCTTTACAACTTTCAAACCGACTGGCTCTATGTAATTACCGAAAACCATATTATACATTCAAATAACGTTGTACATTTGTATGAATTTTGTAACCAATCTTTTATGATAGCGTTCATAAAGTTTGGTAGCGATCGAATCGCCTCTATACCAAAGTAATAATTAATAAGACGATGGATTACATTTAAACTAAGACTATAATTTTAATAAATAATGTAAAATAACCATCACAAAGCACTCTATCTGTCAAAAAGCCGCGTCAAAAAGTACCCACAATCACCAGTCATTGTCTAATAGCACAGATTAAAAAAAAATAATACATCGATTATATTAATATTATTAATTGGCTTACGGTACGGTATTTAAAAGTAAAGATAAAATATCGTGATTGTTGGAACCCGAGAGGTAACGTTGGCAATACTGGGCGGAGGGCGGATACATCACTAAAAAATCGCCTATGAAAACTTTTGTAAACCTCTGTACTATCGTCCAATAAACTATTTAAACAAACAAATGGTCCTTCGAGTCGGATTCATGTCGAAAAATATGTAAACATGAGATCGGCTTTTTTCACGGACAGTAGTAATGATTAATAATATCAAAGTGTGCTTGGAAGGATAATGTACAAACGTGTAGGGAGGTATTAGATTACAGAAACTATGTTTTGTCAGCTCGACGGCGATATAGCGCTAGTATTGGAGCTCGGTGTATAAATTATGCTAAATAATACATAGAATAAGTAATCAAACTTCCGACTCTATAAACCATATGTATGTAAATCTTTGTAATTCAGATACAAGCTCCCCTTGCATATTTTACTATTGCTTTGCATCAAAATGTAAATTTATCAAGTACGTTTAAAAAGGCATTGGGAAAGGCCTATGTCCAACAGTGGGCAGACAGGGGCTGATGATGATGATGATGTTTAAAAATGTCAAATTTATTTCTTTTAATAGTCATTGTTACGTTTCGATAGTCATAAAAAATAAAAATCTGAAATTCTTAGTAATATCGCAAATTTAAAAAACATTAAATTCCCCCACGTCATCAAGTTAATCTACACGTGAGTTAAGCCCTTTTATTAGTTCAGTGAAATGTCACAAGAAGGTTTTAATACTTTAATCACATCAAAATTCTTGATCTCTCTAAAGATAACAAATATTGTAAATACATTCATGTAAACGTATTATAACAAGCTCTAGCTGTGTAAATAATAACGAACTAATTGTTTGCTGGTAAAGTCAATGCGGGTAGGTTAAAACAGTATGTCAAATAGCAGACAAAGGGCACAGGGGGAATTGAGCGTATAAATTGCAGAGCAGTGGCAAGGGGGTAATGGGCGTAAAACGAAACCCCGTCGCCCAATAAGTCGTCCGTGCGAAAATTATTCACTCCCGCTACCCTCACTGGATCTTACGATGGCCACATCTCGTATAAAAATAGTATTTACTGACGCAATCAGAGTATTTAATTAATAACTAATTTACTCCGTCTTAGTATCTTAAATTAAATAAATCTATACTCAGGGAGAGCTTGAGTAACACTTACTGCGGTTAGTGATTTAAAAATTCAAATATAAATTACATATTCTATATATAATTGTAAATGAAATATACAATATTTGACAGCATAGTTGGAGAACAATTGGGGGACGTCTTCAGAAAAACGAATGTCAGTTACGAGGAATTGAAATCGTGGACGGGAAGGGACGTTTCTAAAGGCGATTTCATATGATATTCATCAAATTAATTATCATGACATAATAATACACTATATATTTCAATTTGAACGTGGCAAATCATAATGTGGTACACAACAATACCGGCAAAGTGGGATGTCCTATACGCGGACGCTCCTATCGGCAGCACGTCGATAACTTATTTGAATTACAAATGCCCTGACGCCACCACGGAGCCCACGGTAACCTGTACCTGTTTCCAAACGAAGCCCATTAACGATATGCAAATACTCGATATTTATTTATTAATGAAATTTTGTGTACAGTTCACACGCCAGCTGGATAGACCGTCGTGATCAATTTTATTCTAGGTGTCGTCAAATAAACAACGAGAATAACCCACGCCGGTAACTTAGAGGGGTAAGATGAGGCATCGATTCCATTTGACACGGTCCTTAAATCCTCTTCGGCCAACAATAACTTTTGTAAGATTTTTTTTTGTAGCATATATGGTTGCTTGATGCAGTGAGATTCACTTTTATAGACAGTCATACAATAGGTCAATTTGTAAACGTGCAAAAAATCTATTCATAAAACCATCAAGTAATTAAAATATACGGCAATTCAGTGGAACATTGTATTGTGGGCGGAACACAATGGGATTGTCCTATTTATCGAGTGAATTTCGCTCTGCAACGCTGCTTTTCATCAAGTGCAGCGCCACTATATGGGTTAGGCGGTCGCGTGACGTCATTATAATAACGACCCAAACTTATTTTACGACGAATATTTTCATAATTCGAAATTAAGTCGAGGAACGTCATTCATTTGTCTTTTCCAAGTATTTTACGTAAATTATAAGATGAAGTGATTTTGTAAAATAGAGATATAGCTACCTAACATAAGCATATTACGTAGTTTTATTGATAAAATTGTTTAATTGCAATGTTTGAAATTTTCGAGATTACAGATATAAATATATTACACCTAATACGCGATTGTTGCTAAGTCTTAAGTTGCTTAAAAATAAAGTCTTCATTTTACTGGGTTCGTTTGCAATTGGAAATTCGGAAATCACTGAAACCAGATTTTCTTATAGCTTCAAATTTCTTTGTCAACGTCAACATTTAAAGTTCTAATGAAAATGAACTTTGAAATATATAATTAGACTGCGAAAATAAAATAACCTCGTCGCCGCAAACTTATTACCCCAGATATTTTAGAATAGAGGCGACCCAATTAGTTAATTGCTGTCTGACTCGGTTAGCTATAGTCACTTTTAAATACTTTGAGGTTTTAGCTTAATTATGATAGAAATCATTTAGCACTTACAAAACAATTAAGTTTTTTTAATGATAAAATATTTCGCGTACAAGATCATAACCTTTTTGGTTTGTTTTAATGCTTCCACAGACTCGCAGTCCGTACTCTTTTTTGCTCTGTACATTTTGTAAATTCAGTCCTGTGTTCCTGCATATATATACCTACTTATACAACTATATATAATGTATCCACACTTTTTTTGTGCCGCCAGACGTGGCAACGTCACATAAACCTTTCTGTGTTTCGCCTTCGAAGTTCCTAATTATATTCTAATCAGTACAAAGCGTCTTTTGTTTTATTTTTACATACATATATCATTGCTTACTAGAAGATATCTGTAGCCACTAACCGCATAGTCTATTAATTTAATACATTATATTACCAGCATTATATCACTCGCATCTGTCGTATTGCTTACTAGTTACGTAATATTGATGCCACTCACGTCTACAATGGAATCCTTGCGAATTCAAATCGTCACTATTCGCGTCTACCCAATCGAACGCAGGTAACCCGTTGTGATAGCTATTGTACAGTCAGTAAAAAAAGAACGCACGCGCAGCTGTCAGTGAACATCTGCCAGGGTCGGATATGTGGGTATCGCTTTCTCTTTTTGTTACCGATTTATTCTACACTTAATATGATATTTTAGCTCTGTTTACATTCATATAAAACATTCGTCTTTTTGTAAGTATTTTTAATCAAACAATGTTTTTCTAATATTTAAATATCCACAATTGCCCACCAACAGTATCATCAGGCTGTAACAATATACCTTGGACATAATCAGCTATAGTCTACCAACTGTACGTCGGTTTTGACCAATGTCTTCGGCAATATAGTCCTGATGTCTTTGTGGGTTACACTTTTAAAACATTACATAAGGCTTTGGAACTTATATTTTTCTTCATAATAAATGCAATTTCATGTTCGTTCGATAATTTATTTTTTGACACATTCAAGACGGAAATAACAATGCTGTTTACTTCACCTGGTATTTCAAAACAGAAACGCTTCGTTTAACCTATATAGATGTTCTTTTGTAACAACTGGGCCGCCCGCCAAGTACACGCGGTAAAAATGTATCCAGCAAAGGAACGGGTACACTTTCGCAGCCAAATTACGTCCCTAGCGTTTTGTTTAGCTTGCCACAAACACTGTTCTAGTGGAAAGTAATTTAACATGTTTTTAAAGATCTTTTAACTTTGTCAGATTTATTCTAAACTACATACATTTATTATACTCTATTCAGATGAATGGAATGGTGAAATGAATGAATGAATGGAAATGGGAAGATTCCCATTTCCCTACGCAGGGTCGGTAGTACTACTCGTCTACATTGTTTGTTTTCCTATGTTCTGTATAATATTTGTTTTTTTTTTCTCCCTGCAATCTGTCTTTATCTGGATGGATTAACTGTGTATTATTATCATTACTATACATTTCTGTCAGCTGTCATATCAGAACGCACATCCATTTTACGTATATCTTTCATACAATCCATCCACACCTCTTTCGGTCTTCCTCTATCCTTATAGCCATCCACATTCACTCTCATCACCTTTTATGTGCTACTCCGCCATAGGTGAAACGGTCGATGATGATATGTGCGCGATTTTGTAAATCTATTAGGATTTTTTACTGTCAAAATTCTCCGTAGAGTTAACGTAGAGAGAACGGTTGAGGCGTTAATTGATTACATCACAAATTGGTTTTGCGGATATCGATCGATGTTAACAAACTTTCGACACGTGTCAATAGTTTCGATGCCACAAGACGTATTACAATCCTTCCAATCTGGATAAACATATGGACCCATTTTAGTTACATCGTTGCTTAGAAGCTTCCGGTGCCTACGGACAAGTCAAAGATGGATTGGTGACCTCGATTTATTCATAAATTTTCTTATAAACTAGACTTACTTCCTCATATTTAAAAATCTATACACTTTTGTTGTTTGTTCTATACCCGCTGTTTTTTTGCACATTTGTGGTTCTTTTTTTTCGTTTCTTTCAAAGTTCCTTGCGCTATAATTTTCTTTCAATTATTATGATAATATATCGATTGATCTATTTTTTTTTAATTCGTATTAAGATTACTCCGCTTTGGAAGCAAGTTTCAGACGAAAAGCAAATATAAACATCGTACCATATCTCCTTTAGGGTCGAATCAAAGGGGATTAGGGCTTGATTTCCACTAATTGACCTGAATAACTAATCTAAAACAAACAGAGTAGTCTCAGTGTAAGCGCTTTACACATTCAAATTGTATTAGGACCCACTAACACTGCGGTGAGCACTATTGGGCTTACATTAGTGGCAGTATTAATAAAATTCTATAAAAACATTTGTACCCGTAATTGTTAGATATAAATGCGTGTTGCGTGAGGTGGACACGTCCCGCCCCACCCGCGTGCGCTATATTACCGGCGTCAGCTGCGTCTGCTAATTTGTATTGGGAATTTCCCTCGGTATTGAAATTAAAACTGCCACACCAAATTACATAGAAAGAGAATACGATCACGTGTAATTAAAAAAAAACTAACCGGTAATACTCTAGCTACGTTACAGTAAAAACCGTCAAAAACGATTCAACCGTTTCAGAGATGATTTGAAATAAAGACGAACTTACAGACGTAGAAAAAAATTTAAAAAACTCAAAATTATATTTTCTTTATAAGCAATGTTTTATAATAACAAATTTCGTATTACATACATACATTTTTTTTAATAATTTTGATGAATAATAAATATAGAAAACTTTATGACCACATTCGGTCAATCATATCTATATTCTCACTAGAATCAACCTCGGAAATAGGAAACTATCACGTAAGGCTATTA
>JAODUI010000013.1:4099669-4110945 GCA_027563995.1 Papilio gigon
GTCGTGGGTGCAAATCCCGCTATTCGACTATTGTCGTGAACCATATCCTAACACAAGCTTAACCTTACTAGAAATGGTTACAAGAAATATTAGTAAATTAACAAAAATCTACTAGTATTAAAAAAAAAATGTAGAAACATCACCAGAACAAAGTCATCTTATACAGTGAAGATGTTATTAATTAATAATTTTATGTAACACCGATTTAATAACGTTAGTAGGTCAACAGTGCTCAGCTCGGCTTGTGGTTTACAGCTGAGAGCTCGACCTTGGCCTTGGCTCTGCACCCACTCGACAACGCTATCGATCTAATTTATTTTTACAAGAACGATTCTTGAAATACTGCATGAGTAAGCTGTTCTGCGAACACTGTACCGCAGATGTACATAACGTAGTCAAGTAACTACGTTTCACTGGAAACATCTAACGTAAAGGAATCGCCCACGCAAATCATTTTTGTTGAATCTTTAAGTTTACCGTCTCGTTATTTAGCTGAAGTACTTTAACGAAATACGAATAAGAAAAAAAATATTTAGCCTTAATCGATATTATTCAAAAACTGCCACTCATTTATCGCGTCTTAAGCAGTATTATAGCACATTACCTAATAGTAAATCTACACTAAGAAAAACCTTTAAAGATACCAAACCTTTAACAGTAAATAATGATGTAAAATTACGCGAACAGAAACATGTACACCCGGCACTGCAGACGCGGCGATGTCCACACGCCAGCGGGCCCCGATATCGGCGATTTAATTGGATAAAACACCCTTAGTACTTCCTCGTAAAGGTCGTAATCAAAACAAAGTTTTAAATATACAAACATATCAAAACGTAAACGTTTTCAACAGCATATCAAACATTAAAACATGTAACAGCGAATTCGTTATTCGATACCGGCACAACGACACGAGGAAAATGGAACGCATCGAGAGGCATGCAGGCGTTTTTGTGGCCTCGTTCATTACATCAGACAAAAAAAAAACTTCATCTACATTATTACGAAAGAAAACTCACTATTTATGGAAACATATGATTTCATATCGTGGTTATATAAGATTAAATATGATTTATTCACTCGTAGTTAAATTGTGGCTGTAGTAAAGGGACTGTTTAAGTAGCCCTTAAACTCAGTGTTATATTAAGATGCACTTTTTTTTGTAATTACTTCGTCAATGAATACCCATCAGTCATTGCACGTAGCACGGCATACAGCCGGCTATTTACGGACTGCGTATTGTGAAAGCGTTTCTTTTCTTGGATCAGCCGAAAGCCAAACAATTATAGTTGCCAATGTTGGCAACACTGCTTGTATCAGCGGATATGACGTCACCAACAAAAGCCGCAGCACACACGGTTTGAAGTATTGTGAATTTGTTTAACTAAAATAACTCGAGGAATTGATTTGTGACTGAGGTTTTATATTGAAGTATGATGACGTACGCCTTGTCTATCAATTAACACTGAACTATGAACTTGGCACCACACTGTTGTGTAATTATTAGTCTATTCAACGTGTACTGGAAATCTAGACTGAAACGAAATTAGATTAAACATTTACGAATTGCTTTTGAAAATTTTCAGTTAGGCTTTGAAATAATTTTCACACACCGAAATTGTGAAAAGTAAATTTGCTTTGTGCGAAACAAATTTAATTTTGTGTATCCAAAAGCTCGAAGCGCAGTAACGAGCGTGCACGGCCACGCGCTTGTATTCGAATAATACAATTCTTCTCAATAAATGTACAGTTAAATTTTACTTAATAATTTTTAATCTTGCTTTGACTAAAAGTATGACAACAACAGTGTTTACAGTTTAAAAAAAACTGTCCATATTTTTTTAAGCGGAACGAAAAGTAAAAACTAGAAATACAAATCTGTTGAATATTTTACGCTTTATTCAAAAAAATGTTGAAAAATATTTACCCGCAATGCCGTCGCAGACAACTAGGACAATACTGAACATTGCTCTCCTATGCAGCCTCCAGCAATTTAACATGCCCTCGATAATAATCTGGGTTATTTGCTTTATCTACAAGGAATTGAACGACCTTTGAACTTTCATCACTTAAACGGAAATAGAATTAAACATCGCAATACATTTATAACATCTTATTAAATTTTTAATGTAAATAAAATATTACAACATGACTATTTTTTGATATAAAATTATTTAAAAAAAAAATTGACACAGTTTCCTCCGGTCAGGTCTTAGACAAGATTAGATAAATCTAAGAAAATTTCCGCCATATTTGAATGGCACAATCTAACGCTGCGCCACTGACATGCAGCAAAGCAAGGCGTTTATGAGAAAAACTTCACACATGTTTAGACA
This sequence comes from Papilio gigon, assembly GCA_027563995.1. Classification (NCBI taxonomy): domain Eukaryota; kingdom Metazoa; phylum Arthropoda; class Insecta; order Lepidoptera; family Papilionidae; genus Papilio; species Papilio gigon. The sequence continues at coordinate 4,102,006 of JAODUI010000013.1, forward strand.
TGACTCCACACCTGGATATCTAATAAGGAGTGAAACGTGCATTCGCCGGGCGGAATGGGGTCGACTGCACTTAATTTTCCCCATCGCTTGAATATCCCGATAGCTGATTATCCTACATATATCTAAAAACTTATTACAGTCGCTATGAATTCCGAAACCAACAGAAATGACGTCAGAAAATGTTAGTGCCTTAAAAACCGTAGTAAACAACAGAAATGTTTTGGGTTTCAAATTTTATGTTATATTTTAATATTTAAACTCTCTTGACGTTTTAGTTTCTATTGCACTTTTAATGTTTCAACAACATCATATCAGCCACACGTCGCCCACTGCTGAGCGTAGGCCGCCCCCAAAGATCGCCACGAAGATCGGTCCTCGGCCGCCCTCATCCAGGATGTTCCAGCAAACTTGACCAGATCATCGGTCTATCTTACGAGAGGCCTACCCACGCTGCGTCGATCTGTCCGTGGTCACCATTCCAGTCTGTGGCCCCATCGGTAGTCCGTTCTGCGGGCCATATGGCCGGCCCATTTAATGTTTAGTATCGTATAAAATTTACTCGATTGATTAATTTTGAGACTTACAATTCATTTAAAGTATCTAATTACGATGAACATGGTAACAATGTCTGATACATATTGAAACTGTGGGACATGTTTGCTATGTGTTCGCGTTTCATGGCCCCCTCCCCCACCCCCCACTCCAAGTTCGTACGTACTGTACGATATTGCAAAGAATTCCCATGGCGCCATCGACCTAACTCATGATTAACATTCATATTGCGTGGTCACATTGCCTGATACTGTACAATATGAAATTTAAAATAAGACATTATTCCATTAAAGTTAATTCTAAATAAAAAATACAAGGTTTTGACACATTAAATCCGAATGGTTAAGGGTTCCTGATCACGTGGTCGACAGTTCGAATTCTACTAATGTCGAGGACCATATCCTAGCACAAGCCTAGAGCTAGTTCGTGTGTTAAACGAAATATTAGTAAACTAACAAAAATCTGCTCATACTATTACAAATATAACTATTAATTGATTTGGACTTGCGGAAATTTACACAAGTTGACAGATCGATTCAATCTATATATATAAAAATGAATTGCTGTTGATTAGTCTCGCTAAAACTCGAGAATGGCTGAACGGATTTATCTTATCTTGGTCTTGGAATGTTAGTGGAGGTCTAGGAAAGGTTTAAAAAGTTAGAAAAATTAGAAAAACTCCCGTGAAAGCCTTAAAAATAGCCCTTTTCCATTTCCTATACAAACGTTTTTTCCGAGAAGGAAATGTTTTTCTTTGTATTTCCTAATAAATTCAAAAATCTGTTTATTTATTGCCTTTAAGGCGAAACAGAGTTCGCGGGGTCAGGTAGTTGATAATAAAATACGATGTAACTATGCAAATTTCGTACAAAATAATAACATAAACACTAACAGCACTTCTTGAGTATTTCACATAACATTGAAGGTAGTGGGTAATTAAAATCGATATTCTTTTCTGTATCTAAAGTTATTTAAGTTAGTGCGGGGGTTGCACGGGGCCGCCTACGCATTGCCACGCACCAGCGAACCGACCTCGTCGATTAGTCGCCAATACAACCGTGTTGATTGCTTCCTACATAATAAAACGGGTCATCGCTTTACCGCGATACTTCTATATTCAAACACCAATATTATATTCTAGCCTAATTCCTTTTAAAAGGCAAACGAACTGAAAGAACAATTGAGTTATCATCTACTATGTTTAAAAGGATTTTTTAAAACCAACTGGCCAACTTTTTGACTATAAAACACTAGACGTCGCCACGACTTAGTGTAAGATAAATTAAAAAACAAAAGCGGCTTATGTGGTAATCAAGACAGTAATCTATCTCTGTGCTAAATTTCATCCAGTTCTCGTCGTCTCGGAGTTACCTGCTCACAAATATCCATTCATCTTCTTTCGCATCACTATCACGATTAATTTGTAAAACAAGTAAAGAGTATGAATGTTATTTATACAGATTTTTTTAGTGAATTTAGGAGTTATTTCCCGTCTTTTACGTGCTTCTACGGGTGTTCGGCATGTTTTCTTAATATATTAAATCGTACACGCTTGTTTGTCCACACAATCGGAATAACGACGTTGGTATATCATTACGGGAATAATTTACGTAGTAATGATTGAGATACAATAGATAAAATAGCAAGTTATTGGTTATTCGGCAGTAAAGACTTCGACAGAGAAGGGAGTTCCGCATCGGCATGTGGAAGGGCCCGACCGCGTCTGGCATTGAACTTTGTAGGGTGTCTGTTGCCACCCCAATTCTACCGTCGCCCTTCTACAGACTATTTACAACTTATGTACTTTCTAGATTTGTACATACGTCACGTGCAAAACATTAAAAAAAGACATTGCAAAATGAATCTGAAACGCCGCAAATAAATAAACAGATGCACATCAAATTTCTTATAAAGTGACCGCTTCATTTGTTGTCATAAACATTTGAATACGTTACGAGTTTATTTTGGCTGTGACCATTCATGTTAATATTTATTTATTAAATAGGTGTTCATTTATTTAAGTCCGCTATAGAGTCGGTAGGCGAGAAATATTTAAACTTGTTTATATCGCGATGTTTTAGCACTTGACCGAGACCGATTGCGAATCCAGCTGACCACATCTAGTTACGTAACTCGATGATTAAATGTTGAAATCCTGTCAGGGCCGACGCGGCAGGCGTTGTTTTTGTCGCGCGCCGCTCGTTTCTAATCGCATTTACAACTGCGTAATCTTATTCACAACTATTCACAATCATTCAAATGTTATTTTATTACAATTACAACGTGTGTATGAATTTCTACGACTATGAATGAGCTAGCGGAAACTTTATAATAAGTTTTGTGTTTTACTTTTTTAAAATGAAGTCTATTTGCTCTCTTGAAGATGTAGGTTTTATTACAAGACGAAAACATACAGAACTTGGAGTGATTATGTTTCAATAAACATTCATAGCTAATTAGAAACCTATTAGACTTATTTTAAGGATAATCAAGGCTAATGAGTTACTTTGAAATGTTGCGATAAGATTAGGTTTAAGCCGTGTGTATTTATAGACGTTCTTACACTTTTATTTTAAACATATTTATAAACGTAATACCTGAAATAAAAATTACAACAGAACTTAATACCAAAACTGAAATTGATTTTCGTGTAAAAATACATCAACATTACAGAAAGTATTTACCTTTGAGAATTATTTAATTCTATCGTAGTGATATTAGCAGCAGCCTATTGATCCGTGCCTCCAGGTAACGAGACCAGAGACCCGGGTAATCTGACCAAGAGACCCTGGATGGTGTAACACTGACACAACACTCGGCGCACCGGCACAGTAATACAACCACACTTCCACAACAATACGCTCCAATGCGGATTATAAATTTTATCGCTTTACCTCGTCTTCCGTTCGATAAGATACGTATCAAATTCGGTACACGTTACGCGTGTTGTGACGTTAAACGAGACACGTCCGACCGGCGCGGTGGCCACAGCTCGAGTGACGTAGGTCGGTCGGGGGCTGACGGGCTACGCGTCCGCCCGCCGCCCGCTACGGAAAACCGACGCTAGGTACGAATTTTCCATCCTATAAATATCAGTCGTGAATCAGAAAAAAAAAGTGATAGTTCAATGAAAATGAAATTAACAGTTGAATACCGTTTACTAGTTGCGTGTCAAAGAAAACAAACCTAACACGCTATTACGATATTCCAGTAAACATATGCATGCATATATAATGATCTAAGATGTTATTTACATTCCGTTATTTACCTAAATACAGCGAATCGTCATCCTCACTATATTTACTATGACTGGAACACAACAAAACTTAATAAATAAAAGTGTGAGTAATTAAATAGACACTCAATATATGAAACAACAGTATGGATCATACACGAAAAGGAAATGACCTCTGTAGGGAAAAGGGTAAGTCGTCGATGATGATGATGATGATGATGATGATGATGATGATGATACGTAGACAGATACATATACAGTAATGAAAAAATCTTCACATATAATAAATTTTACCATAATGACATTTAAATTCAATCTAGATTTACTTGGTTTAGTATTAGAAGCATCGTCATTTTTATCCGTTGAACTTTAGTTATAAAACGAGCAGAGATTCACACACGTGAGGTCTCACATGTAATGCTGTATCTCTTGGCTGCGCGACGACCGAACCCAATTTCGGCTCACCTTTCAAGGACATTTATTTCGCAGATTTAAACATCGCTAGTTTAAAATTATCTAAAGTATTTAATTTCAACCAATTCAATTACGTAGGACGAGAGCAGAGCCCAGGACGGCGAGCTGGTGGCCTACCGCGGACACTCTCTGCCCGACTACGGGGATATAGAACCTACAGTGAAGTCAATTTAATTATTGTTTAGAAATGTAAAAAAATGATACTATTACTGAATTTGATAAAATTATTTTTTTAACAATGATTTATTCGGCATTTATTCTTATAAGTAAATTTACCAAAAGGCATTCCTTTTATTCCCTTTTTGTCCGCTTCCGATTTCGGTTCCAGTTCCGATAAACAAAATACAAAACGTTTGGTTCCGATATAACATCTCTAATCCATATCTGGTTTCTATCGTCCGTTAAAAATAATCTTTTAATTATAGTATTAAAACTTTCGTGAGACATTTCACTATACTACTTATAAAACGGCTTAACTCATGTGTAGATCGGTGTCGGTACTGACTAGTTCCAAGCCCCCGATGGGCTCGAAACTAGTCGGTACTGACACCGATTTACAAGTGAGTTAAGCCGTTTTATAAGTAGTATAATAAGCTTTTAAATTCATTTAGTTATTAATTTAGTTTTATGGATAGCCAACTATACAATATTTTCAATGGCTGCCAAGTGCTCGCTGACCTGAATCTCTAGCGACATCCAAACTTTTTGGTCCCATTATTTTATTAGAGCGCGGTATAAATTAAGCCTCTTTCCTCTTTCAAACTGTTCCGAGTAGTCATCATTTTACACCAAAATTAATTTATTAAAATTTTAATACTGATTTTAAAATTAATTTATGTTTTATTACTTGACGCGCATCGTGTCGACAAGTTACAAGGGTATAAAAAAATCCTATTGCTTTTTAAATACGAAAGCTTCACAACAGGTAACAATATATAAGTCCGTCAAGAAATAATTAATCTATTCGTTATAATGGTATAAAAAAATCTTTATAATCTAGAGCACAAATGTTTGACCAAAAAATAGCCCCCGGGTGCCTTTTATCGAGGTAAATTTCCTCAGTGTTGTCATTTACAATATAAAATTACAAAAATAGACTTTTAATACGCCATCAAAAATAATTTAAAAAATCCCATCTATATGTTAAATGGCACTAAACTTTAAAACACGCAATCAACTTACCTTGAGCATGGTGAGTATCTTCTGTGAGAGTTCATAATCGAAGTTGGTGTACTTGGAGTCTGTCATGTCGTAGATGAAGACCAGGCCCGCGCGCTGCGTCTCCAGCGACTGCAGCGCCACGTCGAGCTGGTACACTACACCCTGCACAATTTGTATTCCCTTTAAATAATGATATCAGATACGGTAGCCACTAAGTGCGTCACTCAGTGTAGATTCTCTTTACTAAAGTAATTTTAAATGAGCATTAAACACGCTGTGTGACTAACATTCAAAACTTAAAGAACTTGTTACAGCGCCATCTATTAGCGAATCGAGGAAACCGGATGTGGTGAAAATGTTTGACTGCAAGCTCACAAACATCTAAGCGTCTGTTTACGGTCTAAATTAAATACTGTTATTGTTTTATTAGATTTAAAGAAAAAAATAGATAAGTGGATATTTATAAACATAGAGAACGCAAGTGTCATCGGAGCGAGCCGCACGAAGCGTTAACATCGGTAAGCCAATATTGTGAACGTGATCTTATTACGGTAAAAGTTAAATGAATTAAGCCTTAACGCCACCTGAATGAGAGCGGAGATAATTAAATGAATGGGTAAGCACTCGGCATTTCATCTGCGACGGGTACGCAGCATTCACTAATCGATAATTATTAATTCAACTAAAATCTTTTATAGCATTGTTTTTAATACATAATACTGCACTGGGCCATGTACATGTTATATACCCAAAGTATAGATAACGAAAATAAAGATGAAAAAAGTATTTTTTAATTCTTTAAGAGCACTTACTGTCTACCCCAGAACATTTATGTAGTCATTTATGAACGTATCATTATCATCAGCTCACTATAACGTCCCCACCGAGAGGCTCGGAGCCTACCCAGTTGGTAGGGGTGACTAGGCCATAGTCAACCACGCTGGCCCAGTGCGGGTTGACATCACACATATCTTTGAATTTCTTCGCCGATATGTGCAGACATCACGATGGTACATGGCGGGAATCCTGGACAATGTCACGTACTGTCCGATCTGGTCAAGAGCCTAAAAGCACCACTGACGCTCTCGTTAAGAACGTATAGGGACAAGGTTGTCTTTAATTCAATGTTTGATTAAAGCACAAATAGCATGCGTCATACCTGCAGCGTCGTCTGATGTGTGGTCTGAGTGGGAAAGTGTTTGTTGGCTGTGAACACTGCAATCGCAGCGCCAGTCGCATCGCGTGTAGGCTGGGGACAATATAACACATCAGTAACTAGATGTATATTATCAACAGTGGTAGACTCAATAGTATTAGCTGCTGTGGTAAAGACCAGCTCCAACAGCTCTACAGACGTAGAATATAAGCATCATTATCGACTTTTGTCTGCATGCTGGACCTATGTCCAGGAGGACGCATACTGTGACAGGCATTAGGGAGGGTATAGACCCTGCCACAGTATGCGTCCTCCTTCCACATCCAACGGCTTCCCGCCATTACTAAGACGTCGGTCCACCCGGAGAGAGGACGCCCCACGCTCCTGGTCCTGTATTTGTATGCCTCAAGCTAATCTTAGTAGTACCTTTTTTTATAAGAAAACCCTCACTCATTCTTTTCTTATAAGGAAAGGATAGGAAGGGGATAGTGATATAGCAAGATATACATAGAAAGAGGACGTGTTATTCTGTCGGAGTGGACACAGAGGTCGAACACATAGGTAACTCATCTGCAATTACGGTTACCTTAAGGCAGCGGTCTTTGCTCTATTTTGGTGAATTCAAATGACCACTCCTTTGCCATTTTATGCAGTAAATAATATACGAAAGTTCTTCTACCAAGACAACCTTTTATCGAGCAAATGATTCCAAGAATAAACTAAATAACATAATCAATTGTATGTAAAGGTAAAGTGCTATTAAATATTTATTATAAATAAATCAACTCGAGGTAAAAGTTATAAATGAAACAAAGTGTAATTTTGGCGCGTAAAAATAATTAATTATGAACGATCCATTTGCCGGATTCATTTTATTTCGCGACAAAATGACGAGTTGAAAAAACTTTGACCCAAATACGACGGATTATTTTATTCGATACCGAGCAATGTTTTTTTTCTTTTAATTGTGAAATGTTTTTTACTCTCCGGCGCCTGGCACATTTTATAAATTATATAAAACTCTATAAATAACTTTGTCTTTGGTATATTAAAAACTGTTGTAGGGGTCAATGAACCCGAAATTAGTAGTTGAAGTATATCATTTAAGTCTGAAGCTAGATTACACTACGGTTTCATCTTTAAATGACATATCACAAGATCTTTAAACTTAATATAGTTTTCAAATTTGAGCTTAAATAACATACCAATATAGTAAATTTTCCAGTGGCAAGTTCTGACTTTAGAGGATCTTCGAAGGGCTCAAACTTGGTGAGACCTTCCCGACGCCTAGTCGCCTCGTGCTGCCGCCAGAGGGCGTGCGCTCGGGCGACGTCGAATTTTCGCGCCAAAAGGAACTTGATCGCGGTCGCTCGGGACACGCAGCTCGCGCCCGCCTCGCTCAGCGCGTCCAGAAACGCCTTTGTGGCCTGAAATAGATACAATAGGATTACATTAATGTCCAAAGACGTGGTAAAGTATAATATAAACCTGTTAAACATCGGTTATAACGACATAGCTAGTAATTATAAAGACTATCGGTCAAATCGACTGAATATTCCAAGTCCCTCTGATATCGTTTTAACAGATTTTAAATACGTAATTCAATGCACTACATATATGAATTTTAATACTTTACTTATAACGAAAAGAAATACTGGTGTTTCATATATTAGTAACGTCAGCGGAAAACCAGTATCACAATGACGTAGAGTAACGTATACAGTGAAAACCGTTCGCGGTGTTCCACTTAAGAAAAAAAATACCATGTCCGTAAACTCCGCCTTTTCTCACAAATGAACGAATGAGGAGCAGAAACACCAGGATAATAGTAAAAAGCAATTATTCGTCTGCTCAGACCACTGACGGATTTTTTTCTCGGAAACATTTAAAAACTGCATCCTATTGGCTATCGTGCCCGCGTGTTCAACTCAATACATACGAAACGTTCAAGCGACTACAGGTTTTAAGATGCACCACCGCGAAAGGACGCGTTGGTACGTTAGTGTGTTGGTGATATTTGAATCAGCATGTTGGAATGCTATATGATAACGGCACATAATAAGGCTCCGAGCATCGCGTCAGATTACAAGTAGCCGGTTAGACAAATACTTATTCAACAACGGACACCGCATTACATTTTATCGAAGACCATTTTTATAAACATGTGAGCGTCGGCGGTGCACTTCTTAAACGCTTGACCGGACCGGACCGTGCCCGACATTGTCCAGGTTCCATCGCCGACATGTACCAATGTATTTTTTAATTTTCGAATTGCACAAGTACAATATCCGACGCTCTTACGGTGAAGGAAAACATCGTGATGCAACCTGCACATATCGGCGAAGAAATTCAAAGATATGTG
>JAODUI010000013.1:4127917-4155411 GCA_027563995.1 Papilio gigon
CGATGCCGAGTGATGATGTGGTCGAAATATGGTACGTGCTAGTTTAGTAAGTGCCTATTCACTCTACTCTTGAAGGCGCTCAAATCGTACTTGGACGGAAACACAGACGCCAGCAACTTATTCCACTCCTTGTTTGACGCCTACCCACGCTCTATCGACCTATGTCTGTAAAACTCACCAACAATATATTCCTGGATCACCATTTGCCATCTCTTGCTAACTCTCTCAGAACGAATGAGATCTCTGAGTGGAATGTAGCTCATAATGTGTGACAAGCAATCCGGGTTGAGAAGATCCAGTATTCCATAACCTTCGACAATATTGCTGTCTTCGTTAACCTCTACCGCATCATCTACCTATATATAAATTAAATAATTGTTTCAAGTATAAGGATGTCATGAGTACATAAGAAAAATATTAAATGTGCCCCGATCACATGCTACGTTAGATCTATGAATATTTGAAACTAAGTAGACTTACAATCGGTACATTGGTATCATCATTTTGCACTTCAGCATTTGCATCGATATCTTGCGGAGGGGTTTCTAAAAATGAATAAGGGAATTCAAACTATTGTATTCAATTATTAAAACAAAGAACATTTCATGAAGGTTTTACATTCAACTGAAATGATTGGGATTGTTGAAAAATATAGAAAAAAAAAATAGTTGTAACATTACAAAGGTGATATGAATGCAAAGCCAAACAAATACTGTTCTCCAAAGGCCTTATTTTGTGTTGTAAGACTCATAAGAAAATCAAGACACAAAGACTGATTTCGCAAAACTTATAAAATCTATTTTGTTTATGGTCACTTTGTGCACTGCTTTTGGCTTGCGATTTATTACTTGTAGCATGTAGTATAACAATAAATAGCCTAAACCCGGGTGTACATGTAGAACTTATTTGTACAAAATGATTCAAATTCATGCTGTGCTTGCTTAAATCTTACATGACATATCCTTTACATAATAGTATAGTAATAGAAACATAGATAAAAACCTGTGTCTTGTTGTTCTACTTCTACAGTTGGTACCGGTGCTGGTGGTTCATCACCTCTCAGGCCATTTGGTCGCCACTGAACTCGACCATCAGCATCTTCTGCCGGTTGGTGCCAACTATCAGCTGGTGAGATCCTCAAACTACGACCTCGGAGTGTCTTTTCATGGTACGGCGCTTGTAAAGCTCTGTAATTTAATTCCATGAAAATGTTAGTTTCGCATTCAATAACTTTAAAATTTATCAATGCAACCATAAAGACATGCTTTTCAATATTTTAGTTACTTATCAATACTTAAATGTGTTCAATAGTGTCACATAAACAGCAGTCAGGATTTTTTTGTACTACCCTACACTACTTATTTTAGTTTTAGAATTTACTTAGTTATATAAACTTAAACCTACATTGATAACCAGTCATTAAAGGTACATGAACTTTACAGATGTATTATAGTTACTGGGTGGCTAATACTTTATAATGAAACTGGTTGGTATTAAAATTTACCATATTAAAAAAAAAACATGTGTTATAATTTTCATTGTCACTTGATAGAACAATGGAATAGAAAAAAATAGTTATTGATACAAAGTGATATAAATATTTGTACTTGGTTTAGGTTTCACTATAAATATTGAATACCTTGCATTTTTTACTAAGTGTCATGTTGTATGTTTTTTGTTAACACAAAGGATTTTTTAGTAGGTTAACTTACTTATGTGCATCTGCTGGATTACTAAACGTGACAAAGGCGTACGTAGGAGTCGGAGTTCTATTTGGTCCTTTGTCACCCATTCTCAACCAACAACTCTTTATGAAACCATATTGAGCAAATACTCCAAAAAGCTCTGTTCGAGTAGTCTGCAAAAGATTAACACATTTAATAAAATAAATAAAGTCTTAACACCAAAAATATAATGTTAAACACGTACTTCAGGTGGTAAGTTGGTGACATAAATTTTCCTGATAGGTATGCCATCCTCTGTGTGTGTTGGTACACTTCGTATTCCATACGCCCCTTCAAAATTCGAACTAAAGGCGACTGTAATTATGGATAATTGATGCATTTGATATTAATATTAAAGTATATGTCCAATAATAGCAAATACAATAAAGTAGACATTTAAATTACTTACATAGCTCTCGACTAACGACGTGCAAAAATTCATGGTCGACCCCATCATCTTCAACGTCGAAGTACATTGCGACAAAAAAACAAGCAGCAATTGATTGATCAAATGTTAATAACTACTAATGACAGAACATGTTAGTACTACATGCGATGAAATGAAACACGGAAAATTTTAAGTAAATTCTTAACATAAAATTGATATTTAGCAAATGCAATCAACATACAACGGTCGTACTTTTTCAATGTTACCATAATCAAGTCTCACTCTCTCAGTCTCAGTCATCTCAGTTATCGAGAAAATACTTAAGATTATTGTACCTATTTTCTTTGTTTATAATGTTAAATTCAATGCGGGAGAAAGTAGTACTGTCGAAAGTAATATTTTTTAAATGTTTGTTCAAACATTTAAAGTTAAAACGTTAAAAGTATTTACATCCCGTGGGGAGAAAAACTTTACTTCATTGTTCTAGTAATTTTTTTTATCTGTTACTCGGTTTACGTCTGATATGACACTGATATCCGAACGACACTGTCATTTGCTGTTCAAAAATTGCTTCTCTCATTGAATAGGAATTAATAATAAAATACTAATTTAAAAATATTGCAGTTTCATAAAACGGATTATTAAATATAGGAAAGGCGAAAAACAGTATTTATTACATTAAAAAGTTGTAAAACTTGAGTAACATAAATTAATTTAAGTATGACTGAACTTAAAAGACGAAATAAAAAGACGATATCTAATGAAAAGAAAGATAATGAGTTAATCAGTACCAAAGAGAAACCGTAAGAGCCATTAATCTGTTGTACTACTTACATCGTGATATATTTGGGTAATTCGTAATGTAATTATTCGTAACGTAATTCTTTTTCAGGAAATCAAACAACTTGCCTCTAAGGGTTCTTTCTAGAGTTGTTGTTATATTTTCACTACTCACTATAGTTTATTTTAGTTCTAAAAATGATAAAACAATTACATTCGCCAGACAATCAGATTTACTGGCCGGCAAAGGTCAAATAATAGATTGTTCCGAAAAATATATTAAAGAAATAGATAAATATGAGGGCTGTTTTCCGAAAGAGTGTAAAAGATTTGTGACAGATAAAGTAATTACGCAGAGTGAATCTTTAGAATTGCTGGAAATAGCTAAGAAAGGTCTTAAATATGGGCGATCTTCTGGAGGCGCCTCTATTTTAGATCTTCACAGTGGAGCATTGTCTAAAGGACAACACTTTGTTAACATTTATAAAAGAGATGATATGAAGAATTTATTCACTGAATCCGACTTTAATGTTTTTAAGGTGAGTTTGAAGCTGTTATATTTACTGTGATATTTTACACAGCTTAATAAAGTATCATTATTGTTGAAATAAAACTTTTTTTTTTTAGGGGGTAAAAGAAAAAATAAAGCAATCCATATCTCATCACTTTGGAGTATTACCTAGCAAAATTTATTTAACACATCCAACATTTTTCTCAGAGATCAATCCTAAAAATGCAATTACCATACATGATGAATATTGGCATCCACATGTTGACAAAGTGAGTTAATTATTAGACATAATATGTATGGCAGTCGAAGCAAAGCTCCTTAGTCATGTTTCCATTAATCGCAATGTCACAAATCACAGACAAAAAAATGTAGAAAAATTGGATATTCATTTCACATATCTGGTAGTGATTTCTATGTCCATGGCACATTTATAGAATGTAATCTAGCAAATCTACATATTTAACTGTATTTAAATTGGTTACCACAATAATTGATTTGATATTAGTAATTTTGTTATTAATAATTGACCATATATTCTTAATTTTCAGGAGACCTATAAATCATTCCATTATACCACACTACTTTATTTAAGTGATTATAGCAAAGACTTTGAAGGTGGCAGGTTTGTGTTCGTAGATGAAAAGAATAATAAAACTGTAGAACCAAGATTGGCAAGGTTAAGCATTTTTACTAGTGGTGCTGAAAATCTGCATTATGTGGAGAAAGTAACGTCAGGCACAAGATATGCTATGACAATATCATTTACATGTGATAAGAATTATGCCATTGAAGACCCAAGTACAAATAAATATAATTAATACCCCTAATTGTTTTTTTTTTTCTTATTTAAATTTACGGTAATTTATTACTGCAAATAATTAAACTTTCCATTAAACATATGCAGGAAGAATTGATTAATTACCATCATTAGTTAATAATAGTTAATTACCGACATTAGTTTTAATTAATTATATGTTTGACGTGATTGAGATCTAAAACTTACACAATATATAAATTCCTTGTATATTATGTAAGTCGAGAAAAAAAAAATATAAATCTGGTCTCTAGCCAATTATTAAACACAACATTCTCACAAAGTAACCTGTTTAAACATTTATATTGGTTTAGTAACTTTGTGTCCTGTTAATTATTAAAGTAAAATTTCAAATTTGGCGCATTTTTCCACATCCAATTTTACAGAAATAAGTTCGTCAAAATAAAATCTAATATTTGAAACAATGCATTAGGTATACAGGAGTGAATTACGGTTTTTTGTGTTTTTTATTTAATTAATTTACTTAATTTGTTTCAACTAAATGCGGTTTTGACAAATTTTTTTTTGACATGGTATCATTCACGTTCAAATATTTTATCTGCGGTATTTGTTATTGGTTGAAATTTCGCACAACGCAAAAGAAAAATAAAATAATCACGTATGTTGAAACATGACATAATATGTCGTTGTACGAAAAAAACACAAAAATAAATACAAGAACATTTTGGGATTCCTTTTAGCTAAATTCTAGTGTAATTTAATGTTTCGTTTAGAAGTGTAAATCATTTTAGTGTGATATTTCGGATATACTTTAATTGCGTTACATTTTTATTTCCGTTCAATTTCATAATTATATTTTATTCAAGCAAAATGGAGATGAATATTATTGATCACAGTGATTCAGATTCCGGAGAAAGTTGGACTATTCTGGAGCCTACGCCTGAATACACAGAAGGCGTATTGCAACTTCCACAAAATTCGAGTGAAAGGTAAATACTAAATAAATTATTTTTAATTGATTTTTTTTTAATATAAACGCAAAATTAAAAAATATATTGAAAATACTTACCAAAACCTTTATAGTATTTTTAAAGTTAATTTTTCAATATACTCTCTAATAGACATGTATGTAATTTGTGCATGTTAATTTTATATTATCAAGGGGTCCAAAAAATTACTTTCTCGAAGTCTGAAAAATTATTAAAGTATCCGTTTATGTATTTAATAGACTAATATTATTTAAATAGAATTTTTTGTTCAACATCCACTTCTAGTTAGCAAAGTTTACCTTGACCTGTTCTTGCCATTTTATTAAGGCCTTATTGCAACATGTTTTTTTTATCACCAAAAGTGTTAATAAATATATTCAATGTTTCTGGTATTTAAGATATATTTTGGTAATTTATATATACTAATAAATTTTATACAGTTTCTGGGTTGAGCACAATCTTAGGAGCACTGTGGTGTTAATGGATGCAGGTTGAGGGCATTGCGCTATGAGCTTCAAGGCTAGTAGTGCTCAGAAGGCAGCTATAAAAAAAATTAAAAAACTGAAATAATTGTTAATTGCTTTATTCTTGTTTAATACATCTGTTTCCATGTGTCATTTCTCCTAGAATAAGAGAAACTTACTATGGCATGTAACATCATTTGTTTTTTTTTAATAGATTCCCAGCTTTGTTCAAAGAAAAAGACGAAGACACTGATGGCATATCAGTCATCAGCGACAGTGACCATGAGAGTCCCATACAATGTAAACACATTGATGACAATTATACCACAGAAGACGAAATATTACCAGACAAACAAGATTCCATACATTTAACAGAAACATCACACATTGCACACTTTAATGAAGACATTGATAGACCTTCAAGAGATGATAATTATCTCATGGAAAGCAATGGAAAACTAAAAACCTATGTTCACAGACGGAATAAAAGATTAAGTACCGTGCTCAACGTTATAATGCTGGGAAGTGTTATCACTGCTGCAGGAGTGGCAATTGGACACATGTGGGGCGCCAAGAATGATTGTACCATACACCATACACCTTCCGTTAACAAAATCTTATCCAACTTATACAAACTGCAGGAGGAAAATTCTTATTTAAGAAGTAAGTTAAAAGAGGTTACATTTATGAATAATATGCAAATACAAAACCAAAAAGCGCCAACGAAACGCTGCAAGAAAGTGTACGAGGAACCCTTGAACAGTAATAATCCTAACAAACATACAAAATGTATTGATGATCAGACTATTGAATATGATAAAGTTTTGGATAGTCATTTAGTCGAACCTTCATTTGAAAAAGAATTTTTGGGCGATTTGAACAAACTTAAAAATATATACAAACAAAATAAAAGCTGGTTAGATGAAGAAATTACAAAAAGGATTAAAGTTGAACGACAACAAATGAAAAACAACAAAATTCAGATAAAACCTGACAAAAAGAAAATTGATGAAGAGAAGATGATGATAGCTGATGACACGAAGACACTTCAAAATGATGAAAAAAACAATGTAATGTTAACCTCGGAAACATTCTCAATTGATTCCATAGACGACCCGAAGGAATTAATTGATGATAAGAAAATCTCATACGCAGATTCATTGAAATCTGAAAAGAAAAACAAAAATATCAAAAAGCGCGAGGTTGATAAAAAATGGGAATACAACGAACGTGTCAACAAAAAAAAGATAAAGAAAAATTATGAACCGAATGTACAGGATGTTACAAGTGAAGAGGAAATTAAAAAAGATGACAGATATAATTGTCACAAGTGTAAATATAATAAAAGGAAGACTGAAAAATGGCGCCGAAAGCAGAAGGGTCGCAGCAAACAAGAACAGTTCGATATAAAAGGTCTGCTGAAAGATTACGATGACTCCCAAGAATTTCCTGACAACCCAAATATTAACATCGACAAAACTCAGCCATTGAACGATGCTACAGAAAAAAGTAAACCTGATAATGCAGACAATGTAAAATTCAAGGATAAAGCTAATAAAAATTTGGATAAAGAAGAAAAAGTGAACTGGTACGAAAAAAGAGCAACACTTAGAAAGGAATACAGGACCAGACTCCAGCAAGAGTTATTCGGTGAGAAAGGTCTAAATAACTCAGCGTGGTACTTCCGTCGGATGAAAAAACGTGAACAATGCAGAGCTAAGACGGGCAACGAGACCCATAAGAAAACTTCTAAACTTAACATGAATTTTAAAATAAAGTATTAAAACATTCATAAATCTATTTTAACTATAGTTAATATTTCTAATAGCAGTTTGTTCATTGTAGTTTGATATAGTAGATGTTATAGCTAGCATTACTGGATTGAAGTTGATGGATGCGGAAGGAGGACTGCACACTGTGGAAGGCATTGGGGAAGGAATATGTCCAACAGTGGGCAGACAAGGGCTGATGATGATGATGATGATATATGATATAATACATATAACTGTTTATAAATTGTAGAAAATATATTTTTATAAACATTAAACATCTCTTAGATAAAAAACCTATTACATTAGCTATATAATTAGTGTAACCGAACCTTTTCATTTCTCATATATTAATATTTTATTTTAAGTACATTGTTACGGATTCATCCAGTGATATTATAATTAAGGTTTATTTCAAAATTATAAAGCAATAAAACAATTTGTTAAGGTAAAAATAATGTTTTATTTAGTAACATTTGACGTGAGTACAAATGCATCGCTGCACAATTACTTAAATTGTCATAAAACTAGTTCTAATCGTCGCCAATCGCACCGCTGAATACCAAATTTATAGCAGCGTTAACATCACCTGTAATAAAAAAAATAATAATTTCACATTATCGACCTAACATGAAACTTAAGTCTTGCAAAAACAAAGAAATATGTCGTAAAATTAAACAAATTACATATTTAAATTTCAGTATATCATACGTCATTTGTAGACATTAAATAACTTGAAAATATTACTAAGAACTTTCTACAAGTATAGATATACAAGCAACTGTCATGTTTCATAGAAATTTGACGTCTAGTCGAAAGTAAATTTTCAAAATGTCATTTTATATTGAAATTGACAACCCTGAGCAAAATTTACCCGCATCACTTTTGTGACCAGGATTAGGTATCTATAGGTTATATATATATAGATACAAGTAAGTAGTACTAGAAAAAAATATTAAAAAAACGTTACCAGAGCATATGACTAGTGCTCGGATGTTCAGCGCGTCGTCCATGAGTCCCATTTCGTGCATATGGCTTATCTGAGTCGCATAATTGCCTTGGTTTTGTGATGACGCTAAAAAATAGATTACAATGTAAATTTTCCAAACTCCAAAACTATGTAAATTAGTATTATAATCTATCAACAAACGTCATATAAATTATCAATATGATTGATTACTGTGAAAAAAAAATTATATCAAAACTTTGCTTTCCGTATACTGTGGAAAGCATTGGGAAAGGCCTATGTCTAATAGAGGGTAGACAAGGGCAGATGATGATGATGATGATGTTGCTTTCCACTGGCATAACACTCATACTTAAATACATTGCAGTTTCTCTTACATCCTTCTCGTTAATATAAATGTAAAACTATGGATGGATGGATGAATGGTTGTTTAGCATGTAACTCCAAAACGGCCGAACGTTTTTGGATGAAATTTGAAACAGATAGTTTACACCGAATTAATGAATAAGCTGTTTGTTTTTTTTTACGCGGACGACGAGACCGTTGGCAGCTAGTATGAAAATATATTTTTGTATAGGTTAGCTTAACCATAAACAATATTATAGCAAATTTAAACTGAAACAACTTTGACAGTATTCCGAACAAATTATCTGTACATCAATAACTGTGTACTTACTGGCATAACTTGCTTCGGGGGCGGCTGTGCTCTGTTCACCCGCTCTGGACATAGCTTCAGTCATGGCTTCGTTGAACATCTCTGTAGTTATTATGGGCGGTGCACCTTAAAACAAATATGGATGATATAACGTTATTACTAAGACTGGGATATAAGGATAAGTGGTAGGTCTACGGTAGTGGTCACACTTTTCTACCAAAGAACTAAATAGAACAATGTAAAGTATCACTGCTGGCCGCACATTCGTGCACTATGTAGTTGATCAATTAAGTTTTTTTATGAACCGTTATAACGCGTTTCCCCAATAGATACAAGTTTTTTAGAACTTTTTTTTTTATTTTGAAGCAACAGAAAGTCTTCTTTTTAAATTCTATTTAACATATACATGGTTTCTAAAATAAGGTTTTTTCTTCGAAATATGTTTATGGTAAGGTACGAGGTTTGACGATCACTGGTATAGAGAGTATACACTGAGATTCAATGAACTTAATACCACTAGGTACAAAGTCATGTATGATATACCTGAACCACTAGGAGTACTGGCTTCTGTAGTGCTGGAGCTCCTCGCTGTACCCCTACTATCAGCCGCAGCATCCAATATTCTAATCAAGTTCTCTCGGCTTTCACGGGCATTAGATGAATTGCTGTTAAAAGCAGCTGCTGTTGCAGCCTGAAACAAATATGACACATTTTTCAATTACTTATGACATTCTTTAGTCACATTTTTTAAATCAAAAGATTAGCAGATTTTTGTTAATTTACTCAAATTTCTTTTACCACTGAAACCAAGCTCTAGGCTTATGCTAGGACAAGGTTTACGACAATAGTCGAATGGCAGGATTCGAAGTGTCGACCACGTGATAATCCGTACTCTTAACCAATTGGCTATTGGCGCTGCACAAATTAAGCAAATGTCATATTATTTGGCCTTATTTGACTTGTTTTTCACATGCGGCTTTATTTACATAGATCTTTCTAATCAGTTTTGTCTAATTTGCTCACATCCTAAGTTTAATAAGGTGATATATAGCCTAAAAATGAAAGGTCATTGTGGCATACATTCCTGTTTAAAACATAAACAAAAGTATACCTGTAAAGCGGCAGTGAGCTGCTCCCGTGTGATAGTATTCCTTTCTCCACTACCCTCTTCAGCCTCTTCTTCATCAACATCCTCATCCTCCGAGAGAGCTTCAAGTGAATACGCAAAACCTGATGTTGGTACTAAAAAAAGTAAAAACAGTCATAGAAATATTGGACACCCTGCACATTGGCATTAATAGGTAGTAAAATAATATAAAATATATAAAAGTTACATTAAGAACTCTCACTTACATTACTTTATATCTTATACTACTGAAAATGCAATTGAACATATAACATATAGAAGCAATGATACCCTAATGATCAGTGGTATGGATTTCTTATCTTGTGTTCAAGAGTTCCAATCCCACCATTTGACAAGCCTAATGCTTAGGATTGTACAAGAAATATTAGTGAATTCACAAAAATCTACTAATGTACTTTAACAAAAAAGTTCTTACCATTTTCATTAGAAGCAGTATTACGTAAACGCACCAGTCTTGTAAGATGTCGTAAAGCTGCAGGTAGATCAGGGTGGGCATCAGCACCACGTCTCATTGTCTCAACATTAGCGCCCAGTGCAGCAAGGAGTTCCACTTCATGTAAGATTGATAATGCTACACAATCCTCGTTTAAAGAAGGTAGTTGATCAACTACTTCTGCAAGTGTAGCTTCATCATTTAGTAGCTAAAAATAAAAATAATTATTTATTAACTCAGGATTGTATATGGAAAATATAGCAGGGCTTATGATGACCATTTAGAAAGTTGATGGCAAAGTACCCTCTTTATTTTTATATATCAAATGTATCAATATATATATATTAATCATAATCAACATATACATCAAAAGTTTTTGTTTACCTGCATAGCTCGTGTCCAGCCGGGTGCATTTGGTGTACAGCCAAGAGTTCTCAATGAAGTATTCAATTGTTGTAGTTCTGCATCAGAAAATGTAGGTGCTGGTGGAGACTTAACTGGAGTCTTTTTTTTAACAACATGTATCATTTCGCCATATTTAATACCACAATCCTGAAGTGTGGCATCATCTCTGAGAATTTTGCCATGGTGTATCGCTTCTGTAAATAAAAACTGCTTAATACAATAATAAGTAACAATTTTATACAAGGGCTTAGATTACTACAGAATTTAACACACCCTAGGTGTCTTTGATGACGTATTAGCTTAAATTTTAATTTAAATATAATATTTAATTTTCCATAATAATAAATTACATACCCAAGGAAGTAGATGGCTCTCTTACTCTTTTCTCTGCCTCCGTTTTTAAGTTTATAACTTTGTTTTCGAGAGTAAAATTATCAAGTTTGTAACGTTCAATTGGCCCAGGTTTTACTTTGACACCTAAAAATACATACGACTGATTGTCTGATGAATCCATTATCCAAGGTAGGATTTAAAATCAATGACAAAGCTAAATCTTGAGAAAACCAAATTATTTTGAACACACTCGAATTGTGATAAGATTTCAATTATAAGGTGGTATAAATTAAATCGATCAGGTAAAACAAAAACATATAGTTCGGTATACTAAAGAATTCATATAGAAAAAC
Source organism: Papilio gigon (assembly GCA_027563995.1). Lineage (NCBI taxonomy): Eukaryota > Metazoa > Arthropoda > Insecta > Lepidoptera > Papilionidae > Papilio > Papilio gigon. The sequence continues at coordinate 4,139,611 of JAODUI010000013.1, forward strand.
AAGCAAATCTGGCATGACATACAGAAAATTGACAAAAAAAACAAACCATAATCAACAGACATGACAGATTTCAAAGAGTAAAAATAAAATAATATTCAACCTTACTCTAAATGTCAAATAATATTACGAATTACAAAAGTTGCTGAGCGTGCGTAATCATGTGTTCAGTAAGATTCTGATTTTCTTTACATAAAATACATACATTAAAAAAACCTTTATCTTTAGTAGAATTACACGTCTTAGAAAACATTACTTGTAGCCATGGAATGTTCATACCAACTACTTTACTTATAGGATATCATAATTTTAAAAATAAATTCAGCCACCATTTAATAATCGTTCATGTCATATACAAAAATGCAATATTTGTCCTTAAAATAATATAGTTATCAAACATTTCAAATATGTTACATCACTATTGCTAATCAACTGGACTGGAATTGCAAAATATTGTTTACATTATTCTAATCCAGTTACAAAGTAACGATCGAAATCGACACTAGAAACATGTAAACACAAACTGGATCTATTCCAACTGATTGACAGGAATCCAATCAAGGAATCCAGTAAATGTGGTGTTGTGTGTTACTGGATTGGAATAATGTAAACTATCATAACCTATTTGTGAACTTGCCGATTATGGTAAAACGACAAAGAGTAAATGGCATTAATGTAATGGCGAAATGAGGAATGTATTGAATATTGTTGACATTTTTAATTGTCTAAAAGTGTTTTTCAAATCAACATCCTAATGATTTTGAAAAGGTAAAATGTCTTGAAAAATGAAGAACGGATATAATGAACACCTGGATGCTAAGATAGCCGAACGAAATGAACGAGCTAAGAAAGTTTATCGGTCAGTAATAATCATTTTAATGCCACGACAGGATTAGTTCTACTTCGCGTTTATATTTTGTTAAAGGAAATCTTCGGTTTCGTAATATCTATAAATCAGTCCAACAAAAAATCTTTAAAATGAAAACGTGTCATTTTACATTTTTTACAGGTATGTGAGTGATGTGTCGAGACGAATTGGAGAAGCAACAGCACAATGTACGAGTCTGTCAGACTTATTTACAACAAATATTGAAGTACAGAGACAGAAGTTGCGTGAACATTGCGAAAAACTATATTTTTGCGACCCTATAAACTATGGAAAGAAATCACTTGAACTGCTTTGGCGTAAAGTTTATTATGAGACCGTGTGTGCTGCCAAAAAGTTTAGAGAGTCCAATAATGAATTTGATGGATATTTATATACTCATATCATGAGTGGTATTGGACATTTTCATCACATCATAACAAGAATAGAATCTGAAACAAAAGTGAGTATTAAGGAGCTGGACTATACACCTTTGGATGTTGACGAAGAGAACGAAGATGTAAAAGAAAAGATTGATGAAGAAGAGATCCAGTTTGCTAAATCCTCACTTTATTCTTGCCTAATCTATCTAGGTGATCTATGCCGTTATCAAACTGAATTGTCCAATGCTTTTGATCCATCAATTGCAGCTCGTTACTACTTGCAAGCAGCTCAAATTGATTTGTCATTAGGCATGCCCTACAACCAATTGGGCAATTTATATCTTGATAAGAATTATAATTTGGATTCAATCTCTTATTATATTCATTGTTTGAGCTCTGTTTCACCATTTGAAGGAGCTATCGGTAATTTACTAAAAATATTTGAGAAGAACAGCCAATTTATAGAGACAATTAATGATACAGAGACCTGTACACAAACTGAACATATTCAAAATACAATTGCAGAGTTTCTTTCTCTTACTGAAATATGGTTTCTTGGCAAAGATGACACCAATGTGTCTAAATTGTGCAGTAACATAGCACAAAAGCTTAAAATTGGAATGGATTTCAGTGTAAACCCTTTGCCAGACATTAATAAAAATTATACTGAACATATGCAGGCCCTTGAGGAAGAACAAATCAATCCATCGTACTTAAATTTTAGTATGATTCACAACATTGTGGAAATATGTCTGTTTACAAATGCAAAGCTTGTTGACATAGATGAACCGAAGGCATTTGCATGTAAAGCATTCACTTTGGCCTTTTTAGCTCAACTGTTGCAAAAGTTACATAAACATTTGGGGTCGCTGGGATTAAAAAGTCCGGCATATCTGTACAGACCGAGAGTTCAACTACAGCAACTTAAAGCAGGAGACAAAAACGTAACCGAAGAGGTTATTAAACAAGAGGACAATGTGATTTTAAACGGGAATAAAAACAACAATAATATTAAAAATGAAACGCACTTAGATGTCAAATCGGATGCGGAAGAGCAGAAACAATTGAACGGGGATACAAAAAACAAGAAGACATTGAGCAAACGAAGAAGGCGACGACGTATCATGTCGTCGGGAAGTTCAGATGTTTCAGATCAGGATTCTGAAAGTAGCGAAGTGGACACAGAGAAATCGGAGTCCGATGATGGAATGTCTGATTCCAGTTATGAGTCGGATGATAATTCTAAAAGTGATGGTTCTATTTATGAAGAAACTGATAGTGAAGATATTTCACTGAATGGCAATGATGACCACAAAGTAGTCAAAGAACCAATTGTTATGGAAAACAAAGTAATTAAATCCAATGAGAATAATAACAAGAGTGTCCAAAATGATGATACTAAATTAGACATCGAAGGAATACAACGTTTTCTAATGGGCGGTAATTTCTTGGCCAGCATAAAATTATTACTTGATTGGGTGCTAGTAGAAAAAGATCTCATTTCATCTTGTGGTGAAAGTGGTGAGTCACTTTTCCAATGTGTTGTAGATTTGCTTAATATATTTCTACATTATTTCAACTATAAAAACAATTCAAATGAGGATTGTAATATTATAAATTATGCAAAAGTTCTTGTTAAAAAATTGAAACTTGAATATAAGAGTATTCCCTTGCCCGAAGATATCAACTTGAGAGGCACAAATATTTGTAAATTCGACAAAGATGCTGCAGAATGGCAATTATTGGTGAAATACAAACCAACAGTTTATGAGGAAAATATCATTAGAATACTAAATTTTATTGACTTTGGATATCAGATCGCCAAGATAGTACCCAGGATAAGGTTCAACAGATCAATGAAAATATTCTATTACAAAAAGAATTTGCCACCAAAAATCACCACAAAGATCAATCATAAAAGAAGCAGAGAATGGCACAATTCCAAAAAACCTGTAAGTTTTTTTTTTTAAAACAAACGCTTTATAGACCAGATTTTTTTTTTTTGTAGAGAAGTTTTACTTTTGAAAAAGTGTTTAATCTTAAAACATTTTATTTATTGATTCAATATTTGTAAGCAAAAATTATGACCATTAATTAATATTGAGCAATTTCTATCTTATCTAGTGTTATTTTATCACTGTATAGGCAAATATTTTAATTATTCCAGTTGGAATCGCGTGAGGGTGGTCTCCTACGACGACTGGGCCGGCTTTGGCTGGTTTCCCAAGTTAAAGAACTGGAGCGCACTGGCACCACTCCCGCGCCTTCCCTGCTCGCGTTGGACACGGCTTCGCTGTACAAACATTTAAAGAGGGTGAAGCAATTATTAAGGACGCGGAATTTCATATTTCTGGTACCAACTGTCGGTAAGTCCATAAACAAATTAATTTATTGCCATTTACAACGAAAAAAAAAACTATTATTATTTAATTTGTAAATCGAACATCACGTTCTGTGGTGTGGGAAGTATCGCTAATTCGTTAGTCTGTGCTCTAAAAATGTTGCAATATTTTTAAACGTGTTTATTTGCTTACAGTATTACAAGAATTAGACGAATTGAAACGGGAACGCTGTTCGGCGCGAGATGCAATCCGTTGGCTAGAAATACAATTGAAGAGTGGATCACGATTCCTCAAGTCGCAGCGGCCCGGCCAGGCCAAACCACTGCCTCTATTAAAGTACCCGCGTAAGGTGCCGCCGCACGTGCACAACTTTATCCAGATATTGGAATACTGCAACCATTTCATAGAGGAAGAAAAACAAAGTCAAATCGGTGGGAACGGTGATCCAGACAATTCGGTGAATTCCAAAACATCATCACTGCTAATACTGCTAGTCGGTGATGAACCTGGATCTAAAGATGAAACGATCAAGGAGTTCAGTGTGACGGGCGCGGCGCAGTCTGCTGGCATTTCCGTAGAGTACATCGGCGACTTCTACGCAAAATGGCGGCAAACTGTACATAAGAGTGGCAAGAAAAGATGAACGATTTGCTTTCAATCTCCGGTCTCGATTGCAATGAGTTGGATAGAGGAAGCTGACGTACCTCCGACGTTATACCATCTGGTTACGATTGACGATTGTTACACGCGAGATAACATCGGTCGTATGAACGACTAACAGACAAGAACGCAGTCGCTTTCTAGATGGAATATGTTTCGAGGGTCGCTTTAATGTATTTTATTTTTCGATATCAATGCGCCTTTTATACATTGGTATCTATATTTTGGATATACGTTTCATTCTTCACGGTCGCATTATGTACAAGGGTTCATAAATAACATATTCATTTATATCGTCATTTCTCATGCCTTTGTGTTACATTGATTATTAAATGTCAGACCTGTCCTTATTTTGTTTTCTTTTTTGAATCCTGAATAATTAAGAAAGAAATGTGAAAACTAAGGAAAAACCATTTTAATGTACACTCGTGTTTATTTTTTGAGATATAAACCTAAAATAAAGACAATTTAAAATAATAAGTTACATAACAAAAATAAATATACAAAGGCTCGCAAGAAAGCATAGCCGATTGGGAGCTATTGAATAAAAACAATGAAATATTATTATTATTGTTAATCACGTATTTCTTGTAAAAAAAAAAACCTCGCCTTTTATTGTGATATAGCGACATTACATAATTATTTAATAATTACATTCAAAATTAAAAGCCAATCTTAAAATATATTAGAAAGAAAAATAATGAAATGATAATATATTCAATAAATATTATTATTTGTGTTGACTATTATTATTAAGTTAACACGAAATGCAACGTCAGCGTTACAACAACATAGCCTCTCGCGTCATCGTGACTCAGGAGGTTCATTAAAAACTCTCGAGCTTTCAACTTAAATTATAATAAATCAATACAATAAATGTACAAAATATACAATACTTTTAACAATCTTTCAACAGTCTTATAACTTTATGCCTATAGTATTGCACTTCAGAACTCTAGTGATGAGTAGGGTGACATTATTACTATCCAAACTAAATGTATATGAGATTATTTCTAAACTTTATAAAACTTACATCTGCTTCCGGACCACATTCGCATAGAGCACTTTGCGCCGCAACCAACAACGCTGCTAACAGCCCGCCGACCCTTGCCGTGGCCAATATATATTCAACTATCTCTGTACAGTCGCCCCGTGCTATCTACCAAAGCGTTATTTACAATAACATCAACAAGTAAAACTTGATCAGCTAGCATCCCACTAACTGTATAAGTTGCTGTACTGTAGAGCGATCTAACATGCACAAGTCAAAGTCAAACGTCTGTGTTGTCACTTCGTAACGTCCCGTTTCAGCGATAAGGTTCACAACCCGTTCCAGGTCCTCGTTATTCTTGATCATCATAATTCTTTGTTGCAGCCCGCGCAGCTGCACCATGTAATCCGGTGAGAGGTCTCCAGGCTCAGCATCTTCACCTAGACTACTTGATACACCATTGTCTTGGACTTTAGTTTCAGCTGATACTGACCCACTGCTCTCGCCCCGTTCAGTTTCATTGCTTGGAATACCTAATTCGTTTGTTTTCGCCACCTTTCTGCTTTCTTCTTCCTCCTCCGCTGCTTTTCTTTTCCGACGTTTCTCTTCACGCTTTGATCTGTCTTTGTGCTTCTTTGATTTCTCCTTTTGTTGAACAGGTGGCGCTTCAGCTACAGGTTCTAACTCGGGTTCCGCTTCCGGCTCCGGCTCCGGTTCAGGTTCGGGGGATGGTTCGTGTTTGACCATAGGAGACGGATTTTCAATTTTAACTTTGACATCTTCTTCGTCAGCGATAAGAGATACTTCAGAGTCAGAATGACTACTGTTCACATCTTCTGTACTTATGTGGGAAGCCTTTATAAGGCCACTCTTAGAACTGCATTGTGATGCGGTGTCAATTGATATTGGCGATGCTGGTTCGGGTATTGAGCGTTCTTTCAAGTTAGGAGTTTCTCTATGTTCAATAATTTCAGGTTTTTCAGGAGGCAGTTCTTTAACGACCTTTTCATGTTTACTCTTTTTCTCCTTGCTCGATTCTTTGTGCTTCTCCTTTGACTCGTCTCTTTTTTTATCTTTTTTCTTATGTTTATGTTTCCTTTCTGCATCACCTTTTTCTTTTGATTTACGATTTTCAACATGTTCTTCAGCTTCAGGAGGCGGAGTTTTTCTGAGTCTTTCTATTGAAAACTTGTTAATGATTTTTTCAGGTTTCTGTTGTTTTTCTCTTGAATGTGAAGTATCTCTGGCCTGTTCCTTTTCTTTCATCACTTCTTTTACTTTAGGCAATTCTTTTGGCGACTCTTTAGGTGATTCTTTTAATTTGTGGCTTTCTTTCTTGTGTTCCTTTTTTTCCTTTCTCTCTTTGTCCCGGTCATGACTTTTCTTCTCTTTTTTCTTTTTTTCTTTACCTTCTTTCTCAACTTTTACTTCTACTGGTCTTGATTCAACTTCATTCTTTGGTTTTTTCGATTCAAAATTTTCTGATAAGTGCTTTGACTTGTACTCTTCCTTAATGCTAGATGCACTGTTGGACCTCTGTGATGGGCTTGGTGGTCTTCTTACTGGGCTCACGCAGCGCTTTTTAACTAAATCTGGGGAAGGTGGTCGCTCATTTGGTCTTTTACTGGGCTTGTCTTTTGATCTTTCAACATCCTTATGATTCTTTATTTTTTCAACTTTTATTTTGTCTTTGTCATCTTTCATTTTAACTTTCTCCGGTTTAGGTTCTTTGTGTTCGTGTTTTGACTTCTTATCAGAGCTGGACCTATCTTTCTCCTTTTTCTGTGGCTTGATTGTGTTTGCATTTTTTTCAATTTTTTTAGGATCCGGTGAGACTTTGGGTGGTTTTTGTATAGGAGCACCAAATAAAGTTTCAAAACTACTGGTTTTATGTGGTATTTCTTCTTTGTATTCTTTAGATTTATGTTTTTTAACATTTTCTGAGGACAATTTAGGTTTGCTGACAAGTTGCTGCTTGTCTTCAGTAAATGAGTCTCGGCTTCGATTTTCCTGATCGGGATTTGTGTAGAATGCATTGTTTGTTGTAACTATACCCCCACCTTTTAATAACTTCTTTTTAAAGTCATCATTTGGATTTTGAAAAATAAACCTATCTTTAAGAGAACCGGTCCGTTGTAATGTAAAATCATACGAAAATGTGATCTTCTTAGGTTCATCTTTGTTCTTCAAGTATATTTCAATTGGGAAAATAAAACCTGCATAGCCTGATTCACTTATTGAAAATGGTGGTTCCTTAACAACTGAAATGTAAAAAAAAAATCTAAATTATACAATTACAAGATTTAAATAAAAGAAACAATAACGTAAACATCATTCGAGAAATATCAAATTACATTTAATTACGTAACTTAAAATTTCATTGCAATATTCAAACGTTGTTTCACGTTGGGAATATGTAAACAACTTTTTAAGTCATAATTTCGTAAACAAATATTACGATCCAGTAACGATTTGAATATATAGAATGTATATCAACATTATTTACCTCTTCTAGGTTTAGGAAACGTTTCATGCAGATGAAAAACAACTTTTTCAACAAAATGACTGATATCAGCGCCTTCTGTGCCGCGCACGAAGACTTCCCAGTCATGAGTAAATCCTTCTGGTGACTTTTTAGATTTCAATGAAGCTGTGTGTCCTATCTCAAAACACACTTTAATCGTTGACATTTTGCACCTGGAATGATAATTTTCATTGTCTTTAACTCAACTTCTAACTTAAGGAACTAGAAAAAAAAGTATAATATAGTAAAGTACGCACTGTTTAATTGTGTTGACAATAGTAATATTTAATAATACTTACTATTCCACGTCAATATCTTTGCTGAATAACACATAAACATAACACTTATATATAGTTTAATCTTGCACTGTTTACAAAAATGTCACAAATATAGAAAAAAATCTTTTAGCGCCCTTGTTATTTTTGTCCGCCATATTCAGATATCCAGTCCAGTTCTTCTTCATATAGATAGGCACCTATAGGTATTATTTAGATATCGACAGTCGACGAAACTAGGGATGGGCGGTGATTTATCGAAACTAGTTATATTAACTGCTCATCACCCTTAAACGTATCATTCGTTTACCATTTTTCATTTATCAAGTTGAATTCAATGTATTGGTTACGCAGGTTTACCAATAGTTTTATTTTTTAACTGTAAGTAATTGCTCAAATCTTGTATCTTTCAATATTTTATGTAATGACTACTGCTCAAGTAGTTGACAAAAACAACTAGTTGATCAACGAATTGAAACAAATTAATGTTACGTTTCGTTGACGGAAAAACCATCATACGATCATCTCTAGGCGAAACGTTCCGTTACATACCTCTTATCGTTTATAAAGATAAAAAAATAAAAACATTTTAATTTTTTTTTATCTTTATAATTTGAATTTATTTACTTATTATTTTTTTTTAATGTTTGATTTTTGGAGTGATAACGATTTCCGTGAATTAAATTAGAAAAGTAAACAGACAAGTCTTAACTAATGTTTATGATTGTAATCTCTTTAAAAATTAATGGCTTAAAGGTTCAGTAGCCAGGTCATAACATCTACAAAATGAAACATAAAAAATGTATTTGATTTTGATATATCATACGAATGACAGTGACACTTGAGTAGGACGATCACATCACATTTCATGCCTTGCTTTTCAAATTTTCTGATTGAAATCTAAGATCTTACAGAAGCACGATTATTGATAAGCATGTCTCGATTAATGACTGCTATTTTGCAACCATTAAAGTGAGTTATGATTAAGTAAGAAATAAAAAGGTCGAAAAAAAAATGATCTGTTTTGATTCTGACTGAAAACATCTGCAATTTTCAGGTGTGTGGCTCAAAGTTTCCATTCAATAGCTCAAGTTCCATCGAGTAATACTTTAGTAAAGCCTGATACAATCTTGTTAACGGCTGTTAGAAATAAAGTTCGTTGTTATTTCCCGAGGCCAAACGAAGTGAAAAGAGTTCGTCGGCATGGTTGGAACACAAGAATATCAACACCTAATGGTCGACGAATTATTATGCGTAGATTATTAAAAGGCAGGTTTGTTCTAACACATTAATATTATTATTTCATATGTAGAATCTAGTTAAAAAAATAAAAAACAAATCTTATTAAAACTCTTTTATTTCAAACATAATTTAAAACTTACATGAAAAGCTGTGCTATTATGCTTATACCTAGCCAAATAATTTACAAAAAAATAAAAGAAATCGACTAACATCTAGATCCAACTATTCACACCTACCAGTATAATGAAACATAGATTTTTTTAGAACAGATTTACTCTGAACAAACATGATTGTGGAGGCAATAGATTAATTGAATAAGTATTTTTGCTGGGAGACATTTGAACCATCGGAATTAGTTGGAGTACTTGCTGGTTTCAGTAAATTAGATACTTCAGTTACCACTATTGTGGTTAATTTTATAATAGCTAAATGTGCAGCCAATTGTAATACTAATGCTCCAAAACCTTTGTATAGTCCTGAAATACCTTCTTTTGATATAGTTGTATTGTAACAGTCCATGAAACCTTCATAACCAGTTAAAATGGGCGTCACCGAGGTGCCTGTGTCCAAGTTGTCTATGATCGTTCTTGTGCCCTGGAAGTTATGTTAAGTTTTTAGAGACTTACAAACCACTCAATATGACATTAGTTAAAGTTTAGCCATAGATTATAAACTATACTTTTATGATATAACTAAAAATGTATGATGGTAAACGAGATGCCAGATTTTTGAACGAATAAAAAACTAACCTGTATATGTAGTCGATGGATAATAGTTTCTATTGGATAGAAAATAATTTCCATAGTTATAAATGAAAAGATATTTGCTTTTAAATTAATATCTTCTATTAAAGGGTTCTGGGTGTTTTTCGGGAAGTTTGAATTATATGAATCACTTAATTCATGGCGATGTCTTTGTTGGAACCTAAGGGCTTTTATTGTTATTTTTCTCAACAGCAAACTGAAAAAAGATTGTAACATTTGTAATATCAAATATAAAAATATTTATATCAAAGTATCGTTTTGGTGCAAAATTTGCATTTAACATTGTGTCTATTGTCCAAGATGCTACACCTATCATCATCTGCCTTTACCTTTAAACATAGGCCTTCCACAGCACACGGTCCTCAGCCTTCCGCATCCAAAGATTTCCTGTCACACTAACTCTGTCCACCCGAAGAGAGGACACTTGTACATCTGTGTAATGGTTTAATTACCAGTGTTTTACTGTGTTGGTAATATTAAAAACATCAGAATACTTACTGAGCTAGATATTTGGTTACTCCTAAACCAGCGGTTGGTAGTACGATAGCCCAAATGGGTAGCATTCTACCTTTACTAGGAGTTCCCCATTCTAGTATACGTAGAAATCCTTCTCGGAATACATCAAGTAATGCAGGTTTGTCACTGGCAATGTCACTTTGTACAGTTTCAACCAAACTTGCGGAGTAAAATGGAGTGATTATAGCTAGACTGACACTGAAAATAAGTTCGTATATTAATAATTATTTTTAATGTGTCTATGACATAGGACTCTTACCATGATAAGCCTTTTCTCACAAATATTACTGTAATAAAAACATTTGAAGTTCAAAGTTATTTCAAAAACTCATTTATTTCAATTGGAAATAATAATAACATAAAATCTTTAAAAAGTTCACTACGCTACATGCTAAGTTAAGCTTCATAATAGATTGATCTCACCATTTTAAAGTTATATGTTGAAGGAACTGTAAGACCGAATGGCATTTTCCTATGTCCCTGAAAAAATTAATAACAGTTATAAGAAAATTGACGCCCATAGCCCTGAGGGTAAACAGAAATTAAGAGATATTTATTTTACGAGTTCCTGATACCTTCAGTCAGTGACTATTGCCATGAGATAGTCCTCATTTCTGTATTTCTTATTTCTATTAGCCTTATTATATTACTTATTTTATTGTTATGTAATAGTATCAAAAATTATATATAATATATGTATACTAACTTAGGCCAATTGGTACCCTTTGATATAAGATCTTCAACGGCCAAGTTCAGACCTTTAACAATACAAGTAGATCCAATTCCTTTCCACAATGTTGTTAATTCTTGTCGCCTGTGGAGTTTCACAACAACTGGGAGCAGAGTGTATGGTACAATGTGGTAACTTTTAAGACCTCGGTTCACCTGAGCATGTAAAACTGTGTATTAGTTGTATTGTTCATCAGCCTTTGTCTGCCCACAGCTGGATGTAGGTCATAGAATTATTGTTTTTATGATAACAAATAAAAAATACACGGACGAAAAGAATTGAAACCACAAATTGAAAATGTAATGTTGTTGGAATCATATTAGCACATACTAAAGAACATTTTAATAATACTTTCAAACAAAAATAGGAAATGTGAATTTTATGTGAGGTTATCACACTAACTTCAGCAAATAATTGATTTGTGGTTTTAATGTTGGTAACACCGGACCAGTCATTGTGGCAATTGATGGGAGAGGTTCATGTTCAGCAATAGATAACTTTAAGTTGATGAAATAATTAAAAAGTAAACATATATACCTGACATTGTCGTCTCAACACTATGAATGGATGACTCAGAAGATTCTCTGTAACTAGACTTGCTACGCTTATTGCTGTTGTTACAAATGTATTACTTTCTGAAACAATAATAAAACAAGATTAATTTTAAAATTAGCTACTAAAAAATCATAGATCCCATATGGCAAAGTTGTTTAGGTAAATTACTAATTTCTAAAAATTTCCAAATAAAACAACTGAGTACCGCTAGTCCCTTAGGTATTGTTTAAGTATTACTTAGATGGTATTTACGAATTGAAAATGAAAAGCATATATGTTAGCAACTTAAGATCATAGTATCCAGTAGTATTATATTAAAATCATTATTGTTAGCTACTAAACTTTTTAGGAGGAGCTACTAACCTTCTTCAGGAATATCGTCCATAACGAGTGGCGGGCCCTGATACTCTTCAGTCATTGGTGTATGGTAACCGTATATTTGTTGATATCGTGTATCGTATAAATCGTTCGTTTCTCTGTTTGGATCAAAACCAAAAGGACGATTATATCCGGTATAATCACCGAAACCAGCCATTTTATAATTATCTAATAGATGCACATTATAACTTGGTTAGAAATGTTTCCGTGTTTAAAATGTATAAGGTGAAATCCTGTAGTTTAGTCTCAGACACATTCCGTGCTTAAAAAAAAATCTTATCCGACGCCTTAAATAACTAATAATAAATTTGGAAAAAAAGAATGAATATAAAATGCTTGTAAAACATACTGCAATCAAGCAAATCCAATATCCTTACTGTTTAAACTGTCATTGTGACTTTGACATCCGCACTTACATTTTTTCAAGAATTTGAGTTAGTCACAGAGCACGTATGACTTAATTGAGCTAAATATCTGTTGTGTTGAGCTTACTTGAATTACGAGTTACGACTGCTGGCTCCTTTTGTAGTTGTTGTCATATAATTCCTTCAATGTAAACACGAAATTATTTACATTTAAAGTAGAACTAATTAAACATCTTCTACTGTACAGCCAACCATTTTAACCTAACCATAAAACCAACACAAAACTAACTAGACATTTCACAGTTGACATTGACGGCTGTCATCGGACATAAATCGCAAATTCAATGCAAAGCGCAAACTCGAAAACAGAGATGAACAGAGGCGAAACTAAAAACGCAAGACGCATGATCAGTTTTATGTCTGTCCCTATCTTTAGCAAAGATTTCAGGCAGTAAGCGAACGAAATATCGATTTGAAATAAATAGGACAAAAGTTCTATAGCCTTTAAAAATGGGTTGTAACAATGTTAATTGAATGCCTACTCGTATAAAATGTTGGAAAAAGTTGTTTTGTGTTTGACGACTGTGCATTTTTACAGTGAGTAATTAAATAAACCGTGAACCTTGGCATTTGTGAGGCAGTGTTTTGTGTGTATCTGGGGATGCTTTGTTCTAGGTATCGCAGCTCAAGGTGAATGCACAGATTTACGCGGGAGGCATATATCCCATGGGTTACATTATGTGCCTGGGCCGGACACCTGCACTCTCTGTGTTTGCGATAACGGCTTGCCCAAAGTATGCAAAGCAGTGCTTTGTTCACCCCCACAGGTTTGTTAACGAAATGAACCGAAACACAACTAGATGCCTTTTCAAGATTAGTATTTTGCAGCCCCTATGTCGTAGACAACCATAATTTTTTTTACTGTTAAAATTTTTAAATTATTGCAGTTAAAATTTGATTTGTCACCAACATCATGGTTTTCATTATAAGCAACACAAAAACTTGATGTCAGCAAAAAAAATAATTTCAAGATGCATACACTTCAGGCTTTTAATACATAGATAAAGATTTATTTATATTCAAAAAACTTTTATAGGACTGTCAATCGTTCCGTGTTGGGAACACTTGCTGTGAGTTCATTTGCCTGGACGATGTGGTGAAGCCGACGGAAGGCGAAGCGGGTGTGCGGGTGGCTGCGGGCGGCGCAGCGGCGCTGGTCGTGGCCGCCGTCGCGCTTGTCGTGTACCGTGTGCGCACGCACAAGCGACGCCGTCCGCCGCGCCTGGATGACCAACGCAGCCTTACTAGTATTGGGTAAGTTACAAAAATTGGTAATGCTGACTTCTGTCAGATTCCAATAAGAACCTTTGATCACAGGCAAACTACAATCTGCACTGAAACATATCAGTGTACATTCTCTTTTCTCATATAGCTCTATAATCGATATAGTTACCTACCTTCATTTTACAATATCGCTTCACTTTATCACAAAATTTTCATAAAATTTAACGTTAAATAGTGAAGTATCAATGTGGCGGTCATGCTTGGCTTCCAACGAATTAATGGATAGTACAGGCAGTTTCTTAAATTGTTAACATTAGTAAAAATGTTATTTATATTCAGATACATAAGTGGCAGTATGGGATACATGGGGGGTACGTGCGAGACTGCACTGGCAGCGTGGAAGCCCCCTAGCAACTACCTTCCGCGGGGTGAGGCGCCGCCCCCTTACGAAGAGGCGGTGGCACAGTGCAGAGTTGACTCTATGAGGTCTGTTTTTAATAAGTCTATGATTACAGATTATAAATGTGCAATTTCAATGGTTTACTAAAGTTAATGTAGCTTGTTTCTGGTAGATGTATTTTTTCTTCCTAACAAGCTTTGTGCTACACAACACAATGACTAATTATTCTTCCTCTACCTCAAAACACATACAAAATGGCTTAAATATTTTTCTCACAATCAACATTGTAAATATCAAGATTTCTATGTATGGATAATTTTTAAACCTATCTTCCCGATTAGCCTAATATTATATTTTTATCCATACACAAAATCAAATTGATAAGTTGAACTAATAAAATATTTTGGTCATATTACAGAATGAACAATGAGTCATTCCACCGCTCGTACGCGGGCATGGAGGGGGAGATGCAGTGCTCCGGGCACGCCTACGTCAACATACCGAGACCGGTGCAGCAGGTAATTTCTAACATTTAGCGGGGAAGGACACACAGGAGAACTTATAGTGGGTCTCCTACCCTGTCGATTAAAGTTTGATAAGACATCGACAAATGAGAATGTTTGTAGGAGGTGGTCAATTGGTCACTTTAGCGAATTTGGGTAACTTTATAGAACTAAAAAATACTAACAATTTTCGTGACCTTACGCAGGAAAATTGGAAAATTATAATTTGTTAGATGCAGTATTTAGACCTCAATGTATATTTATTACAGATAGCAAACACTCAGAACTGCTACAACGCGCCGCTGCTGCAGGCCGTGCACGCGGCCGACGCGCGCGACCCGCCCGTCGTGCCGCACCACGCCCTACCACCTAACGGTAAACTTATTTATATAGAAATTTGCATTTGGTCTTTTGTTTTAGAAATTCACAAGTGTAAAAGACATGTTACTGTTTCAATTTTGTCTCATCATCATCATTATCATTGTAATCAAACTCTGTCTGCCCATTGCTGGACATAGGCGTTCTCCAAATTTAGTTGTCTGTTACAAATGTTGTTAAAGCATAAGTTATATTACAGTGGTAGGGTTTCCGAGCGCGATTCGCTTAACAGGGTCACTGGGTGCGATCAGCGGGCGCGGTGTGCCCGGCGCGCTGCAGGCCGCCGCTCCCGCCGCGCCCGCGCTGCACGCGGACCACGAGCGCCCGCGCAACGTGCCCGGCTTCTACACGCACGCACATCCGATACACACCTCTCTGTGAGTATAATTTTTTTTTTTAAATAAAAATGTATATTTCTCATACTAAACTAACAACTCTAAGTGCGGATGTTAGACGGATTTGATTAAAAAAATATATATTTCAATTTAAAAATCGGTCCATTTTACTGTACTTTTTTTTGTATTTGCGGTAAAAGGGTGGTATGACAGGCAACGGTGTTATTTTCGCGACTATATCTTGACCTCAGATTTTGTCAAGGTGTAGGCTATATTAATCTTACAATAAGTTTCTTCGCAGTCACAGGACGATA
>JAODUI010000013.1:4155511-4168451 GCA_027563995.1 Papilio gigon
GTGTGAAGTCAACCAACACGCACTGGGCCAGCGTGGTTGACTATGGCCTAGTCACCCTTAATAGGGTAGGCTCCGAGTCACTCAGTGGGGACGTATAATGAGCTGATGATGATATGATGTATTTGGTTTTAGTACATTATGTGAAATTAGTAGAAAATATAAAATCTGCTTGAAATGTTGGAATTAAAAAAAAAATCTTTCATCATCACGTCCGATTCCAGTTCTGTTCGGATTCCAATACGACAATCCTGGTGTAAAGTCAATTCACTAAGTCAGCGTTGACTATGGCCTAGTCATTGATAGGGTAGGCTCCGAGTCCCTCAGTGAGGACGTACAGTGAGCGGATGATGATGAGGATGATTGGGATTATGATTGATTCTAATTTTTGCCGATATTTAAATTTAAACTATAAATAAGATCGTTTAGTTGCGAAAATATTAATGCAAATGAAACATTCATGCCCGTATGTGTTAATTACATTAGATACACACTGCACGATGCGGTTCATAAACGCAGCGTGCGAGACACAGTGCAGGCCTAATCCTAATACTAAACTATTTTAATTCAAATCCATAGCAAATATAATTTTTCAATTTCCGAATTAAAGTGCCTTATGAATAAAATAATTAGCCTTTTCCTTGAAATGTTGATTTGCGTTTGATAGATTAGTCCGCAATTGACGCGAAACTAATCGGTACCGACACCGGATGAATACGAGTGTTAACAGTTTTACATTTAGGTTATAACAATGTCTAATGATTGTTTAAAAAATTGAACATAACAATTTATTAACTGGGGAATTTCCAAAAAAAAAAACGAAAAGGAAACCCTTTTTATAAACTACCTAGGACAGGCGACAGATATCTTAATAAATGCAAGTTACGTTAGTTAATTAATTACAATTAATTAATTAATAATTAATTATAACCTTAATGTTACGCGTAATATATACGTTTAGATTGAGTTCGTACCTATCGTTGTTTACTTTCCTTTACAATAAGGACATTACTGTGTGTAACTAATATTGTCTGTTAATACAAGTATAAATATTTATTGCTCGTGCGATTTGTCGTGTGGGTGTGCGCTAAGATAAAACTCGCGACACACCTCTCTCACGTCAGATCAGTGACGTGATGTGATTAGATAAAAAAAAAATGTTTACATTGTATCAGGTTTTACGGAATGAGGAAAAACCACGATCAATAGATACTAACGTCGTGTATTCAAAAGTTTTTTAACCATATTGAACAGTGCAAGTAAGTCGAAGTCGATAGGCTGAGGATCCAGGTTCGAAGGTTATAATGTTATGGTCGCTATAACCGATATATTCCAAGTCTATATATTTTTATTCAATGCACATAAAACTATCACGCATCTGATAGAGTAACATCAGTGATGATAAATTTTAATTTCGTGCATACCTGTTTTTCAGTGACGAACAAATTCCTGGTTTATTAAACAGATTTATAATAATAATCATCATCATCATCATATCAGCCACATGCCCACTGCTGAGCGTAGACCTCCCCCAAAGATCGCCACGATCGGTCCTCGGCTGCCCTCATCAAGGATGCTCCCGCAAACTTAACCAGATCATCGGTCCATCTTGCGGGAGGCCAACCAACGCTGCGCCGGCGTGTCCAGGACTCTGTGACCCCGTCGGCTGTCCGTTCTGCGGGCCATTGCCGGCCCATCGTCACTTAATGTTCGCAATTATTATTTATACATTAAATAAAGTTTAATTATTAATGTATTAACCTTTTAACCCTGATTTCGATACGCGAATAAATATTTATACCTCTCAAAGTTATTTGACGGACATTCATTAAAAATAAAACCGTTCGTATACTAAAACATTATGAACAAATACATGAGCCATTAAACTCACGTTTTGTTTTTTTTTCATTATGTTGTTAAAAGTACAGAGTTCATACGTGTAATTATGTATTTTGTATACAGTTCGTCTGGGTAAATAAATAAAAAAAAATCGACTTTACGTAAAACATAGGAAACTAAACTTTTGTAATATGGAAGTATTTTTTTTATAATTTTAATGTAATTTTTGAATTCATGATAATTTGAATAAAGTTGCAAAGAACATTTATTAGTCCAACTGAAGCAGGCTTGCTAAGATATGGTTTACAGTAGTCGTATTGAATTCGAACTCTGGACTACGGTATCGGAAATTCATAGACTTAACCATTAAGCTATTGGTGCAATATAATAATACAAGCAATTAATGTAACAAATACAAAATATTGGATTTTTTTAAAATCAGTTCTGTACACATTTAGTGTTGCAATATGAAAGGAGATTGTTGCACTATGTTGTTAGGGTATGTTTTTTATAAGAGAAGGGAGCAAACAGCGAGATCACATAGATAGTCGTCGACGCCCAGACATCCGCAACACGAGAGGAGCAGATGCATTGCCCATG
Source organism: Papilio gigon (assembly GCA_027563995.1). Taxonomy (NCBI): domain Eukaryota; kingdom Metazoa; phylum Arthropoda; class Insecta; order Lepidoptera; family Papilionidae; genus Papilio; species Papilio gigon. The sequence goes on from JAODUI010000013.1 coordinate 4,157,948, forward strand.
AGAGAGATACCCTCGCTTCTTGAAGAACCCTAAGTCATACTGATTTGGAAATACCTCCGACCGTTCCACGTTGGCAGCGCGCGTCAGATAATGTTTCTAGTCAAGCTACAATTTGAAAGCTTACCTTAACTTTGCTGTTGAGGAACAAGGCTGTGCTGAGAGCGCCCCCGCACGCCGCGCAGTATGACGCCATAAGTTGTCTGAAAAAAACATTCTAATTACAAATTGATAAAAAAGATTTTAGTTCTAAATAACTTACTATAACTTGAATAACCAGTATATAATTCTTTGATTTTATTTATTATTATAATCCGACAAATTTATCTGCCACGATGGGACTATAAAATTTAAATTGCTATTGCCCATTAGGGCTCCTTCAAGTATTACGTTAGCACTATAGGAGGGTGAGGGGGTCTTTGCTTCGCTCAATGTTGACATGGGGGGTGAAGGGTCTAAATAGTGATTACGTCAGCAATAATCTTGACTGTTTTTACACATATTAGCAACCTATGCTTGAAAACTAACAACGAATTACAACTGCTGCTCATGAATGATTAAAAAATTAGAATATATTAGTAGAAAAATTCGTATACCAATGTTTACGTCAGCATAGGAGAGGGGGTCATAGGTTTGTTCACTTTTGCTGACATGCTGCTTGGAAGGGGAAGGAATAATTGTAATAAATCTGCTTACGTAATACTTGAACGGGCTCTAAATTAATGGCCCTGCATTGCAACACTCACGTGGTACTTATCGGCGCATCACCAGATCTGTTCGTGTAGTTGACCACAGCGTTGAACGTCTGATTCAGCCACTGCCAGAATATAGTGGCCGGTGTCGTCTTGTAGAATGTTATCATACCTAATTAGAGAAAAAAAAACAAAAAAAAAAAAGTTCTACACATCGCATTTGAAAAAAAAAAACAAAATAAATCTCTTCGTATTGTCTGTAAAAAATTAATGACAAAATTATTTTCACCGGGTATAAATTTACCGTTGATTTTAAAAATTCCAATTTTAAAAATACCTTAACGGCTATTAGAAAAATAAGACGATTAAAAAAAAATGTCGGAAATAAATTTGACATGTGTAATTTTTTTTTTATTTTTTTTTCCAATTCGTATATTTAAATCTTTAATTTGTATTACACCATATATTTATCATCTGACAATACGTCAAAAGTTATCAATATTGACAATGTCGCAACATTGCCCCGACCTAGTAACCTGGACATTGGTAATACATGATTTTAGGTCAAATAGAATTTTGTTTTATAAGAGAAGGGACATTCGAGCGATGGGACCGGAAAGGTGACCATCGATACCCATGGAGAAAATTTTTTTAACAATATATAGTCATCCGTTTCCACGGCAACAATATTAACTGAAGCAATCAATCTACGATGTATGTAAAGCAAATCAATTGACGCTGATGAGAACTGAATTGATACCATGACAATATTGTTGAATATACAATATCATAACATATCTATACTTCTATACTATGATATAAACGTATTTTTCCTATATCATCATCATCATCATCAACAGCCTTTGCCTGCCCACTGTTGGACATAGGCTTTCCTATATAAGAGTGCAAAAATATTATAGAAAAATTTAGAAGTAAGAGGTTACGGGGTATGCACATGTTATAAAGGCAGAGGAAAGCCGAAGAAGGATTGTATAAAAAGAGGATATGCATAGGAAGTGTGTGAGTTCAGATATGAGCTGACAGAGATGTATGGACGAGTACATACTGTGCCGACCCTCCATAGGGAAAAGGACAGGTTGATGATGAAGAGAAGGGAGCAAACGAGGCTAGTATTATATTAGATTACTTTTTAAATCCAAACGGATTAAACAATTCTGGTGACACTTTATGACGTCACGTAGATTTTTTCAGTCAGATGTATGCTGTTGGGTGTCATGTTATTGTGACCGGGCAGCAGAACTTACCTCCAGTAATGAGAGTGTTCATGGGCGCCTGCGCCGCCATCCTGCCGAGCACAAACATCTTCTCGCCGGTGTCCGGGTGGAAGGCGCTGTCGTACAAATATTTCGTAGCCCAAAGTTTGTCCTCGTTGTAACCTGCTGGCATCCGACGAGACCTCCTGGTAACAATATACTATTGCTTAGTATACTAACCTCCTATATGTAAACAAAAGTTTTATAACCATTTTTGGTAAGCTTGAAACAGTTTGTGTTAGGAATGGTTCACAATAGTCCTATCGATTTCGTACCCACGACCGTCGAATCGGTAGTTACCCATTAGGCTATTGACGTTTCGATTTTCGTATTGAAACTTTACGGTGGGATTCCCCTGCCATTTTACATAGTTGAAACCGACTGTAAAACCCGGCATACACGGAATTCGAACGGCGTTGATCAGCAGTCTACATTAGCCATACACGGACAACATCCAGTCTATCACCGTTAAAAACCGTACACATTATTTTTAGTATTATGAATATATTAGTATTAGTTTGGTGAAGCAATACAAAGTTTCACGGTTAGTAGAAAAAGGCTGCCTACCTGAACTCGGTGACAATCTTCTTAGCTTCATCCAGATCTTTATCGCTGGCGAAGACATTGAGCGGGTTGGTGAGCCTGAGGAAGTGCTGTGCTCTCCCCGCATACGTGCTCTGGTCGTAGCGCGGTTTATCCAAGTCGATATTGCTCATTCTGATAGTCTGTCAAGCTGGAAAAAATATTTAAAGCTAAGCAAATGCATAAGGAGGTTGTGATAGAACGAGCTGGTTGCGTACTGTGCACGTCATATTCACGGGTAATTAGCTTTATGAATTGATTGAGCAATTTTTTTTTAATTCCAAATTCGAAATTAGAAAAAATAAATGTTGATTTCTAAATTCGAATTTAGCAAAAAAAAAATTTGAATTCTGAATTCAAATTTGTAATTAAAAATAAAAAAAATGAGAGTAACGCTAAGCCCGAAATATATCAGTATAGAACGGGTGGCAAAAAATAAATTATTAAACGGTTTATAAATTTAAGATTAAAAATATTACTAGCTTTGGCTATTGCATTATTTTACTAAGTATATGATATTTTTTTATTTTTAAATTATACTTTGTGCAAAAAGTTCACTTTGTGACCTTGACCTTCCGAGATAGGATGGGTCATGTCACAGGCAAGGTTAAAAAAGCCTTAGGCAGGTATATGCGTGTGCAGCTACGAGGGAGCGGGCGCGTGCGCGCCGGGCGCCGAGGACGCGGACGACTACCGCAGCGAGTGTGAGAACTGCAAGTCCGCCACCAGCTCCAGGTCCGCCCGCTCACTGCCCCTTAATTTACGTTACAATGGGTCCTTCATTACTACTATATCGCATCAGCATCTATCTCCCATCCTATCTACATTACAATCTGTCGTAAATAAGCCATTCTAAGTTTTTTTATCTCATACTTTCTTGTCTAACTAATATCTATAAGAGAAATAGAGATAGAGGCAGTGTGCACAATACAATTTATCACATTTGATGACGCCTTAGTAGATGGGTGCTGGAGGAGGGGTGGGATGGTGAGGAGGAGGAGGGCGGCACGCAGACGCTGCAGCGCCGCGTGCCGCCGCCCGCGCCGCCGCCGCCCGCCACCGCCACGCTGCCGCAGCCCGTCACCAAGCTCAGGTACGAGGCACACACTAGGCAAGGACACGACTAAGCTACAAAGTGAGGGAAGTACAAAATGTTAGGCACAAAGTGAGACCTCCTTATTACTTGTTATTATGACTCTTTTCACCCTTAATTAAAAAAAAAATGAAAATTGAAAAAATGTTTACTGTACACTAATACAACAGATCGACTGGCAGGACTCCTTCAGTAGGGCCTGTGATTGACGAGTCAACGATTTCCCTTAAACTAAAACACTGACTTAATATAAAATGATCACAATAATGACATTTAATTTAATGTTAACAGTTGATTGAATAATTTTCAGTCGAAACGCATCCGGGCCGCCGTCTAAATGGGAGAATTGGTTCAACACAATCCCGGACTCGGACACCGAGTCTGAAGAAGAGTGATTAAATTATTAAAAAAAAAAGTAATTGTTCAAATTGTTAATATTGTATTTACCATTTATTTACCAAATCAGTCGGAGATGCTCACTGTTGATTATTTTGACAGTATCTCTTATTTCAAAGTTACTGAAATTAAACTTTTTTAATGACATATTTAGCCTTGAATATATGTATGGAAAATTTATTATTATTCATAATATCTAAATGATAATTATTAAGTTTTTTTTAACTTAAAATGTTTAGTTTTATATGTACAAAGGGAAATCGGGACGTTAAGTTTTACGTTAAAATGCCTTTTTTGTCGTTAACTATCTTATTATAATATTAGTGAGTTTGTTTGTTGAAGTTATGGCCGGTTTACATCACTCCAGTCCGACGAATACTGGAATGCACTGTGTTAGACATTTTTTCAGATGTAATCCAGTGCTGATTTCGATCGCTGGAATAATGTAAACGGGACGTTATTGTTTCTGCGTTGAGTTGATGTACACGGGCTGCTTTGAGAAGGCGGGGCCCATTCAAGTGTCGGACTTGTGTGTCAAAATACCACCGTATTTAATTAAGTATTAGTAAGATGTGATTTTTAATTCGCCATTCCAATTGAAAACAATATTTTTTTTTAATGCGCGTTATTTACAATGAGTACATTTTTTTTATTTAAATATTTTTAATTGTTATAATTATCCATGACATAATAATTTTATATTTTACCAAAGATATGTGGCAATTTTTTTTTTATTATTATACACGTTTAATAAAACTAGTAAATCGCAAAGCGAAACTATGATATTTTTTTGTGTTGCAAGAATGTTGTGTTGCTCTCGTAATAAAGGTTTTTGTGTTAGCTTGAATTTTTTAAAGTTAACTTTGTAAATGTGCCAAACGGAAGCGAGGAAGGAACGAATCAAAATCGAATTCTAATTTACAATTTGTAGTTAGGTAGATGTTTCTTAAATATATTTTATAATGTAAGTGAAATAAATGATAAAAAATATTAATAAGATTCAAGCTTTATGGCAGCTCGTGGTTAGCTGCGAAATTAGCGAATGTATCAATCTAAAAACTTTAATCATAGACTAAGTACACTATTCTATTTGTCAGGATTGAAAAAAAAACTAAAAAAGTGAAATATCCTCATGGCCGCCATGTTTAAATTACCACAGATTATTTGATTAAGGCGATTGATCAAAACGAGGTAAAAAAATTGTGTTGTGCGCAGCATTAAGTAAAATTCCGAGTCGCCATAAAGTTTGTATGACAATGAACTCAGGTAATGAAGACGCGAAGTGAATAAATCATTGGCCTCTATGACCCACCGGATAGGCTACGAGCCGTGTTATTTTGTGTCTAATTGATTTTCGCCATATTGGCGCTGATGGTTACGGTCGGTAGTGGTGTTGAAGACTGGAACTAATGATACAGATACAAACAACTGTCAGTAACTTCAACAGGAATGAAACAAAAGCTGTTATTACCAAGCAGTAATCTCTATCCAGTGGGTTTATATAGAGATCGGTGGTGTAAATCAAATATTTTCATGAAGCCAATATTTTTGATGTGTCACAGTATTCTAGATTGTTCCAGCTCGAAGATAATATTTTAATATTGAAACGGTAGCGTCAGTCGGTCTTCATATTTAATTATTGTAGTAACTTATGAAATTAATAAAAGTAAAAACTATTTTTGATTGGATGAATTCGTAAAAATAATATTACGCTAGAATGTTAAATAGAATTAGGTTAGAAATTTGAAATTTGTCATCTGTGTATATTAGTTCGTATATAATTGATGTTTAGAGTTTTATTTGTTGATTTTATCAATTAATTGTTTAAGATCCAATTGTCAGGAATTTTAATTGTGAACTAGAAATACGATTGTCATCCTTTTTACACTTTGTTCAAAGTTAATTGTCCGCTTCATGCGCATTAACGAAAAAATTAAATAACGCCGGGATAGTATTGAAATTGAATAGTTCCCGACGTGAAGTACAAGGTTCCGTTCGCAAAGGAACAATGAAGTTAGAGGTTATGTTATTGTGCATATAAAATTGTGGGTTTCCAATTTTCACTGCCTTAATATGTTTACAAAATTGTTATTGCAGTCCAAAAAAAATGTTCGAGACGTAATTTGTAAGAGTGGTTGTTTTGAGGTTATTTAAACTTTGACAGTTCTCAATGTTACCATATTTATTTCTGTTATTGCTAAGATTACGGTCGTTGTTGGGTATTTTTTTGTCATTGGCTGTTTTATTGTAACTCTTAAGGAAATGTGATGTTAACAATTATGTGATTCGTCTGTCTTGTTGTCACGTATAAATAGACATTTCCGAACCAAATATACTAAATTAAAGGAGTTAAGATGTCGACATATGTTTTTATTTTTACATTACCTTTTAAATTAAAAAAAAACAAACAATTAATTCTCTCCACAGTCTTTATTTGTACTTTAAATGTGATAACAGCAGTGTATTTGCGATATAACTTTTTTTACATAAAATATTAGTAGATTTTTGTTAATTTACTAATATTTCTTGTAAACATTCCAGGTAAGCTTGAAAATGTTTGTGTTAGGACATGGTTCACGACAATAGTAGAATTGGATTCGAACCCGCGACCGCTAGATCGGTAGTCCGTACTTATAACCATTAGCCTATTGGCGTTTTAAATTGTGTTTGTGTTTTTTTGTGTGTGTTTTCAAGTTTTAACGAAAATTAAAAATCATAACATTATAAGATGTTTTTAAATGACTAGACAATTTAAAGGAGTAAGTTATTTAAACATTATTGTTTGTAAATTAACAATTATTTCTTTGAATTAATAAGTTAATGTAAGCGATGAAAAATAGAACTTTTGATATGAAGAAATTGCTCGCATTGTTTTCTGGATCCGGTAGCCATGGACCGCATTGTCGGTATCCCTCTTCCTGTGAAAAATAAATAGCAATTTTACTAGTTTGCGTATTGCATGTCTTCAAATCTGAACCACCAAAGCAAAAAGAAGCGCTTAAAACTTATTAATGAAGACAGAATTTAAAGGTGAAGGCGTACGTAGGAGTAGTTGTGTGGATAACACTTCACGTGCGGCGGTCGGCCCGGCAGTGGCACGCGGTTACGCCAGCACGCCAGCCTGCTCGCTGACGGCTCGAGTCCAGCGCGACCGTCAGCCATTTCCACCTGATATTACAATTTTATAAGTAAAGATACGTTGCGAGAATGAATTTTACCATCTGATATTAATATAAATAACGTTTCAACCCTAATCCGTTTAACCGTTTAAACCCGTTTTAACCCTAAGATGCTACGAAATAGAAAACATCCAACCATCCTGTTTCGGAGTATTTCAACGATGGCGACACGAAGTTCAGACTTAATAAATAATCAGGTTTATAACTCAGCCATTTCTTTGATAAAGATTTTGTTTATTGACATTGGTTAGGTCAGCAGTGTTGATACGTTTGTAAAAGTTGAAAGCAAACGCCGCGAAACCCGCCTTAACATCGAGATGCAATCAATTCTTATCTGCTATTTAATCGTGATAATATCTCGTTTAAAGTGCATCAATATTTTAATCGATGAAGATTGCACAATAATTAATATTAACTAGCTTCTGCCTGTCTTCGTCCTAGCTTCGTATATTGTAAGTGTGTGTTTACTCGCTCATTGGTGAGTGGGTTGTTGAGTGGTCGTCCCCGGTGCGGGCAGGCGTTGTACACCGCCAGCAGGATCAGGTTGGTGGCGGGCACGGGCGCGGCGGCCAGAGGCCAGCGGCACGCGTGCGCGCTGCGACGTAAGGCATCCGTTGCCTTTGCTGTTCGCTGAGAACATAAGTACTTGTAACCCATAGACATTGATCAGTTTAGATCAGTGATGCCCTTACATAAAGATAAGAACTACTGATTGACGGATCAACTTAAAGAACTAAGGTTTTTGTTAGATGGTAGCAACTTTACAAAGGCATCTTATATAAGTGGCAACGGTCGTAAGAGCTCTTAGTATATTAGCTTTAGGAACTTGTGTTCCTGTTTGATCATTAGTTGACTCGCTTTTATTTTCTTACATCAACTTTTATGGATATGTTTATTCTTTATTCATTTGATAAAAGAAACCGAACTTGATCAACAATCTAATGCTAAGGCTGCTGTAAATCAGTATATAAAATAATATTTCAACATCATTATTTTCAGCGTTTGTCTGCCCACTGCTGGACGAAGGCCTTCTCCAATACCTTCCACGGTACGCGGTCTCCGACAAATGGCATTTGATATCAATTAACCTGCAACTGATAGATTGGTCTAGAACGATCGCAGGCCGCGAAGCGCGTCCTGTTGACGAGCACGCGCGGGTCGTACAGCCGCTCGTACTTCTCCCTCTCGAAGTCTTTCTGCACGCGTCTGTGTCTCTTCATCTTCTCAGCTTCTGTTTCTGCTGTTACTCTATTACCTATATAAATAACAGTCTAATTGTAATTTAACTAACAAATTATTAAACTACATACTAAACTAATAGGTTGAGTTCTACTGGGTTTACTTACGTACCTCAGAAGAATATTATAAAATATTGACAATACCCGACACACACTGGTCTAAACTATCCTTGCACATGTCAAGGCAGAAGATTTGAAGCACCAATAGCCTAATGGTTAAAGCCACGGACTACAGTTCTAGCGGTCGTGGGTTCGAATCCTACCATTCGACTATTGTCGTGAAACCTAACATAAGGTTATTCAATCTTACCAGGAATAGCTATAATATACATTAGTAAATTAAAAAAAAATAAAGATACTTACCGGTGTTTAATAAAAAGAGGACGGCGGCCACATCACTACCGATATTGAAAATAGACTTGATTGAAAACCACAATGAACGCAGCACTGACGGTAAGGACTGAAACAAATCAATTATTTCCTAGGTTACATATTAAACATTACTAAATAATTAGTAAACCTCCAATTTCTCTGAGCTGACTGATTAATTTCGTAAAGAAATTATGCTTCTAGTCTAATTTATTTGATCAAGATGTTCATTAAATGATTCAATGACGGATTCGGAGCTTGTTATATAGTACAGACTTACAGGTGCAGCGGCTCGTAGTTTCTCATTCTCCGGTGGGAAGCAGACTCCTTGATAATCGTGTATCCAGTGCAGTTTGAACACGCTCGCGTTGAGAAGCGCTTCCATCGCCGCGGGGTGCACGTTAGCGAGGTGCTCCCTCAACGGTTCGATCTCTATATCGTCGTCTAAGTCCTCCCGCACCTTAGACACGATCCAACCCTCCTCGTCAATCAGTACACACGACCAATCCTTGTTGTCGCAACGCGGCTCGCATTTACTCTCGTCTTCTTCGGGACACTATTCACAACATTACATGGGTTACCGTTTGTTGCTAATTTTAAATTTCGAACGATTTTTTTTTTAATTAAGACTGAACCATAAATAAATAATTCCATTTTCAAATGTCTCCGGTTACATCGTATTATTACATAAAAAAACACTACTCCATCTAGCTAGAGCTTGCTTATTTAGCGCGTAGGTTTCCTTAAATTCATCATCATCATCATCATTATCAGCCTAGTATCAGCCTAGTGTAGTCCACTGCTGGACGTAGGCCTCCCCCATCGACTGCCACTATAACCGGTCCTGCGCCGCCCGCATCCAGTGTACTCCCGCAACCTTGACCAAGTCATCGGTCCATCGTGCGTCCTTAAATTGATCGTCTTATATTATTACAGAGATTGTGTTTGACGTAAACTCACATGTATGTTAGTGACAGTTTTAAGCAGGTCATCCAGATGTCTTGGGTAGAAATGGAAGCCGGCCACGCCGAGCATACCCTTGTTGCCGTAGTCGAGCACCCGCGCGGCGGTCAGCCACATCTGATGCTCACTTACCTATGTCGGATTTATTAAATATGACACCGTTAGTTAACTGGTATCGTTCGGGCCAAAATGGCAAAAATGAAATAGGCACAAAATACTAAGGCTCGTAGCCAGTTCAGTGACATTATAAGTCGAGTATATACTTGTGGTTGTGGCAGGTCAGTGTTGCGCAGACGCCGTATGGGCGCTAGTGGTGCGTGTATGGTGAGTGCAGGCGCGTGCGAAGCTGCGCGAGCGAACCAGGGCTCGGTGGCGCCGCGCGACCACGCCCAGCCCGCCGGCGGCACCGCGTGCGGGCTCGTTGCCTCGTAGTATTGCCAGCGAGTCAGACCACTCTCTATTCAATAGGATTTAAGACCAATTAACTGAAAGAATTGTATTAAATAGTAACAATTGCTTTGATGCACCTTTTTCTACTACAAAAAGATTTTAACTACGCATTCGTAGTGTTCTTGATAATCAAAAAAAGGACACAAACAACTTTTACTTCATATCCTCTTTCTTACTAATTAGATATTAGTATAGCTACCACTGGCGAAGAATGCTATGACGGAGCCTAGCTGGCAGGTGGAGCAGTCCTGGTCTTCGTCTATCAGGGCCC